>VXAC01002270.1:118794-310902 GCA_013399225.1 Rhipidura dahli
CCGATCTCGCCGCGTAGGGCCCGGGGGTTCGGCCGCAGGAACGTGTCGAGTTGGAAGGGACCCGTACGGATCGCCGAGTGCAACGCTCTGCACCTCACGGGACTCCCTGAAACCAAACAGTGTGACTGAGAGCACTGTCCAAACTCTGGGAGGGTTGGTGCCACGGCAACTTCTCTGGGGGCCTGTTCCAGTGACCAACCACCCTCTGGGGGAAGAACATTTTCTAATGTCCAGTCTGAACTCCCTCCAGATGTACCTCCAGGTATATCTGCAATACAGAGATACGCAGCAAATACTGTTGGGTACTGTGTAGATTTTTTTTAAACTGACCCTGAGAAAGATTCACAAAAGGGAAAAAATAACCACGAATTTCAGAATAGATTTCATGTAGAGCTGGGGCAGGATACAAGTTCCCGTGAAAACCATTAAAAGGTTTCCACCGACAACTTCGGTATGACTGGTAGCAGGTGGAGGGCGAACAGTCTTTGTGTGCTTGAACTGCAAACACAAAGTGAGGCCAGACCCGGGGAACACCCGCCAGCCCCCGGCTGTCCTTGGTGGGACCTGCCAGAGACAGGCAGCTGGGGGCTGTCAGGGGAGCAGTGATAACCAGAGGAGAAAACGTGCTTTCCTTCGGTCACTTCTTGCGTAACTATTGAAAAGGACTGCCACAAGATGAAGCCTTTAAAGTTTCGGGATCTTCATAAAGAAACCCCAAGTAAATTCATACATACAAGCTTATCTCTTAGGTGAGTAATCCCCAGGCAAAGAAAAAATAAAACGTTACAGTTGTCTGCAGCTTGCTACCATGCACCCAGATACAGGAATGGAGTTTTGGTGACTTTCCCTTTACTCCCTGGCCTTGCGTACAGACTTTTTGTTACAAAGAGACCACTCGTTTACACTAATGATCGATTTCTATGTCCCTCGATTTGTCCTTCTGAAATTGAAAGCTTGTTCCATGCATACTTTATCTTTCAGTTGCACTTAAATAATGTCGTTAGTATCTAACTAAAACCAAGTGTTACATTGTATCACTGTTGTGACGCTGGTTTCCGTTCCTTACCATTCCTAGAACGTGTCTTTGGCGGCAGGGTCTGTCTCATCTGCTTTTTGGTGGGAAATGCATGACCAAAGCTGTTTAACGTTTATCTAGCAACAACTGAGATGTCCTTTTGCTCAGTCAGCTCTGACCTGGGGCACTGAAACTGATCACTGGAGTTTCCTCTGGTGCAGTTGGGTGCTCTCATTACCAATTTGTATAAAAAGTTTCCCTTTGTCAAAGACTGGAAATAAAAGTGTCTAGGCCACAGATTCATCTTCTATCCCACACAAAGACACAGCAAGAATGGCCAATTAGAAGACACGATGCAGTAAGCAATTCAGAAATGTCAGCAAAATCTCCTTTAACAGAAATTATGTGTTTATACTTCCCAAGCACATGGCGTGGGGCACACAGCCCAGCACATGGGAAATTTCTACCCTGTTACACGGTATAGCAGTGTGTGGGCCAGATAACATCAGGCATTTTAAAGCTGCCCAACTTTCCCCTAGTTTGTGACTTGGCAAAATTTTAACCAGTTAAGATGAAATGTTCTAGACTCAAACTATTTTCCCCCCTTAATTACTTCTATTCGTTGTTTCCAATAAAAAAGCCAGAGTAAAATAACACAGTCATAAAAGCATTCTGAAAATTTATTTTAAAAAGTCTTGTAATCCAGCAGGAGTGCAAAAATTTGATGGGTGGGAGGAAGAGAGGAAGAAGAACCTTTTTCAGAGCTGTGGCTTTGCTAGCTAACCTTATGAAAACCTGCGTGAACTAAGCCAAATTACATTACTGGAGGGCGTACTCACATGCTCACCACAGATTTACTGGAATACAGTGAACATCCACCTGCCCCAAACATGTGCCAGACTGCATCTGGACAGAAGTTTCCCTTCCAAAATTAAAGACAAAATTTAAAACTCTGTCCCACAACATTAAAAATTATAAAAATTAATTCTAACAAATAAAATTTAATTGAGTTGTGAGAATGTGCTTTCACTTCCCCATGTGCATGGTGAGGGGAAGTCAGTCTTTCTATGAGAAGTGCAGGAGGGAGGGGAAGGGTCTGGAGTGTTAAGAGTAAGAAATTGGCAGAAAATGAACCCTCTTGCATTGCAACTGGTCCCCAGAGATCAGAGGGGCTGGGTGCAGCTGGGCTTATTCTGATTATAACCAAATTGGTATTATATGTCTGGATGTGTTCAATGGGAACTTCCATGAGCACAGATTCACAAATAATGTGATTTATTGAAGCAACAGAAATACAAAGTCAGAAAAAAATGCACTAGCTGTGATAGAGGTCTAATGATAACATTGTTAACCTGGGTAGTAATAATAATAATAATAATAATAATAATAATAATAATAATAATAATAATAATAATAATAATAATAATAATAATAATAATAATAATAATAATAATAATAATAATAATAATAATAATAATAATAATAATAATAATAATAATAATAATAATAATAATAATAATAATAATAATAATAATAATAATAATAATAATAATAATAATAATAATAATAATAATAATAATAATAATAATAATAATAATAATAATAATAATAATAATAATAATAATAATAATAATAATAATAATAATAATAATAATAATAATAATAATAATAATAATAATAATAATAATAATAATAATAATAATAATAATAATAATAATAATAATAATAATAATAATAATAATAATAATAATAATAATAATAATAATAATAATAATAATAATAATAATAATAATAATAATAATAATAATAATAATAATAATAATAATAATAATAATAATAATAATAATAATAATAATAATAATAATAATAATAATAATAATAATAATAATAATAATAATAATAATAATAATAATAATAATAATAATAATAATAATAATAATAATAATAATAATAATAATAATAATAATAATAATAATAATAATAATAATAGGTAGATGCCTACTAACACAGCATCTCCACTTGGAAGGAGGAAGAGGAGAGTAGCCTAAGAGCTGTCTCTAAAGTCTTTTAGGGTCTTTCTCCTAACAGGTCTACCCTTCTTACATACAGCCCAATCTGATTCCCCTCCTGCTAGGTTACCTATAGCACGGTCTAAGCAGAGAGGTGAGTAATACAGTCATTTATGTGGTAGCATGTACTTCATTAATCTTATTAGATTGCATATGCATATGCATGTGTGAGCATTTTAATATTTAAATGACTTCTGGACTGGCTGTCCAGTGTCTGAAAAAGCCTTTCTGGCTTAATTTTCAACTAGCACCCCTCCTAAAGTCTTCAAATTAAAGGCAGACGGGTACCCACTATATGGATGCACACCTTCTGTACAATCAGTGCCTGAACGTATTACGTCCGCTGAAGAGCTTTCCTGGAAAATTATACATTTTAAAAAAATCTATTTTAACAAGTAACATGCGTATCTAGAACCCAGCATCGTCTTTAGAAAGTCTGTCATCAGCATTAGGGACCTGTTTTAAAGCACCGGTTTAAAACGCGCCCGTGCGCTCCCGCAGCCCCCGAGCGAAATGGCGGCGCCGCCGCGCGCTGCGGCCACGTGATGGCGTCGCTGCCAGCCGCGCTCGGTGCGGGGCGCGCAGGGATCGTACGGAGCTGCCTAGATTCACTGGACGCTCGAGCGCCCCCGCCTTGCGATTCAAATCTCAATTCGTTTCCCCCGAGAAATAGTGGGAGCGCAGGGGAAGCCACTGAGCAGTCCCTGGCTTCTCTGGCCTCTGTGTCAGGGGTCTTCGCGGTGTCCAGCGCCGCGCAGAGCCTGGAGGGAGCCGGGAGGGAGCCGTGTCTCAGCACGGGCAGAGCGGGCAGGAGCAGAGGAGAGAGCGGGAGCAGATGTGCCACAGGGAAAGCCATGCTTTTCCTCTCTCAGGGCTGTGAGCAAAGCCAGCGCCAGCGCTGAGAGTGGAGTGAGGGGACAGAGTTGGTGGCCCCTCCACTTTCGCAGGCCGGTTTTGCTGTGCTGGGAGCCCGTGGCCGTGCGAGCGTGTGCGCGGCGGGCGCGCCGCGACCCTCGGCGGCGGTGGGAAGATGCGCCGCGGTGCGGGGTGTGATTCTGGGGACCGCGATTCCCTCTCTCGCTTATTGCGGTACAATATGCTGAGGAGACCTGTGGCGGTGTGAAGCAAAAAACTATGGGACAGCTGATCGGAAGAAGCCTGGCTTGTTTTCTGCTTTTCTTTGCCGGCTATCATGACTTACAAGGTGGAAACGCGCACAGCCAGCCCTGCTTCTCAGGACACAGGAATGTGGTGAAGGTGCCTCCGGGAGGCAGAGACCGGGCTTTATCCTCAGAAGCGCCCTTGTGCCTGTGGGCTCCGTTCACTCACTAGAGACCAGGGCTGGATAACCTGTGTTACTAGGTGGCAGCAAGGAAGGCGGGAACTTGGCCATGGGGTACGACAGAAGCTGGGTGTTGATGAATGAAAGCGACCGTGCCCCGTCCCAGGCTGTGAGCAGAGCGCTGGAGATGGGGAACGCCTCGGCCGGGCAGATGGTGTGGCAGGACGGGAATGCCAGCGAGGCGGGCGGCGTGCAGAGCGGGGAGCGCGGCGAGGAGCAGAGCTACCGGCACTTCACCACCACCGTGCAGGTTGTCATCTTCGTGGGCTCTTTGCTGGGTGAGTGAGAGTTGCTGGAGTTCTTTGTTGATTTTTTTTTTTTTTTTTTTTATTCCTTGGGGTCAGGGGCTGCAGACGAAATGGTAACCGGTATCGTTGACTGCCTTCATGACTCTTCTTACTGCATTTCTGGTCCTCAGGTGTATGATTTCAGGTTCTTTATGGATTTTGATGTGTAAAAGCTGTTACTCTAAAATGTATTCGTCATGGATGAGAACTTACACATTTGATGTATGTATTACTTCATAATCTTTTATAACAGAATGTAAACGGGCAAAAATTAAATGGGTTGTGACATTTTCAGCTGCAATGGGATCTGTTCTCTTTAACATAAAAAGGGTGTGGAGGGGTTTAAACAAGTTTTGCTGAATTTCTGTTTCACTTTGCAGTAATTTGGTATTTGTGTCTGGCAGATTTTAAATAAATCCTTTGGAAGTACTTTATACTGTAAATATGTATAACCATGTGCAATCTTGCCTACTTATTATCCTTACAGTAGGAATCATAGGTTAAATACGTGGTAGCAAGCTATTGCTATATAATTTTACTAATGTGTGTACAGTTGCTTTCTCAATGCTTATAGCAAATTGTTTTTTAGGAATACGTGTGCCTTTCTTAGCAAAAAAAAAAAAAGGCAAAATAAGCTTTATGATGAGTCAAGTTAGCACTGTTTGGGAGATAAGTAAGCTGGATTTCAATAAAATGTTACTACTATCTCAATCATTCAAAGCTTTACACACAGGGCTTGACTGAGAAAAAAATCCAGCTTTCTTTAGGAAGTTCAGCAGGAATTTGCTGATGGTCATTGGCTCACTTTATCAAGGATTTGTTTTGGATTTTCCTGATCTTGAGTAATGCTAAAATCATTTTTTGTGGTCATAGTAATAAATTCTAATATCTATCTCTTTTTGGCAATATCATTAAAAGAATTTCTAAGAAGATAGTAAGCGTAGCCATAGAACAGTGTTGAGTCCCAGTCAACAGTGCACTTACTGGTTATTACTGTAAATCACTGAGTCTTGGCATCAATTATTCTTCTGTGCAGTGGGGTTAATCCTCATGGTTCTTGCTTTTTTCCTATTTAGCACATAGTGTGGGGAAAGGATACTATTAACATCATAGGTACTCTTGTCTTTTTCTGCATGTTGGATAGTACCTGTCACAAAACAATAGGCAGCAAATAGTGTTCTAAAATAACAAGACTAGATGAGAAAAGTCAGAATTTTAGTTCTTAATTTTTTGGGTTTTGAACTTTACAGAGAATAAATTTGAGTCATATGTCCAGATTTGGTTTAATGAGCATGGGTCCTCCAATTTTATTTAAAAAAGAAAACAGACATTATCGTGTAATCATTCCTTCAGCAGCTAGGAGTTTTTAAAACCCAACCAACCAAAAAATACCATTGCTACAATTTTGCAAGACTAGTATAAATTATGGTTTGGCACTCCTGCCATTTGTTTTCATGAGGTGAACTGTGAAAAGATTTCAACATGTCACAAGGGGTTTATTTGCCAATTGGATGGCTGGGAGGCTGATGAAACTTCCAGATCAGTAACTTTTCCAGGCCTATCAAAGAGCTAAACAGGGGAGGAAATAATATTTTTTTTTTAAAATCATGAAAATGCACTAGTCCAATGACAAATGTTAGCAGTGGGCCTCGTGAATTTACAGTGATGGAAACCAATTTTAACTATTTTTTTGAAACAGCCTTCGCTTCTAGTCTCCCTGTGTCCCTGAAATGCTAATTTAAACCATTTATGATACATACTGTCATAACAGCTGAAAACTTTGGAGTCTTTAAAAATGTCTTCCCCATCAACCCAATGAATGTACTTCTATTTCTTCTTTACTGAATGGAAAGAAAGCCACATCTCCAGAAGGTCTCAGGACTTTGCTGCCTGTGTGCTCAGCTCTCATAGGTGCCAGAAGTTTTGCACTTGCACATGCTGCACAGTATCTCTGCATCAGCAAGGGTTAACTACTGAATATTTACCTCACACTTAATGCTTGCACAAACACTGTTAATTAAGGTATAATTTATTGTCTGCCATGGTCCTTAGAGCGTGAGTGGCATCCAGCTCTTTCCTCCATCAGGTGAGCCCCTCAGTTAAGCTGCAGAATAGCAGTTCTTTCTTCTAGTGAGTCCCAGGTTCCTCTTCGCAGAGGGGCAGCCCTTCAGTAGGTGGATAAGATTATCCTTCTCCCTAGAGCTTGAGATAGGGATCCTCAAAGGTAGGATGTGTGGGTTTGAATCCTTTCTGGTTTGGGTGGATGTGCAACTTGCGCATTTTACAACATCCGTGCGTGCCCAAGCCACTTGACTGTTGATAAAATAGCACTACCCTTTTAAAGGAAGAAACAATTTTTAGTTTCAGGTTGAAAGGGAACAAACCTATATGACTCAGTCTTGATAATTATTACAGGGGTCTGACATTAGCAGGAGTCTATGGCATGGAGGAGTCCAGGTTCTGCAAGAGGGAAGAATCATGGTCAGTGTTGCAAATTTAATTTAGGTATCTGCTGCACAGAAGAATGTTGTCAGCTGTGAGAGAGATGTATGTTATGGTTTCATTTTCTTCCATTTAAGACCCCTATTTGAGACCTGTGGACAGACTTGCAACACTAGGGTAAATTCTTGTGTTAGTTCTCACTGTGATATGACAAAACAGTGCTGAGTGTTTCATTATACCTGCTGAAGGCAAGGAAGAGTCAAACTATTCCTTTTCATGGTTACTTTTAAATACATTGAAAGCATATCTTTTTTTTTTGTTTGCTTGTTTGGTTTTTTTTGAGTTTGGGATGATATAAGGCTCCTTTTTCAAGTGAGTAAATTTTTAATAGCTTTCTTTCTATCAAAGAAAATTCTTGAGATCAGTTTTGTAGTGAATATAGGAGTACAGCAATACTGATCTCCAAGGCATATTTTCCTCTTGGCATTAGCAGGAATCAGTTTGCAGAGACTAATTATTACTTTAGCTTTGAAAGAAGGAAGAGAGTATCTTACTTCTGAATTTTGGTGGAGAGAAGTCACCGAAGGGGGCTGCAACTGCTTTCCATTGAGTGCAAGCAGTGGGATGAGATCTTGTAAATGAAGAGGGTCTCCAAAGAGCTTTTGGAACCAGTGTGCACAGTGAGCTTAGCTTGAAAGGGAGATAAAAATGATGGGTGAAATGCAGTGGACAATAGCACCTTCTCAGGAGAAGGGAAAGGAAGACCAGAAATAACAGTTATGAGGCAGATGAGGATATGGGCTCTCTCACTCTGACATGGACTTTCCCCCAGTTTGCTCACTGTTGTGTAAAGTTACTGCAATTAAATGGAGGAGCTTATGAGCTGTGCTTTTACTGACCGGTGTAACTGAATGTTCATATCACATTTGGTTTAGGTAAGATTACATCCCATTATAGAGTAATGCAATTGTAGAAGCGTTTGGGTTGGAAGGGACCTTAAAAATCATCTCCTTCCAACCCCCTGCCATGGCCAGGGACACCTTCCACAGACCAGGCTGCTCAGAGCCCCATCCAACTCTGTCTTGAACACTTCCAGGGATGGGACATCCACAACTTCCCTGGGCAACCTGTTCCAGTGCCTCACCACCCTCACTGTTTATTCTTCCAAATATCTAACTTTAATTCCCCCTTTTTGTGGTTTGCGGTTTCTGTTCGTATTTCCAAGGTCTGAGAATCAGCATTTGTTCCCGAGGTTATTTGAATATGTTCACAATGTTCATGTTAGACAAAACTGAATTTCTTCTTTAAAACCAATAATTATTGTTGGACATTCAGGAAAAAAATTCACACACAAAAAAATTAATGCAAATTATTATGAGAAAGAGATGTCCTCATTGCTAGTGTCTACTCCCCAGACTGAATATGCATTTTACTTTCTAATCATTTTTCAGTAACTGTATCCCACATAATCCCAAACCCAGGAAACTTTCCCAGACCTTTTAGATCAGTGCCTTCTTTGAGGTTTTGAGAGTTAGGTTCTATGTTACTTGCCCTTTTGTCTCCTTAATCTATCCTGTACAGAAGGAAATTTAACTGGAAAAGCTGAGGATACTCTGCTCAAGTTTCAACTCTCTTTCAGTGGTTATAGCAATTTTTGGAAAGCCATGGGTTAGATTGGTTATCTCCTGGTTTCTAGCCACGCTTTAAAGGAAAATGATGTGCTTTGAAAGATATCCAATATTGCAGTGCAAAGTGAGCCCCTGCTGCCTTCCCAATGTCCTGCAGGACAGGCTTGCCCCTTTTCATGAGGCTTTCCTAGTCTCTCTCTGCCCTTGAAACTGATCTTCTTCTCCTTGTCTTGATATCTGTGCAGAGAGATGTAAAAGGGTATTGTTGCAGCAAGTAATTTGTAAAGGAGTAGGTCCCTTCTGGGATACAAACCTGAAGTAACTGGCAGCCTAGGTAACATGCTTGTAAAGGCAAATGTATGTTAGCATAAGGAATAAATATCTGTCTTTGAATAGCTACCAGTAAAGCTTGCCATAGGCATCTTCTATAACGAATGGAGCAGGGAATCTTGCAGTAAAAAACACTTCAGGTGGGTGATTCAAGGCTAAACTGAGAGAATTTTTAAAGAATGAGGGTCATGTCTTCAAGAGCTCCAGCAAAAATTTATGGCCATGCCCACAAAAAGGGTAGCGTCATCTGAAGGGAAGAAACATAAAGGTTTGGGGATGGGAATGATGCTGTTTTGTTTCACTGGTATCACACTTACAAGAAGTGTCTTAGATGAAATCTTCTTAACCAGGCACTTTGCATAGATTAACTTAGTTGCTGATTTGCTGAAATAAAGTTTGGCAAAGTAAAAAGTGACTGAAAATCAAGTCTAAAAAGAAGCATCAGGCAAATGTTGATATCAGTGATGGTTGCATGTAATAATAATTGCATGGTAATAACATATTGTGGTAATAATTTTCCCCTGCAATTCTATATGGCTGGTTCTAAGCCTCAGGAGTCATGGGCCGTGCAGCAGTTAAGCTCAGTTCAGGATGTGCATTGGTAAAGTCTGCCTGGAATAGATGTTATGCTCTTGCTTTTTATGTGTGTTCACTTGAACTACTAAGCAATTCTTTTTGGAAGAAAAATCGAATTTGAGGAGAGGATGAAGAAGAGGGGTTGTGAGACTGCTGGGGCCCCTGTTGCCATGGAGACCTCTCTTCTCCCGAGCTTCAGCAGAGGCACCGTGTCTGGCTTTGGCTGAGTGGCCTCTCAGGTAGCTGCTGCTGTTTAAAAGAGAGGCTTTGGGAAAACAGCCCTTTACCTAGCCTGGAAGTGTGAGATACAGTGATTTATACCTGAAATGCACGTACCTGATGCTGTGGGGATGCTGTGTGCTGAAGGGTTCCTCAGACGTGTTGAGGGAGCTAACCAATATCTCTAAAGATCATGTGTGTCAGGGATGTTAAACTGATCCCTGTTTTTCCTAGAATCACAGTTGGAAGGGACCCACAAGGATCATTGAGTCCAACTTCTGGTCCTACAGACAACAGCCCCAAGAATTACACCATGTACCCGAGAGTATTGTCCAAATGCTTCTTGAAATCTGCTGCTATGTCCACTTCCCTGGGGAGCCTGTTCCAGTGCCCAACCATCCTCTGGGTGAAGAACCTTTTCCTGATATCCAGCCTAAACCTCCCCTGACACAGCTTCAGGCCATTCCCTCAGGTCCTGTAACTGCTGATCACAGAGAAGAGAACAGTGTCTGCCCCTCTGCCTCCTATTTAGGGAGAAACTGATTCATACCAGTCATTTTACTATCTGTTGTCCCAGTGTGAACACTTTAATGAGACTTATGAACCACATCTCTTTAGCTAAGTGACTGGATGTCATGTTTTGCTTTTCACTGGGAGTTACAGTTACTGAGATGTCTGCTGGTGTATATCACTCAACTGTTTTGACCTTCATGGAAAATCTAGATACAAGATTTTGTATTGATGTTATGGGCAGTAAGTTAGTATTTCAGGCATGAATGAACCCATGCGCTTAGCAAGAACTTTAAATAGTGTTAGTTCTGTTACAGATTTCATTTATTGGCTTGCTATTAGGCAGGCATCATGAGTATATAATTGAGGGTTTTATTCTATTCTGTTAATCTTTAATATTTAATTTCTCACTTGTGTGATGTTGAAAAAAGTAAGCTTGCCACTTAAGAACATTTTTCAAGATCTAGAAAATTGTATACATCTCCACAAAAGGTGCTGGCAGTGCTGCGGAATCCTGCAGGCAGATAGAGGTGTACCTGCTGCAGCCCCATGCCATCAAAACGAGCAGCAGCAAGGCTGAGCACAAATTCCCAAGAGGCACACAAGTTTTGAATGACCTCAGGAGCCCACCACTGAGAAGCCCAGGGTGAAGAAGGACCAATGGAATATCACTGGATCCACAGGTGGTGACCACCTTCTTGATCTCTCTACTGCTCCCCTTCCTTTTACTATTTCTTTCTACCTCACATTCATTGTTAAATAAAATCTTTGTTATTGGCTTTGGCATATGGCCTCATTTCTGGGGAGGGTGTGGGGCAGGGGTTCCTTTCTCTGAGTAGGATTTTGAGGTTTCCACACTTGCAGTCTCTCTGCTCCTTCATGGAGGTGAGCCTGTAATCATACTTCCTAATATGGGCTACAAAACACTTCTTTTTGATACTTGGTTAAGATGAAGCTCTGAGATCATACAGGAGATGTACACAAGTGAGACTATCACCGTGAAGTGCTTTGCAGAGAAAAATAAAAATGGATTTTATTTACATCGTGTATATATTTAAGGAAAAATTTCCATAATGCCAAAATAATGTTTTGTTTTCCTCTTGTACTTGTTTTTGATCCCTACACCCACCTGGCACATCACAGAATTTGTAAATTACTCTAAATAGACTTGGGTGTCCAGTGTGGGTGGTCACTGGGGCAGTAGCTAAACTAGATGCGCAAAGACTTGGGATTTCTCCATGTTATGTTTCCTAGCTTGCTGTCTCAATATCCAATGAGGAAAGAGTTGTCAAAAAGTTTTGATAGTGGGCTAAGTACTGCTGGAAAATTTTCAAGTGGCAGACATACTAGTGAAACAATTATTGTATTGTACCTCCCTTCATCTCACTGCTGATTAAATGCTGTATTTCCCTGTAGGAAATACAGCCTCTTGTTTTCTGAACAGTACTGTTACATGTAAGCCTTTTTTATTTTTAGCATCTTTAAATTAGATTTAGCAGCTGGAAGCAGGGAGAAGAACTGGTGCCTTGTAGTCAGGCAGCTTCCATAGAAACATTGCAATGAGGAAAATATCCTGGACTGGAAGGCTGGCTGAATAAGAAATTGTGTAACCTCTCATGGTAAGGCATTAGTTTAGCCAGACAATGCAAATGGCAATTATGGTTGTAACAAAAGCAGTAGTGAAGCTGAAATGGTGATGGCAGGGAGAGCTCTGATTGTCTTATTTTCTGCCCATGGTTTTGCTGTCATTGGCAATTGCTGGGAGATTGCTGTGGACTGCTGCCTTTTAAAATGGTTTATTAGTTATGATACTCATTGCTGTAATTGACATTCCTCTCCATCATGAATAGTCTGGCATCCTGGCAAATACAGTCCTTCTTTCTGTTCTGCCAGTTCTCTTGGGAGGGGAAAAAAAGCCTGTAATTGTTTGGGAGACAGAGACTCTATGTTTAGTATGTCTTTTTCTACCACCTTTGACTTATTTTCTTATCTGTCAAAGCAGACAGACAAGAACTCATGAATTTCTTCCAGAAGACTGATAAAATACAAAGTGATCTTGCTTCTTGTGTAACCTCTTCCACCTTTGTCCACAAACCTGTACCACTTAGCATGTTTCCAGACTCCATCAGGCCTTATTTTTGTTGTAGCTATGTTTTGTGTGAATAATTTCTTTGATACCATAGAACAAACAAAAAAGTCAGTCATAAAAGGGGCTAAAATAAATTTTCTTCTGCTATTGCCTGAATTAATTGGAACAAGTGGAAAACACTGAGGTAGGGTGGTTTTTGTTGTTTCAGTTTAATATCTGTAATTTTTAGGAGTATTTAGAACAAAGAAAGTAGTCTGATTGCCTTTTCCATTTGCAGCATTAGGCTGTTTATTTCCCAATGCCTTTTTAGAGGAGCATTAGCTACAAGCCCTTTGGATTGTGTCAGTCTGAGTTAGGAACATCTCTGCCCCTGAGAAGGTAATCACATAAGTTGTGCTCTGACCAGTAGCACTGTTTCTTTCCAGAATTTGGCTGGCTTAACATGTTAGTTTTTAGAAGTTTTATAAGTTTAGCTTGTCTTTTGCTTCAGTGACTAAGATTGCTGTCCCCCTACTGTACTGTAGCATGGTGTCTTTGTAAGGTGCTTAGCAGTGAAGTAAGATGGAGTTGCTTGACAAACGCTCAGCGTAGCATCAGAAAACTCCCACTTGCCCAAAGCACGTGGCCACCAAAGGAAGCAGGCCAGTCCCAAACTCACCAGTCTTGCTTGGCCTTTCCCTTGTTCCTGTCTTTCCTGGGCAAAACAGCTGTGCCACCTGCCCTGCTTGACTTCCCTTTGTTTGCTACATGTACTCCCACAGCAGAGAGATAAGCATCCATCCTGTTTAGTTATATACCCTGTGATGGCTGAATGTGGATGTAGCATCCATCTTTTTTTTTTTTTTTTTTGGTTATGTTGTGTCTCCATCTTGCTTAAGTTAAGTGTGGGAACTACCTATATGTATACAGTAATGCTGTGTATATGACTGCTCATCATCAGGAAATGATGGGGGATGCTGCCACATACACTGTTCTCTGACATGTCCATGTTTTATTTTGAGCACATATTTTAAAAGATAGAGGCTTATTTTGCCCACTCTTCACAAACATTGATGCATTAATAGGAAATGGGGACATTGCAAGGAACATCATGTACAGGTCAGCAGAATTACTCTTATACTCCCAGAAAAAGCTGCAGAACTCAATGGTGTATTACAGAATGTTCTTCTAGTTCACTTATAAAAATTGTTATCTATTATCCTTATTTTCATCCACTGCAGTTCTCTAGTGTTCATGTGAGATTTGGCTAAGTAGTCTATTAAGTATTCGGTATTCTATGTCTGCAGTTTAGTTTGAAAAAAAAATAAATTGCCATCACACTAAAATTTTTCTAACATGCAGCAAGCCTCTGTACTAGGACAGCAAAGACATCCTTTTGTTTAATTGTTTTTTAAAATACAGTCAGTAGAAGAAAAGAGATGCTAAAGTCCAGAGAACAAAGGAAAAAGAATCTAGAGTATGTGAAGGTAGTAGCAGAAGGAGCAATGGTTGTGATGCTCATATAGACTCATACACTTGAAATAGTTCAAAATTGTGAGTGAGTTCTGGCTGTCTGTTCTGAGAAGCCATGCAGATGGATGCTTGCCATCTGTTGAGTATCAGGCTTGGGATGTCACCCAAAGAATCATTCTCTCCTTTTGCAAAATTGGGTCATAAGTGACTTCCAAAGGTGACATGGCTCCTTAGGGAATACTGTGATCTGATCTCAATACTCCTATTTGTGGTTTCTCATTGTAGACAGTGACCTTTGGAAACTCTAGAAATTAAATATTCATATACTTTTGAGTTTAGATGTTTAGAAAAAAATCCCCACACATCCTCACATTCCCCCCCCCCACTTCTATCATGTTTCCGTCAAGTTATTTTTGTAATAAAATTTTATTTGAAGAATGATTCACTACATTGGAAGAGTCTTAATTAGAAAATCCCTGCTGGCTGTTGAGTGCTTCTAGTTATTCTGATTAATCAGATACTACCACTGTGTGGAATAATTCTGTCATGAGATGGAAAGTCTTTTAAACAACTTGCTGCTGCTTCAGGGTTCCCAAAATATTGATTATAAACTGAGATCATCACAGGAGCACACAGTAAAAAAAAATAATTCTGTGCTTTTTAAATTCGCATACAAACCCTATAAATAACTGGAATAGAGACTGAAATCTGACTGTAGATATGGAGGTGAGTTGCACAAAATTACCTTGGTCTATGGAGAAGACAGCAGGCAGACCAAAGAGTTTTCTTACATCTCTGTTTTCCTGTTGCCTTTTGACTGTTTTGTTGCTAACTACTGAGTGCAATCAGAGATTTTTTTTTTTTTTGAGATTTGTTGTTTTTGGCATGGTAACTACTGCAACAGCAGCATGTAATAGGAATCTCAGACACTAGTAGTGTGTTAGTAGTTATTAGGGAGTATTAAATTATAGAACTGTACTGTAGCAATATTTACCCAAGGAACACATGCTAGAAAGTGCCATATAGTGAAGTAAAGCAGTGGGGAATCTTGGTTTGACCTTAAGACAAAGGAGAGCTTTTGATTTCCTGTATTTAACTTTCATGTTAGGAAAACCAGCCATAGAAATAGCTACCCTAATAGAAAATTGAATAGAGAGGGAGCTTCTCTGGTCAACAAAAAAGCCCCCAAACTTTGTGCAGGTTAACAGTACATCCTGCCATATTTTTGATGTTCCTTTCCTTTTAAGGAGGAAGAAGCACACAATGTTTTATCACTTTAATTGGAAAATAAAGTGAAATAGGTCTGAGATCCAACCCAGAGACAGGAGGCAGGCTCACCTGTTGGACTCTGTGCCCAGTTCAGAGGTTGAGCACAGCTGCCAGAACCATGGGCAGGGTGTGGGGCTCCCGGGTGAGGCCAGCTGGGACCACTGATGCTCTTGTAGTCAGCCTTTGTGGCATTAGCTTTTGCATGTAACTGTAAACAGCACGTATGCATGTTAACTCATGACATGGTGTCTGTGTGAAGGTGTGTCTGTAGCTCTTAGTGGCAGTGGTTAGTGCTCCTCTGAACATCTCCTGGCAGCTTGAAGATGGCCTGGTTTCTGCCTTTCTTGCCCGATCTGCATTCCCATTTTAAAACCTAAGGAAAGTGATAGGTGTTATAACTTGCATTGGTGATATTTCAGCAGGAGAGAGGGCCTTTCCTGTATCTTTTTCTCTTGGGAAAAGAAGCATTTTGCTGATTTAGTCTCAGTATCACTGTGGATCACTGTCTTAAGTAAATAAAGCTGCTGGCCACCCTTTTGTGAGATGTTACACCAGGTCATATGATTTTGCATGCGTTGATCTAGTTCATGCTGGAGGCCTCGGTTAATTTTTCTGAAGGTCTTCATAGGAAGACTTACGGGGAAATCAGTTAACAGAGCAAAATGTTTCCAAAACAGAATAGAAATTAAAGTGCTCAAGCATTCTAAATGTGACTTTATAACTGGCTAACATTTTAATTGTTTATTGCTGCTAACAAGGACAGCAGCCTGGATTTTTTGGTAACATCTGAGTTCAGGAAATCAGATGTTGGCAGATCAGAGGTTTTCTTTATGGGTCCAACTTGGACCTCAGAACTGTAACCAGGAAAGTATGTGGGTTTGCTTTGGTTTTCCTTGCACAAAGGAGTAGGTGTCAGGAAGCTCAGTGTCATGTCTGGAGCAATGACTGCTCCAGAACTCCTCTGTCCCATCTGTGTGGACTCAAGGTAGTGTGGAAATATGCTTGAGTGCTTATCATCCTTTGCATTCAAAAGTATGAAGTCACAAATGAAATTTATGCTTAAGAAATAAGCATTCGGACTCCTCATGGCTGTGTCTGGCTAAATCAAACCTTTGTGGCATGTTTCAGTACTGAGAGGGCTCATTTTGTAGTGTTTTTTTTTATTACAATAGATTAATAAAGTTTTGTGTGCCTCAAAGCTTATAAAAAAAGAGAAATGTTGGTCTGCCATTCTGGTACTGATAAAACATCTTTCTGTGTTTATATAGGTTTTTCATGATAAATGAAATTTTGTTCCTTAGAAAACACCTGCCTCCCTTTCTTATGGGTTGCATTACTTTGATTTATTAACCTGATGAAGAGTTGAAAGAGTAGAGGAAAAGTGTCCATCTTCTCCCCTTCATTCTGTTGTCCATAGCAGGGAGAATCAGAGATGACCTGCAAGTCCTGCTTTCCTGTCGGGACTTGTGTCACAGTCTTAGCATAATTGTGAGGGCAGTAAGGTGTAGCTTTATGATCATGTTCCTCTAAATAAGTATTGGGACAGCCAAATTCATCAAGAGTGGCTTGCCTCAAGAATGAAAACTGGATTCAGGCCTCAATTTTGCATTTTGTGATAGTTTTATCTTTTCTAAGTAGGTTTGTTTATAATGTAAATCTTGCATTTACTACAGAGACACTATCATTTCAGCAAAGGAAAGCTAGTTATGAAATATTTTACAACTACTTCATAATTTAGGCAGCCTGGGATCAGTGGGATGGCAAAAATAGGATATATAAAAATGCTTCCCAATTAAGTCTGCTCATTTTCAAAGAATGAATGTAGTCCATTGGTTCATTTCCCAATTCTCTTAGTGTACGGAAATATAAAATTTACTTTTAATTTCCATTTTCAGTGCAGAATATCATTATCAGGTCACATTAAAAACATACAGCCTTGAGAGAGTAGTGCCTTTACTGAAGCCTGTAAGGGAGCTTTCTGTATGTAGGCAGATATGTCTGTGGTTTCAAAACATTGCAAAATATAAAGCTAAATGACTGCCATCATATTGTAATGACCCCTGTGGTAGAAATCAGTAGTCAAGTGTTTGATCTGGAAGAGATGCTTTTCTTTAAAAAAAACCCCACACAAACCAAAACCCCACAAACAAGAAATCTAAACCCCCAGACATGTTGTGAATCAGATATGAAATAATGGATGCAGTGTTTAGTCTAACCATTTAAATTCAGGAAAGGCTATTTACACATGGCAATACTTACAGCTCTATACTGTCTGATTAAGACTATTATAGGTAGGCTATTAATAAGTAATTTATAACCAGCAATGTGTATAAAAATCAAACATTAATAGTTCAGTACTTCTTTTTGATTAATGCATACACTAGATGCTTTCTGAAAAATGTATTTAACCGTTGTAGTTGTCAGTTCCATTCCTATTTGCATATTTTGCCAATAAAGCTTGAAATGGTAAATTAACTTTTCCATCCTTGAAATACCAGGAGCTTTTGATTGATTGCTGTTGAGCAGCGAGGCATGAACAAACAAATTAATAATCTCCACTAAAAATAATTTTAGAGGAATCAGGGAAGTCACGTAAATTCTGCTTTAGGCTGCAGGTTGGGATGCCTTGCTCTCCTCGGTGTGCAGCTTCCACTGCTGTTCCATTGAGCAGCTCAGAGCGATGGTTGAACGAGTCAGGTTTTAACAACACCTTTGAGTTCCGATGCAGTGAGGTTTTCTGCATCGTTATAGTGCTAATTTCTGAAGTTAATTTTTTATTGAGTAGGCTCCAGAAGCAGTTGTAGACTCACTAAAACACTGTGGGCTTTTTGTTTTTTTCTTTCTTTGCTTTCAGCCTAGACCACATAGTGTTTAAATTTCAAGTTTGTTACTTGACTGATGTAAGTGCTCCTCTACTGTGCTCTTAGAAAAGAGGTTGTTTCAGAATGCAATTCTCATAAATTAAAGCTTTTAAAGCAGCATCATAGTTTGTGTCACTCTTACCATGTTAGCACAAAGATCCAAATCGATCATGAATATGGAGCATTCACAAGTTTCTCCGTACATAAGAGTGGGTTGTCAGGACAGGGCAGAGGGTTGTCATATGGTTTCCTGTGCAGAATATCTTTATAGGAAAGCACTGGAGTGTTGCAGTCTGTTGGTAATAAATATCTTGTTTAAAAAAAAAAAAACAACAAAAAACAAGGGAACACTTCAACAGAATCTGAAAGAAATCCATATACTAGCTCGCTAAAATGAAAGCATCTCATTGAAGACATTTTGGAACACAGGTGGCTATTTTTCCTGCTGTATTTATATAATTTTCAAAACAAGAGATTATTAAAATTAGGCAATCTAAAATTACTATCACAGAGAAGTCTTCTGTTTGCTTGTATTAAACTTACCTTTGAAGTTTGCACAGTGATTCTCATGTGGTTTTCCCCAGCACACATCTGGAAGCAAATTGTTTAGAACAGTTACTGACAATGGGTTGTCTCCCACTGGAAAATAAGCAAGAGTTGAGGTAACCTCTGATAGTGGATTATGCTGTTCTTTTCTTTCCTCATTAAGCATTACTTATGCCTGTATTGGCACTTCAATACCTAAATGGTTTATTACAATGTCTCTTAGGTGAAGAGAATTTCTGAAATGCCTTTTTCTTAATAAGTTTTTTAAATAAAATGCCCTACTGAGATTGAATTAACATGAGCAAAACAAAAATATACATATTCATCCATTTGTATTTAAGCTTCTTTGATAGTACATTCTTAGTGTAAGCATGCTGATAGTTTGCTTTTGGAACTTCAATGACAGTTTGATAACAAACCTGTGAGTAATTTTGTTACATGACATTGTTCACCATATACTCTATTGTTTGTTGGGTTTTTTAAAACAATTCTGCTTTGTTTCTTTTTCAATTCATTTATCATATGTTTTTGACGAGATTTTCTTATTTCCAGAGCTAGTTTTATGTCTAGTAACTTATTCTAATAAAACAACCCAAACACATTCCAAATCCAAACAATACAACGGTTTTTTAATTGTGGAGAGATTTACATTTGTGTTTGTGAATGTATTTATTATGTTGTTGCGGTCATTGCTGATACAAATGAGTATAATGGTGAAATAAAAGTAATTTCATGATTCAAATACTCTTCCTCACAAATTAATCAAGAAGATATGTTTTGAAGATGTGTTTTATCAATGCATATAAATGTCTTAAGGGCAGATGTCAAGAGGATGGGGCCAGACTCTTTTTAATGGTACCCAGTGACAGGACAAGGAGCACAAATTGAAACACAGGAAATTCCATCTGAGTATGTGGTAAAACTCCTTTCCTTCGAGGATGACAGAGCACTGGAACAGTCTGCCGTGAGAGAGTGTGGAGTCTCCTTCTCTGGAGATATTCAAAACCTGTCTGGATGTGATCCTCTGCAACCTGCTCTGGGTGAACCTGCTTTACCAGGGGGTTGGACTGGATGATCTCCAGAGGTCTCTTCCAACTCCAACCATTCTGTGAAACAACTGAAATGTTGTCCATATCAAAAATCACGTGTGGTTAAGGAAAACTAAATCTTTGATTGCTTTGGAAAGGTTTCATCTGAAAGTTATCAAAACCACCCTGGTAAGGAAGAATTTAGTCTTTCATGTGCAACAGCTTAAATTGAACAAGACCAAGAAAAAAAGCAGAACTGGTTTGTACTGCCTCTATCTCATGTAATATTGTTACTTTGGTCTAAGAATTGCTGTCAGTGGTGTCCTTGTTTTATCCATACATGACATTCTTTTAACATTCTTTTAATAAAGCATTCTTGCTTTATTGTTTCTTGTGACGCTTTCACACATATTTACTTCTGTTTGCATTTCATTCAGACTGATCTTGGTATTTCTGTTGCAGGTCTCCACAGACAAATCCCTAAATGGCTCAGGAAAGGATCCACTACTTTTTCTTGTTTTAAGGTCACAAGTTGAAGTATGCCAAACCCCCTGTAGTTAAATAAACAAGAGCTTTTTCTTTGTCTCTACTATCTTGGAAGACGTTTTGGATTTGTCATAGAGATTTTTGAGGGACTATTAAAATATGCAGTCTTCATCTTGCTGTTCATATTCCCCCTGAAGGTACAAAGTATGTCCATGTTTGTTTTTAAGGTAACAAGATAATTATATAGTTATTACTGAAAATACTGCATCCAGGCAATGGAGGTACAGCCTGAAGGGTTTTCATCTGTTAATGGCCACATTTTAGTCCCTTAACAGAAGAGCTGAAATCACTATAGATATTTGGCATATGTTTTTGTTGCTACTTCATCTGCTGAAGTCAAGAGAAATTGCTGGTTGTTTTTACTTTCTGCTTGTTTCCATGTGGCATAGGGAGATACAAAACCTTTCACCTGCTGACAGTGGATGACTCAGTACAAGAGAGGAGCAATTATATAAAATGTGTCATCCAAGTATTCCCAACCAGTGTGACATGATAGTTTTTGTAGGAAAGCAAAAAGGAAAAAGTGGTTGAGAAATGTAAAAATACAAAAGATGAAATATAAGTAATGCATGCCTTGGTTTGTAGCAGGTTGAATGTAGGGTTGAATGTTTAATAATCAGAGGTCAATGATACAGCAGCTAACATCTTGGTTATTTGTGGATTTACTGGCTGTGTCCCAACAAATAATGTTTTAGAGAGGGCTGCAGAAAACAGATGCAAGAACCATGGAATGCTTTGCTAATGAGCATGTATTTGTATATGTGTGTAGGAAAACACAGCAAGCTGTAAGTGATTTGATGCACCCACTTGCAGGTTTGCCCCAGTCAAACAAGTCACTGCCTGTGTGCAGTGTATCCTCTTTGGTGGAAGAGGTAGGACATGCACATATGGCTCCTCTCTCTCACTTCTACTGGAGGCTGCTGTCCTTTACAGGGTTAGCTATATGCTGCATGGTCTTAGGTTCATTTAATTTTTACATGCAGATGGCTAATATAGGGTAGACCTTAACAGGTCATGCATATGTACATATAGGAAGACAATGAAATAATTTTTTAGTTTCAGAAAATAACATTAGAAACTAATTTTATGTTATATCATTCCAGCTTTTTACCATGTTTTCATACTGAAATCAGTTTGATTTTAATATGCTAAGAGGCTTAAAAATTCCATATATCACCAAAGAGTTTCTGTTCAGCTGCATCCATCAGCAAAACACAAGTTTAAAATTACATACTGCATGTGGATGATTGTTGAGGGAGTTTGTGTCATCAGTACATGATAGGTCATGCATTGCTTCACTAATGCAGGGTAACACACAGCAAAGTACTGGCAATGTTATGGCAGGTTTCAGGGTACATAATCTCCTGCTGTGCCCAGCAATTTATGATGTTCAAATGTGGATGTCTAATTGTATTTCTAACACTAGGGAAGAGAAGGAGCCTTAAGGCAAAAATGACCATGTTCTTTTCCTTTGCCAGTACGGCAGTCATCTGGATTACTGGAAGGTTAAAAGAAAAGTTAAAAATTCTTTCCATATATCAGGGGTGATTTGGGGTGACCGTTAGGCAGTTTTACAGCTTACCTTACTGTCAGAAATTTACTGCTGATAGATGGTGTCCAGACCTAGAATTTAAAAAAAAAAATTCATATTCTTAAGGTCAAGAAAAATATCAATATTTCTCCAGTTTTTGTATCTTAATCTGGTTCCATTTACTGCAGTCAATCCTGGCCACTTGCATGTTGCTCCGGATTCTAAGCCATCAGTCTTAATAAGCTGAATTTCTGACTTTTTTTTAAATTGAAGTGGTAAGTACTAATATTTTTTTTTAGTGTTACCTGTGAAGGCATTTGAAGATTGAAAAGTTGAGGCCCATTTCTTTAAGAACAGTTTTATTCTGGGTTTAACAGTGCTGTCTAACAGAGAATGGACCTGTGAACTTTTTCTTGCTGGGAGGATTTTGAGCAAAGAAAAGGGAACTCAGTTACAAGAAGAGTAAACGAAAGGATTGGGAGTGAACAATACAAAAGTCCAATAGTGGAGTTCTGTAACAGATGGCAGACTGTAAAAAAGTAAGGGAGAAGAAGTTTGTGAAGAGTCTCAATCAACAATTGATTTTGTAAGTGAAATGCTTGATCGAAAGATCTAAAATTATACTTCAGGCCTCTATATATTTCAAGAAAAAACCAAAGCAAGTCAAACCAAACCTCACTTCTTGCATTCTGTCAGGGCAGAAATGCCAACATCATCTTAGCAGTGAAGCACCTTGCCTGCCCAGAGTTATCCCATGGGAACATCTCTCTTCTCTTTGACAAGTTGGAATAAATCTGATTTGGCTCCATAAATTTATATTTCTTCAGAGAAATGCCACACTGTGGTAACTCAACAGAATATTTTTCCATGTAATTTTTAAACTAGTATTTGATTTAGGGTCATACTGATTTTTTCAGTCTATAACTCATGGTTTATCAGATGAGTGTCAGAGTCCCAGCTCTACTTCCTTATTCTTAGTGAGTATTGCTTGAGTCCATTCACAGGGCTGGGAGGAGAAGAGAGAACCAGTCATTACAGTCAGCTGTCAGGGAGGGAAAAAAGCTTGTTTCTAAATATAATGTAAATTAATCCCACTGCACAGGATGTATTAGGCATATGTAATTTCTGTCTGAAGATATCTGTGTTTGAAAAATTAAGAGCAAATATGCCCAGCTGGTGACATGGTGAATGGTTGCATGGCAAAACTATATAAAAAATAAAATTTTGTTTCCAGTAAACTGGCGCTTGGAGAAAAGGAAGCACAGGCAAACTAACACAGGAATGATGTCAGAGCTTTCTCAGTTGTATAGAGCAAAAACAAGTCACAGGACTGTAGGGTAGGTCAGGAAATAATTTGTGCTTTATGAAATAGCTGTTAATGTGGTGTCTTTCAGCTACAAACTCCCTAATTTCAGCTGTAATGGGGGATGAAAATTGGTGCTAATGGGTAAGAATTTTTTTAAATCAAGAGTGCAAGATAGCCTCAATTTCTAAAGAAAAGATGAAGTCTGTCTTCATCTTAAAGTGTCATTCATTTAAAATTATGTTTATTTCTCATTTTTTTACTCAATAAGCAAGCCAGGAAAAATCAGTTAGCCAGTAATTTAGTAAAATTAAAATTGTCCAGCTGGTTGTATAGGTTGCATAGATTTCACATATCCACTATAATACAACATAGCACAGCAACTAATTTCTTTTATATCATGCTTATGCAAAATTATTTTTTCTGCATCCAATACTTTCCTAGTTGTTCACTCAAGAACAGAAAAAATGCAGAAAAAATAATTTTGCATAAACATGACATCGCTGGACCATGTCTGCATTGCATTCTGGTCTGGTAGCATTTTGTATGGATATAAGGGTGAAGCCTGGAGGGATAAGGTTCTGAACACAGCACAGGAGGACATCAGGTTGGGTGTGGAAGGTGGGAAGTTGTCTGCCTTTGTCTGCCTGTCTGCCATTGATGGTGGAGCAGCTTACAGCCCAGGCCAAATGCTGGAATTGCTCTAAAACAATTTTTTTCACAGCCTCACAAGTGCAAAACTGTCAGTCTCCTCCTTGGATCTGCCCTTGGCTTGTCATGCTGAGATGGCAAGGGTCCTGCAGGTTTCTCCTAAAAGAACCTTGTTAGGGACTAGGGCTGGCTGTCTAAATGAAGCATTTGTGGTGTGAGAAGTCACATCTTTGTGACCTTATGTTCTTAATGGCACCAACATACCTGCCTATGCATTGCAGGTGCTTGTGGGGAGCCAGACAAAAAAGGAGCATTTGAAGAGCCATGTCTGCGCTTACACAGAGAGGTTACCAACAGAAGTGGCTGCAGGCTCTCTACAAAGAAAGAGGTACAAAGAGGCAGATAGCAATGCTATTTAGAAACAAATCTTAAAAACTTGCTTGTTTCCTGTGTTAAGACTGCTATTTGCAATTAGATTGAGCACAGTGGTCAGGGTTGCTCAAGTAAATCACCCTGTTGGTTGACACAGTCCTCTCATGACAATACAGGTTCAAAATAGCCCTTTTTTGATTGCTTTATGAAACAAAGGAACAATGGCTATTCCTCTTGTACCAAGGATGCTGAAGAATAGACAGATTGCTCAGAGAGATTACTGGCTTCACTTGCATTCCAGGCCTTGCAGTGTTTCACTGGCAACATCAGATTTGCTCTCCAAGGGTGACTGGCATGAAGCCTTGTATAAGGTGGCCAGGGAGTTCAGTAGATACGATCTATCCTCTGCTGGCAAGGGAGATTCAGGATCCCATACTTCTGCTAATGGTTTCATATATGTCGATGATGTAGGCATCCAGTATTTTTACCTCATCTATATCTATTCCTTCTATTTTCTTTCTCTGTAGAATTGGTCAAAACATTGGTCCCTAAGTCATGGGGGACTCTCAATGGAGGTCATGTAAAATCCTTGGTTTAAAAAATTTGGTTACATTTTTGTACTAAGTAAAACAAGCTGGTCCCTTTGGAACTGTGATTCAAAGAGTTCCTAACTTTGAAAAGATTTATATTCCTGTTATGGTCAGGACATTCTTTTTTCAGTTTTTCAATTTCCTAGCTTAGGTTTGAAAGGTAATGCTACACTTCGTGGCCATATTTTCCTGACATGGGAACAATCCATGGTTCTGAAGTTGCAGATGCAATATTCTTTAAACTTTTTTCCTTCCAAGGATCTTGAAGAGTTTCAGGTTCTTTGAGAAGATTGGTTTCAAAATAGAGGCCAGGAATTCAGGCAAGTCAAGTGCACTTAAGCAAAAGAAGTGGGTTTGGTTATTTTCTTGATTGGCTGAAATGATCTTGATGGCTGTTGAAGGACCGTAGTTTATCAAAAGAGAGAAAACGATTGTTCCTGTCTAGAAATTCTCTCCATTTGGTGGGATAGCAAATACAAAAGGTGAGGTGGGAAAAAGTGACAGGGGGTATGAAGAACTGGAAGATTATCAACACAATGTTTTTTTACCTTCCTTCAAATAATCATATCTAAAAGAAATACAAGTGGGAATACAAGACCGAACTGCATGATGCAGTTACTTTAGAATATCCCTGCAGACAATAAAAGTATCAAATACTATGGACAACAATAAAATAAAAGTCATAATGGAAATATATTAAAGATAATTTCACATAGTGATTTTGACATTAAAAATACCATCATATCACATAAATTATGCTTGCTGGAAGTATAATTTTTTACTTCCTCATATATGTTTTCTACCTTTGCTCCACCTTCAGAGCAAGTCACAGTTGTTGCTGCTAGTGGATTATGTAGGCAGGTTGTGGCCTTGGACTAATTGTAAGTGGTGCTGCAACAAAAGCCAGTGACTTACCTGTTCCTGCAAGGAAATCTTTGTTCACTTTCTGAGACTAAGCTGCTGTGATCTAGCTCCTTCCATAAAATCTTTCCTACCTTGTAACTGTACATTGTTGGGAACAGAAACCTTGTAGACAAGTATGGTTTTAAATGAGTGGGCTTCCAATATAATTTAAATCTATGCTGAAACACTCTGCAGGGAGCTACCCTGTGCTGGGCAAATTCCTGCTATGTGTATTTCATTTGACCTGATAAATCTCTTACATAATTATACTTCTGAATCAATAGTTATGATGAAAGTAGGAATGTGTGAATGAGAGTTCTAAGAATAGGAGTGAGAAACATCCTAAAATTAGGGAGTTCTCCTGTTTTATGAAGGGAAAAGAAAGTTTGGCATACAGCAAACCTTTTTCCAAGGTAGTTCATTTGCAGCAGACACTTTATTTTGGATAGAAAACATTTGGTTGCACATATGCACAAACTGAAATTGAAAGAAATGTTCTAAAATGACAAATTAAATATTTTCCCACTATTTTTAACTGGACTGCAATTGTTATTTCAATCACTGAATTTTGAAATTGGTAGCTAAAATGTTAGAAAAGGTTGGATTTGGTTACAGGAAGTTTACTTTTTGTTTTAATTTTATGGTCTTCTTTCATCTTTAAAGGTTATTCCGTCAGTCTCATGGCTACACTCATTCAAACTAAAATAAAAAGAATTACAGAGAATTGCAAGAATTTATCTGTGCTTGAGCACATGTGGTTTTTGACCCACATGATCTTCAGAGGTCCCTTCCAGCCTCAACCATTCTGTGATTCTGTGATAAACTTAGGCATTTCTTCAAGCTGTGTAAGCCAAAAATGTATCCTGTTACATCCATATTCTTTCTGGAGATGAATAGGTAAACATACGTCTTAATGTAAGAAGAGTATTTAATAGCTGCCTATCATGGGTTGCCAAAAATGTTTCCAATTAACCACTTTTTTGAAATGTGGTTTGTCTTTTAGAAGAGTAAGTTCTATGAAAAACTCTTTCCTCAAAATACTTTGAAAAACAATGATAAAGAGAGTTGGGGAGTTGGGAATGTAATCTGCTATTTCAACATGAGAAGTTTTTCCCATTCATCATGTTTACAGAAAGTGTGACTTTTTCAGTTAGTTGTTTTTAATGAACAATTTTAATGGCTAAAGCCTAGTTTCTGACCTTTTTTAGTGGCTTCCTGATTTGTTTTTTCCTAAAGAAGGTTCCATCTCCTTCCCTGTGACAACACAGGGAGCGTGGGTGGGGTACACAGAGGCTCTCTGCTAGGAAGGATGGCTGGATTCCTGGAACCCTGCTCTGGAGGGAGGTGAGCAAGCACAGGATGGCAGGTTGTGAGGAGGAGGATTTTGCTGGAGTGTGGACTTTGTTTCGATTCAATTGTGTACTGATTAAAGTTAACAAAAATGTAAGATGGATGTCATATCCACCTAATGGATTGAGTTCCATGAATTAATCAACAAAGAGCAGGATTCTTTTTTTTTTTTTGATGACTGCATGGCAAATACGTTTCTTTAGATAACTGTCTCTGGTTTCCATGGTGATCTTACTTCTGCTTGTTAAAGGTATTTTTAAGAATCTTTCACATTATTTTAAGAGCTAAGCTCTTGCTAAGAGCTAGTACTTCAGAACTATCTCAGCTGTTGATGACTGCATAAACACATTGTGTCTGGCACTGAAATTCAAGGAGTAAAAATTAGAAGATGAGCAAAAGTAATTTTTGCTGCTCTGAATCAGACTAATGTACTCTGATAACATTTCATGGTCAGAGAATATTACTGTTTGCAGATTGAGTAAACTTGAACCACAATAAAGGCTAGAAGGACTTCTGGACAGCGTGCTGTGGTAAACCATTGTATTTACTTTCTCGGTGTACTTCTCTGCAACTTAATGTACTGTGTGGCTGCTTGTCTATGATGTGCCTCAATTTAATAAAAAAAAAGTAGAGGATGACTGGAAATAACCATTTTTTTCAATCTCATGCAATAGAGTTGGTATATTGTCAGTGGAGACTTACTGAATGTTGATAATCGTGATAATAACAGAATAAAATGAACTCTGGCAGGCTTTAAACATGATTCTAATGTAAAAAGAGCTGCTTCTCATGAAGTGGTTACCTTTAATACTTCATATTTATTTCTTGTTTGGAGAAATGGTCAAAGGCACGATGAGCTCCTTATGGGGAGCAGCTGAGGTTTGTTCAGCTTGGAGGAGAGAAGGCAAAGGGGTGACCTCATTGCATCTACACCTTTCTCAAGGGGAGCAGCAGAATGGGAGGTGCTGAACTCCTCTCTCTGGTGACCAGCAAAGGGACACAAAGGAATGGAATCAAACGGCATCAGGGGAAGTTCAGATGGGACATTCTGGAAGATGTTCTTCACTGAGAGGGTGGCTGGTCACTGGAACACGCTCCCCAGAGGAGTGGTCAGAGCAACAAGCCTGACAGGGTTCAGGGAGTGTCTGGATGATGTTCTAAATCATAGGGTTTAGTTGTAGGCAGTCGTGAGAGGAGCAGGGAGTCAATGAACCTCACTGGGCCCCTTCCAACCTCGGCTACTCTATTCTAAGGTTGATACTCATGTCCTGCTCAGTCAGTCTGTGCACTGAGAAGGTTGTCAAATAATGTCAGGTGTTGTAAGGGTTTTATGTGGACACAGCTCACTCACTGAGAAGACCAAGCATATGCTTTTTGTTTTTAAATTAAAAACACTTCATCTTTCTGCGTTAGTGGTGGAACTTGGCAATATGTGATATGCTTTGTGACATGTGATTGTTTATAAATGACACTCATGTCCCTGACAGTATTGACTTACAAGAAATTGCAAGATGCTGCATTTTCCAGCTGCTTGTTCACTCCAGCTTTTCTTGGATGCCTCCCAGCTAACCAATACAAACCCCTTAGGAAGTCTGAATCCAAGGTTATGTAGCTGTAGACCAGTCATCCAGCAGAAACCCTTCTGAAACTAACCCATGGTAGAAAATGACAGCTTTGCCCACTGTGAGGGTTTGCAACAGCCCAGTATAGTTGTAACCTAAGGACAATAAATTTTTCCCAGGTTCATCAGTGAATGACTAATAGATGGAGGGTGGAAAAGGGCCTCTAAACATTGTGAAAAGATTCAGAGCACAATTGGTATTCAGAGCACAATTGCTTGTTGAATTGCCTTGTTGCCTGGAACAGTGTTATCCTCTTCCATGGAAAGGAATTGCTGGGGAAAAGTGAGGAACAATGAAATGGGAAATGTTTGCAGTTTTGTTCCAAAGCTTCTTATATTTAATACCATGCAAAGTTTCTGGTGTAATTTTTCCTCCACTTTGGGATGCATGAAGGGAAATACTCGATTTGAAGGCATCAGCAGAAAGATCTACCAGTCTGTAGCAAAGCTTATCTGGTTCATTAAAGCAGTTTATTAACAGATAAATTACTTATAGTTGCAAATGAAAAAATAATGTTTTCCTGAGGGATATTCTCTGACTAATTTTCCAGTGTCCCAAGTGGACAATTCTGTCTGCTTATCCTTTTTTGCCTTTCAGGCTCTGACTTTATTTTATCTGTTTAAAGAGTTCTTCCTCGTCTTTGAACCAATACTTTTTCTTTTACACTTCATTCTTCCCATTTAGGATCAGTCAGAACCAGAGCTAATTTCATTTCCTTGTGACTGATGTATAAATGACAATATGACATAATTTGTAGAAGTAATTCAACAGCTGAGAATATGGAGTCTTGAATGAAGCTCATCTGCAGGACCCTGAAGAGTCGCTCAGTAGTTCTCTAGAGGCTTCTGAAGTATTAATGAAAACACTTCTGATTTCTTATAGTTTTCCAGTCTTCATTTATATTAATTCTGATGGAGGTGAAACTTGCTTGGGAATTAAAGTTGTAATCAATGCAATTGAAACTAGATGAAAGATCTAATTTATTTAAAACAAACAAACAGAAAAAAACAAAAAACCCCTATTTTCTCCCATCCAGGGCATTGTAAAAATATATTATTACTGTTAGAAGTACTTTCTAATAGCTGGGGAGTTGGAGATACTTTTGAAAGCAAGTGGTTTGATTAACTCAGTATCTCCTAGCAACTTCAAAAGCTTAAATACAGCTGATTGAATACTGTCTGAGGAATACCTTGTCAAGCCCAAAGCACCTGCCAAAACCAGGTGATGATTCCTTTCTTTAAAATACATCAGATAGTACAGATGTAACTCAATATTTTGTCAGTGTCAAAAAGGAATTTGCGTAAGACACATGACACAATATATAGAAAATTGAATCCCAAATGACATTCAAGTACTGGAGACCAAAATGGGAGGTCTGCGAGGTAGATTTTAAAGTTAATATTTTATGCTTCTGTTGAAACAGTGTTGTTTTATCATGAAGCAGGACTAGACTTTTTTGCTAGTTCTTGGTACTGGCCACTTGCTATACACATTGGCCATGTGAACAAGAATATGATATTGCTAATATTTTATGTGGACAGCCATAGGAAAACTCTCCTTGGCACATAAAGGAGGGGGTTTTATTGATTGGAGGAGAAATCAAGGCAAAGAATGATAGTGTCAACAGAGAGAAGTGTTGGGGGACTGCAGCTGCTTTTTTGTATCTCAATCAGCAGCTTAAGATGCTGTTTTCTCTCATTATGTCTATTTGTAGGTAACCTACAAAAACGCTAACAAATCTGCCACATAAATCAATTACACTTCAACTCAAAAGAACTGGTAAGTGTCAACAATATAGAGTATCCACAACATGGCTGTTGATGTGGTCTGCAGTAAGAACAATTTACTTTGCTTGGAGGTGGGAAGCTAAACCCTACTTTGCATGCTGTCCAGCTGCAGAGAATAAATGGAGTTGTCTTGTCAAGCAGTATTTGTATGCTGGTAGCTATGCTTTGACTGATCTGGTGGTACTACACAGTACAGCTTTGGGAGAAATAAAATAAAGGAGAAAAATAATGTCTGTGAAGTCAGGGTTGGAAAGTTGGGACCACGTTACATGATTTTGAATATGTGTGCCCCACTCAGCTGTGCTAGCAGAGATCCTGCCTCCATAGGTCAGAGGGGCTGAAATGCTTGATCTAGACAGGCTTAAGAAGTTGAGGTTGTACAGCCTGGAGAAAAAAATGCTCCTGGGAGACCTCATTGCAGCCTTCCAGTACTTCAAGGGGGCTACAAGAGAGCTGGAGACGCCTTTTTACAAGGGTGTTTAGTGATAGGACAAGGGGAAATGGCTTTAAGCTGAAAGAGGGCAGGTTTAGATTAGGTATTAGCAATACATTCTTTACTGTGAGAGTGATGAGTGATGAGGCACTGGAACAGGTTGCCCACAGACACTGTGGATGCCTCATCCCTGGATGTGTTCAAGGCAAGGTTAAATGGGACTTTGAGCAACCTGATCTAGTGGAGGGTGTCACTGCCCATGGCAGGGGGGTTGGAACGAGATGATATTTGAGGTTCCTTCCAACACAAACTATTCTATGATTCTATGATCTTTCTAAAAACAGATTGTTAAAGGAGAGAGAAAATCCTATGAGTTTTATGGTATCTTGAGATGAATTAGAAAGGGCTTAAAGAACAGATCACTTAATTTACTCTTGGGCTGTTGCTGTGTTGAGATAGAATCATAGGGAAATTTGTGATGGAGAACTTGTGTCTGTCATATGGTATTTTTTTCTGAGATCTGGATGGAATGCAATGACAAGGGAAAAATATTGTCATAGCTAATCCTGTTTTTTTTTTCTGTACTTCTGTTTCACTGCCATCCATCCAGACTATTTGAAACAAATGTGTAGGGCTTGAATATCCAGAACAGTGGGTTGCATTCTGTGTATTCTTCTGTGAAGTTATGTACATCAAGTGTTTTCTGTTCTGCTTGTCCCATTTGTTTTGTTATTAGGTACATAGAGAATGTCTTGGGGGAGGGTGGAAAGGTAGATTTCTTCTGGATGTGGCTTTACACAGGCCTGTCTGTGCCATTGAAATGGTCAGTGAAAAGAAAAGCAAGCTGCTGTGATCCACTTACAAACAGATTAAAACTACATACTTATATTTGTATTTTAATTATATTTGTATTTACTTAGTGCATTTTTATCTTTAAAAAAGATTTCTGTACTATTTATTAAAATAGAAGCACTTTAGCCAGTGTCTGTATTTGAATACTCAGGATGGACCATTTAATACAGGAGTCAACGTAAGTATCTAAAAATATGGTTTGGATAGTTATCTTAGGCGCTTGCCTCTGAAATCCCCAAATACATTTACTACCAGAAGCCGGTAGCAGGTAGCTGGGGTGTGATTGTTTTCAGCCTTCTGATTTATAAAGCCACTAGCCATTACAGACTTCCTAGTTTGAGCAGCATGATGATTCAAATCAGTGATACCTGGCAAACTCCAAACGATTATTTTTATTTGCAGTGCTAGGGAACATTCAAATCTGTTAAGATTATTGTTATCAGGGTTTCGGGATAGTTGTTTGTTTGTCTGTTTTCCTTTTTTTATGCTTCCTGTCTCTACTCACAGGTAACATCATGGTGCTGTGGTCAACTTGCAGAACATCGCTACTCAAATCTGTAACAAACCGATTCATTAAGAACTTGGCCTGCTCGGGGATCTGTGCCAGCCTAGTCTGTGTGCCTTTTGACATTGCTCTTAGTGCCAGTCCACACTGCTGCTGGTGGATCTATACGATGCTCTTCTGCAGAATTGCAAAGTTTCTGCACAAAGTCTTCTGCTCAGTGATTATCCTAAGTTTTCCAGCCATTGCTCTTGACAGGTAATGGGGAAAATTTGCCATGATGCTGGGTTTTTCTTTCTTCTTTCTCTCTTTCTTGATAAATATGGTGTCACTGTCTGTAATGCATACCGGTGTTGTCACTGGAACAGCGTGTCATTTGCCCTTCTCCAAGAAGACTTGTGATCTGCCTCATAAAAAGCACAAACTCCTACCACTTATAAGGGTAAAGAGTTAGGTCTGTCATGAAAACTCTGTGAGCTTTAAAGTCCACAGCAGTACTCCAGTAGTAAGCAAACAATTGATCAGTGTCTGAAATTTGAAGTGCATGCCAGAGATGCACTTTTTTTTTAACTGCATACAAAATGTTCAGTGTTCAGCAATGCTTTTGCTCAGGGCCTTGCCAACCACAGTTTGTGCAAAGCAAAACACCATTGCACTTCCAATAGATGGATACATGTAATTTGTTACCAACAGCTTTTTCCAAATATCCAGAAATAATCAGTTATAAAGCAGCTTTTAAAACTGTGAGTCTGGCCTTTGAATGTGACATGTGCCTCCATCATGTCTTTTAAAATTTTGAGTGTGTGCAATGTCCTGTCTGGTTTACAAGTAAGTAAATGGTGAAATCTTCAAAATAATACTCATATGCATCAGCCAAAGTGATATATTGAAAGAAATTTTCACCACCAAAAATGTATCTTGACATTTAAATAGTCAGTTTTTTTCTACAGACAGACCTGCAAAGGCAGACCTTTTGGGGGGTTTTTTAGTGTTTTTTGTTTTTTGGTTTTTTTTTTCTCTTTTGATAAACAGGTAGTCAGTTGGCAACCCATTTAGGAATTTGGAGCGTTATGCTCAGATGGCTCCTGAGAGGTTTCTCATAAGTAGTATGCTCATTAATTTTTTTTTTTTTTTTTAACAGATACTACTCTGTTTTATACCCTCTGGAAAGGAAAATATCTGACGCAAAATCCCGAGACCTGGTTATCTATATCTGGGCCCATGCAATAGTGGCCAGCATTCCAGTATTTGCTGTGACCAATGTGTCTGATATTTATGCCATGTCCACTTGCTCTGAATCTTGGAGTTATTCCCTTGGCGACCTGATATATGTCATCATCTATAATATCACCACTGTGATTGTACCCGTGGCAGTGGTATTTCTCTTTACGATTCTTATTCGCAGAGCGCTGAGTGCCAGCCAGAAGAAAAAAGTCATCATAGCTGCATTAAGGACCCCTCAGAACACAGTTTCTATCCCATATGCCTCCCAGCGAGAAGCTGAGCTCCATGTGATGCTGCTTTCCATGGTGACGATATTTATCTTCTGCAGTGTCCCCTATGTGACTTTGGTGATTTACCGCACCATACTCAATATTTCAGATATTTCAGTCTTCTTGCTCCTCACTGCTATTTGGTTGCCCAAGGTCTCTTTGCTGGCCAACCCTTTATTATTTTTAACTGTTAACAAATCAGTGCGGAAGTGCTTAGTGGGGACAATAGTACAGCTGCACCGAAGGTTTAGCAGGAGAAACATTGTCAGCTCGGGTGGTATTGCAGATGATAATCTGGAGCCCAGTGTCCATTCAGGAAGCCAGCTTCTGGAAATGTTTCATATTGGGCAACAACAGATCTTCAAGCCTACGGAAGATGAGGAGAATGAGACCAAATCCATTGGCTCTGGGGACTTTCAACAGAAAGAAATTCCTACCACCAGTTTAGAGCTAGGACAGACTTTGGTTCCCAGGTTTATACCACAGACAATTGCAGACTCTGCAGCTCAGGTGGCCCTAGTTGTGCCCACAGAGGCTGACACAGTAAATGACAAGTATTCCATGCAGTTTGGTTTTGGACCCTTTGAGCTGCCTCCGCAGTGGCTCTCAGAAAACCGAAACAGTAAGAAGCGACTCCTGCCTCCTTTGGGGAATACCCCTGAAGAGCTAATCCAGACAAAACAGCCTAAGTGTAAAGCCGAAAGAAAAGTCAGCAGAAACAATAAAGTCAGTATCTTTCCCAAGGTGGATTCTTAGTAAGAGCAGGAGCTTTAAGTGACAGAGGAAGGTCACTTTCTTTTTCATGTTTGATCCCATGGATCTTTATTATGTTGGAATTTGTTACAGCCTGATTTTTTTTTGCCAAATATGTTAAATGAACAAACAAACAAAAACATAAATACAAGTGTTCCTTATTAATACTTCATGAAAATAATATATCAAATGATGGAAATTTGTAGTTTTATCTCTGAAATCCTTACAATTATACCTGTCTTATAATTAACTTTCAAAAGTACATATGGATTTGGGAACTCTTTTTATGCCTGTATTATGGAAATACGGCAGTCGGTTTTCTTGGAAACCTCACGGTGTATTAAAATGGACTGGGTATCAAAGTAACTTAACAGGAGAGGCTGTAGAGAGCAGAAGATATGCAGCATGGGTAAGTCCTACTCTCCTGAAAATAGACACAGCAAGATTCTGCACATTTCATTAATGAAGTAAAATGGACTATTAAGTGTATTTGTTTTCTGTTGAGTGCATTTATTTGATCAGTGTTAAAACTTGCTGGATGTTTTTGCACAAATTAGTTACCAAGCATCTGTGAGAAAATCTAAAGTATTTTGAAACCTAAACCAATGATTTTGGCTTAAAACATCCACAAAGCCAAGAATACCCAAATCATCATGTGTGTTAAACCTGAGAAAGACCTCTCTTTACAAATGTCCCACATATATTCTTGTAGTTTTAAGTAAAAACTGGATTGGAGACCATGCAGGACAAATCCTGACTCGATTAAACAAATATATATGTGCTAAGAATCCTGTGATAAAGGGCATATATAAATGTCCCTGAAGTGTAATGTATGTACTAAGTTACTATGGGGTAAGTCTTGAAATAAACTAAGCTGCTGGTGTGCTCTACTGTTTTCTTAGGGAAAGCTAGCAAATGAAAGAAGTGGGTGTGAAATGCTAGTACCCTTTCTCTGAGTGTGACAGTCTCAGTTTCTGGGTCTGTCTCTCACTCTCACACAGAGAGAGACTCACAGAGAAGGATTCTGAGTGTTTCAGTGACAACTGAACAGTTGGGTGAAGAAGCTGGTAACAGACCTCAAAAGGCAAAGGCTTATTCATGCTGTTGCTCAATACTGCCAGAGGTAGAGAGGTTTTCATTCTATCTTACAGATACAGATACCAACCATCCTGCTCTATTCATCTTGCAGAGTAGAGCACCCAGTGTATGAACACAAGACTTGCAAATCTGGTGCCTAATTCCTGAGTGAGTCACAGTCATGCCAACCCTGGTATCAGCTCAGCAGCCTTTCTGTGAGAGTTCAGGCATTGTGCTGCAGCTTGCCTCCCTGCATAATCACAGACATATTGTCTCATTTATACTGAATGTGAACTTTAAACTGTATCTGTCTGTTTGGTGACCTAAAATATTGCAGCGCTGGTATTTTCATTCTTGTTCAGTTGCAAGTAGTCTTTCATCTGCACTCACTGTTGTCTCTGTGGGTAGTTTCTTAAAAGCACAATCTTGTAACACCTGTTTATTCCTTGTGGTTTTCCTGTACTTCAGCCCTTTGCTGCATGCTGAACCTTTATCTGTGGTTACTGTCTGTTTATGAAAGTAGTTTTCTTTAAAGCATACTATAAAAGGGACAAGGTGAAGAATCTTGAAAAGTTCACAATAACTTACTAAATCCAACCAGTTAATCTTAAAAGTGAGAAAAAATTCTGCTAAAGCAGAATGTACCTTTTCTTCCTTTGACGTTTGAAGGAAGTCACCAGCTTCTGATGGCTCCAAGGTGGTATTTCTACAAGTCACTAAAAGCAAATGTTTTAATAAAAATGTATTTTAAAAAAAGTGTATAAATCAGTGTGCAAAATATATTTTTTTCCATTTCCTCTTTGGTTTCAGTGCACTTCATTTCTTGCTAATTCAAGCGCTTCTCAGCTTGGGAGTGAGGAACAATCTTCAAGGGGTCCAGATGGGTTGTGGGAGCCCGAGCTGCCCTTCTTAGATACAGAGATGAGAAGATCGACATAGCTTGCCTGAAATCAGACAGAAGAAGGATTCCAGAAAAAATCGATCCTTTTCTGGCAGAGATGGAGCAGTACCACAGCATGCATTTTCTTTTAAGTGTCAATAAAAAGATATTTAATGGAGTGTTTGTTTTTCCAAAGTTAGTGAAAGAACAGGTGCCATTGAGAAAGTCTTGAAAATCTAAAAATCAAAGTAGGAGTTGTAGTATCCTTATGAATTTTGGCTAAGCTTAACATTCATGTCCCACTTACATATAGGTACTGCTCAAAATCTCTATGATTACTCAATGTGGATAAATGTTTACTCAGATCTGAAGTCCTATGAGGAAAGCAAACTTGGTTTTGTCCTTTTCAACTCTCATGCTGGATGAAATACCGCTGATAAATTTAAAGGGTTAAATTGTATATAAATTTGTGTTACATCTGGAAAGTGAAGGGTTTGTAATGGGTTTTTACTGTAGATACAAGAATACCTCTTTCTTTCAAAAAGAATACATGTAAAAAACTTGACTGTATTTTTTTTAGCAGATTGTATCCAAAGACATGGGAAGCCTTCACCACGAAATTAACTACAGTGGTTTTCTGTGCCTCAAGAATTAGTTGAAAATGTTTTTAGTCCATCTTTCAGCAATTTATCCACGTGAATGTTAAAAAGAAGTGAAATAATTCACAAAAGCACATCTTTTTCTAGAAAAAATAATCTGTGTAAAATTCCCAAAGCAGCCTCTATGCTAGAATTGCCATCAGAAGACAGTATTATTGCCTATGGTAAATAAAAAGCACTTCAGGTAAGTACACTGAAGGATATTACAAAATAATCAAAGACAAATAACTAATGAGCATTAAAAAATTCTTGATATTTTTCTCTCCAATATGTATGAGACAATGAAATGAAAGTTGTTTTGCTACCTATTTGTGTACTAAAAGGCTCTTCAGGAGAGGACCATGAAGGTAAGCAGTAGTAATTTGGAACAAGTTCCCTGTGTTTCCCCCCTCATTTGTGTTTCTTTTTGATTGGATTAGGGAGAAAAGGATGACTGAATTTGGTTGCTATGACAACTGTGTTCTGAGTATCAAGACAGCTTGTCTAAATGTGATTTCATCACGTTATAACCTGACTTTTAGGATGAAAAGCACATCATGGAGTGCTTTTCTTGCTGTGTACTTCCTAGACACGAGTTTTTTCCATTCCAACCTTTTTATTTTTTTTAATTGTCATATTTCAGAGAAATATCTAGTTTATCTTGGAACAAAATTGACCTGTTACTGGAAAGGAAAAACCCTTGATTCTGCTTTTCTAGTTCAAGCTTCAGTATAAGTACACCTGCCAACTATAACAATATTTGAGATTATGTAATATTTAATGTTATTAGCATTATTTATTACAAGTTATTTAATGCTACTAAAGTTCAGTTCTTATTGGAGAGGAAGACTCTTATGACCTGATTTATAGGATTTGAGATGAAGTCTGCGAACCTCTTCATTTCTGGGTCTTCTAGGACACATAGCAGATCATAAGATCAACTGTGGTTTGAGATATCCCTGCTAAGCAATTATTACTCAATCTTATGTGTGACAGTCTCATTGGAAGGAAAACTTCACTGATTCTATGTGGACAAGACCCAGTAAGAACCCTATTCCTGCACCAAATCCAGAGGAGTTTTATGTCCATTTGTAACCAGATCCAGAGTTGGACCATCCTGTGGTCTCCTTCCACAGGCTCTTGTGAGGTTGTAGGCAATCCGTAATAGGGAGGTTGGTAATAAGTCAAACTCTGTCAGCTGTTGAGCATATGCACTGTATTGCAGAAAAAAAAATATTGGGGCAGTTATACCTAGCTGCTTGCCATAGCTCATTATTCATAGCTAATGTAATTCCTAATACAGAAAACCTGTATTTTAGTTTAGCCAGTTCTGAATGATATTGTCCATTCTACTGCTTTCACATTGTCATTAATGGCCTTAGATATTCAACTTGCAGATGTAAACATGCATTTTTCTGGTTTTTGCTTCAAATCATCATCTGCATGGTCTGGAAAGCACCACAGTTTCCAAACACCGCTATGGTATTGCATTAGCAATCACAAGACTTTAGTTAGAATTTTAACAAACCAGAGCTCAGCGTGCTTAGCGAGGAGGCAAAACCACACAGGGTTCTCCTGTGCATTTTCTCTGTTTGTCTTCAGTTTTAAACTGTGAACCACACTGCATCGTTCCTACACTAAATACCAGGAAAAATTGCTCTTTTAGTGGCATATGTGACAGTAAAACCCCATATACTGTAAGCATCAATAAAAACTCTACTGCAGACCCCAATGTTAAGCTAAGCAGGATTTATTTTGGCACAAAAATGTGTCAACCGAAACCTTACTTTGAACGAGATGAACTTTGTTTCTTCAGAAGAAACTGTTTCTTGTGAATTTTTACTTCCAATTGAAACCTGAGTTTGACACACGTGGGTCTCAAAGGAAGCAGCAGGAGCCCGGAATTGTCTCTGCCGTTTTATTAAGTTAATCGGACCAGGGGAATGAGCCCTCACGTTTTGTCTAAATGCACGAAAGATAAAAAGGGATGGGATTAGGAAGGCAGTCACGCTCCCTTTATTAATTAATTCCTTTATTAACAGTGAGTGTTCACGTAAAAAAAGTGACCACAATAATAATTTTAAGTTTTAACGGGTTTATTTAAAAGCGATTCTACTAGCCTTGTGTGCAAGTATACATGACACAAATAATGCAGAAGCCTAGACAAACAAGGCTACGCAAAAAAACATTAATAATTCACAGCACAGACGGGGTCAGCACAGAAACTTTTCTTTCCTGTTGCTCAAACGGGCCCGGCACGGGGGCCTCGGAGAAAGAGGCGCCCTCCAGGCAGCACTCCTCTCTACCAGGACGGAGAGGGCAGCGTTCCTGAGGTGCTCCCTGGGGCTCAGGGAGAGCTCGGTCACGTCCGGATCCCTAGGAACGCACCGGGAACGGAGCGGGACCGGGACCGGGAACGGAGTGGGACGGGGAACGGAGCAGGTCCGGCCCCGCCATCAGCGGCACCGCGCCGGCACCGCCCGCAGCTCTCGCGAGACTTCGCTGGCCCGGTCGTCAGGGCAACGGCGGCGGCGGGCGCTGATGCTGCCCTCCCGCGGTAAGGATGGGGCCCCTGCCTGCCTGCCTGCTTTCCTCCCTTCCCTGCATTCCTGCCGGCTTCCCCGCTTTCCTCCCTTTCCTGCCTGCCTCCCTGCTTTCCTCCATTCCCTGCATTCCTGCTTTCCTCCCTCCTTTCCTCCCTTTCCTGCCTTCCTGCTTTCTGCCCTTTCCTGCCTGCCTCCCGGCTTTCCTCCCTTCCCTGCCTTCATGTTTTCCTCCTTCCTTTCCTCCCTTTCCTGCCTTCCTGCTTTCCTCCCTGCTTTCCTCCCTTTCCTGCCTCCCTACTTTTCTCCGGTCCTGCCTCTCTCCTTTCCTCCCTCCTTTCCTCCCTGCCTGCCTCCCTGCCTTGTACTGAAATAAAAGACTTGTATTCACTTGCGCCTTCTGAGAATTGCCAGCATGTGTCATGCACTGGCATGTTTAATTCCTGGGAATTCACACAGGTTTTGCAGAGAAACATGCATTTCTGGGGATTAAACCCAAAACTGATCTGAGATTGGGAATGTGATCGTTTAGATTTAGGAGCTGCCCATTTGAACATAAGTAACATTTGGCTGTTTTAGTTATGTTCAGGATGTGTCTAAAATGACCTCATTCTTTTGTTGGTGCTAACTTTGTCAGTCCAATGATTAAAAAAAATAAAGAAAAAGAAGAGCCATGATAATTCCTCTGTTGTGAGATGACATGTAAGATGCACGCCATTCAAAGTCTCTTTATAGTAAGCACGTTTGAGTACTTTGGTTGGCTTGATGTTATAAATATATATTTGTACATGTATTAAAAAACACATACTTGTGTGGGAAGGTCTAAACTGGAAAAAACCTCTCCACCTGAAGTTGCTGGAAAGCACTTGAAACTTACATAATCTGTATCTGAACTATTGCAAGGCTTGTAGTACTTTATGAAACTGTTAATTTGGAATGTTGTGTTTGATTTTTTCCCCCCTATTTTAGGTAACAGTGGATTTTAAAAGTGGGAGCTTGGATGAAATTTCAAGGCCTGCATCTAGCTCAAGACGTAATTGTAGATCTTTAAATCCATCTATGGAGTTATTAACACCAGAACCGAGTTTGCAAAAGGTGATTTTTCTTGCCTTCAGCAGGTTAAAACCTCCATGCCCAATTCTTCATTGTAAAATGCTGAAGAAGTAATATTCTGCTTTTTTAGTTTCATATATAGTTTTGGGCTCTGCAGGTGTGCTAGGGGCTTATGTGAAAGTTCATGAATGTGGTCTGCTCCTTATGCAGGAATGGAAAGATTTTTAGTTTAGTTTTTTTGAATCTGTGTTGCTTTTATATTTGCCACAAAAAGGATGATCCAGCAGTGCATCCTGGAAAACTTGGTTTTCTTCCTATTTATATTTAATTGGGTTATTAAATAAATTATAAGGAAAAACACTTGAATTCTCTCACTAATATGTAAATGCACAACTTCCATGGGTTGGTGGATGAGAGGTGTATGAATAATTTCATTTTCATCCCATTTGTGCTTTTAAATTTCAGTTGGAAAAACATTATTTTTCTCATTAAAAGAAAGCATTTGAGCAATCCGTAAAAGTTAAATTTTTGACTACAAGGCTCTTTTGAGATATGTTTGAATACATTTTAAAAATTTGGAGTGCTCTAAGAAATGTCAGTTTCAGGGATTCAACAAAGTCTGTTGGAAGTAGGTGTTCATTCATCCTCTGAGGAAATTAATATTGGGGATTAACTTAATTTTGGGGACCAGATATGTGATAAATTTATTGGGATGTAGGAACTAGGACTTGGGAATTAGGCTATTAGATTGATTTTCTTAGCTTAGTCCAATTGTGTTGCACTTCTGCTCACTTGTCTGTAGAATGGGATCATACCTGGATGCTTCACAGATCTATTAAAGTATTTTTTAATAGGTTCACAGTTGGATATTGAGGTTAACAGCTGCTAACTCTGAACCCAAGTTCTGACCTAAACTTTATTGGCTGCTGAATGAAAATGGAAATCTCTTGGGACTGATGAAATGATCATAAACTTTTCAGCCCTTCAAAGACTATAAAATGCTCTGTAATGTGAGCAAGAGATTAGGATGCTATGTGTTGCAGAGTTCTCACAGTGTCAGGAAAAAGATGAGGCTGTTGTACACACAGGCTCTGAAGGGGTAATCTGTACTCTCTGCTGCACCAGAAATGGCATAAACCTTTGGAATGGTTTCCTGGCCTGGCAATCCCAAATCTGACAATCTGTGGAATGATGATCTTGAGCATCAGTGTGAAATCTAAGAAAGTGAGCTGTGTATCAGACCTGAAAATGGTTCTTCTATTTAAGAAGTACACTGCAGTATTGTACAGAATTGTCGTTGTCCTTTGTGATAGCGTGTGAGTATTGTGGTTATCTTCTTCTTAACCCAAAACATCCCTGTTTTCATGGTGGTTATAATTTGCATTTCATAGGTTGATTCGCCTGTGAGTTTGGCTGATAGTTATCAGAGAGGCAGTATAGAAGACTGTTGTCCAGCAGAAAACAAAGGTGATGAGAGAGATAAATCTGATGTCCAGGAAGTAAGAACAGATGAGCAAACCGCAGTGGACAGAATGACCATCTTTCTTCAGAGGTGTCTATGGAATTCGAACGAGTTGTCAGGTGTGGGAATGGCCAATACTTTCTTGTGTTGTGACTAGACCAAATACCACAATTTTATAGTTTGGGTAAAATTCTATTGATGGAGGCAAAAGAGGTAGAAGGCTAGAAAAGAAAATGTCAAAATTCGTACCTTCACTCTTCAGTATTTGGAATCCACCTTTGAAAGAAAGGTATTATTCCTGTCAGTACAATACAGTAAATGTCTTGTGGCATCATAAGCTGTGATCTGGCTTAAAAGATTGGGAAAACCAATCTGTGTGTATTCCATGGAATCATGTTAGAAAGTGTTTTCATTAAAATGTTTTTATTAAAATTTTCAGAGTAATCATGACCGTTTGTTAGAAACATTGTATCCTAATAATGCTCCGCCTGTCCAAAAGACTGGAATTTATAAGTTACAGTATTTAACAACTGAAAAATGTTGATACTAATAAAATACTTTAAATATAAGTATGCAGTTTATAACTTTAATTGAAACACTTGCAGAAATATTTCATGGCATTCTTCCATCATTCTATAAATGGTAATTGATTTCTGTTCTGGGATGTCTGACTGTTTACAAATAGAGATGCAAAGGCCAATAAATGAAGCAGATATTTGGATACCATCTTGAAATTTATTCAAGATTTCATGACAGAACTGGGGTCAAAAGAAATCCCTTGATTCCTACTCCTGTTTTTAACATGAGTCCTGGTGTACTAGTACATACTATTTTTTCAACTAATCCACTGCAAGGGCTCTGTGGTGATCCCTAATTGACAAAAGTGTATCTGGTTTAATGTGAAAGGCTTTTCCTTGTGTTTTTCAGGATGTAGCTCTAATTCAGATTCTGGAGATGAAAGCACTGAAACACAAATGTCAAAATTCTGTGAACCTTCCCCAGGGAAACCAGGTAACACCCAATCAGATAGTACATTTCAGGTGTATAAAGTGAGCAGTACAATAAAACCTTTTCCTTTTCTTATTAATGCTTCTAAGAGAGTTTGTAATGGTAGCGTATTGCTCTCTATATTATATAGTTATAAAAGAATACTACAAATTGAACGTGTATATGAATTATGCTATTCAAGAGATAGTGGATGAATTCTTTATTTAGTGACTGTTTTATTAATGGATATTCATTTTTTTTAAAATATTGTAATAGAATTTGAGTTTTCCATAGATTCCATAGTCTACTAAGGTGGAATTCAGTGGTGATCCCATCCAACGCAGCAATGCTGGTCACCAAACATGATATTAATAGCTACAGAACAGAAATTGTATAGAATTCAAGCTAAAGCTTCACTCAGTAGTTTTAGGTTTAAATCAATCTGCTTAGTTCAGGCCAGTTGAAATAAATGCTCTTTTTTTTACTATCTGTCATTGGGTCCATCTGTCCTCTGTAGCTCACTTAGGTTCTTATAGCCCTACCCTTGTTGTCTCACTCATCTTTTTATGGCATAAGGTAGACCAGTGCATCACAGTAAATACTTGAATCAATGGCTATGTAAAGCATTTGACCTCAAAAGACTGGAAAATTAGAGCGTTGCAGGACTCCAAAACTTGGAGGTCTGTGGGATAGGGACAGTGCTACAAATGTTTCCTCAACTCTTAATATGGAAGCCATAAGGAAGCCATAAAAGAAGACAGAGCACAAGGATGCTGTAGGAAGGGGAAAAGGTAAAAGTTGTAATTATATCTGCATATTTAGGCAAAAAAAGGAGACAATATAGAAATCTACTTTAATTAAGTAAGATAGCTTCCATCATGTTTCACAGATTTCTATTTTTTATAGCAACATTTTTCTAGTATCAGAATCTGGTTTGGCAAAGACATAAGTCAAGACTGAAACTTCTCTAATGTTTAAAGGCAGAAATAATACAGTCTCTCTTAACCCCAGAATTTTTCATTTCAACATGTATTCTGCTAGTCAGGCTGAAGAAATTATTTTTAAATTTAAACTCAGTGATTTTTGCTGATACTGTGGAGATCTTGTCACTCTTCCTTTATAAATTTGAATCAAATCACTTGCCCAAATTAGGTGACTATTCCTCTCCCACACCTCCATATCCAACTGCTACAGCTCAGAGTTTGATTCAGCAGTCTTTTGCAAAGACTTCTGTATTTTTCCCTGCTTCAAACGGGTTTAGAAATTAATATATGCTCGAGAATGTTCTGCTCTTGTCTATGGTTGTTGCCAAATTACTTGAACTGCTTTTTACTGTTTGTTTTTTTAAGTTGACATGCTTCAAGCTAACATTAGTTTTAAATCTATTCTACAGCAGACTCTTCTGACTTGAAATGTTCTGAAGACACAGATATAAATGCTCAGATTCAAGCAGCTGTAAAGAAAATGAATAAACTTGACACAATACTTGAAAAACAGCATATTAAGGAAAAAGTAGTTAAGAAGCAGGGCAAAGAAATGAGGGCAATGCTCTGGGAAGAACTTCAGGTTAGAAGTGTTCTGCTTATTTTGTGACTGATGCATCTTAAAGTACTGTCTTACATTATTATATCTCACAGAAGCTTTGTTATTAAATAACTCATGGTTGGGTAACTAAAATTTAGACATGGATCTCAAAAAGTAAGATTGGACAGTTTTTAATATATATTGGCTAGGCATGCTTTGAAAGAAGGACATGGCCCTTAAAAATTGGTAAGACCAGTTGCCAAATATACAGCTGTCTGGGTGTGGTTTAGTAGCATAGTATTATGCTTGAGTTCACCATTTGCAGGGAGGGTAAGGTGTGTCAGGGGGTAATGTCTGTGAACCCAGGCCAAAAAGCATTTATTCTGCTCAAGTGTGATCCATCTTAGACCCAGCTATTTCAGTACTGTTTGTTGTTGAAGAAATGAGAGATGCCCCCTGAAGAAGGCATAAGAATGCTACAGCACAAATTCCTTTATCCTATCCCTATCCTGGTGTCTAGCAGTTAAATGCCTTGAAACAAGTTAGTATTTCCTCTGTTTTACATGAATAGAAATATGAGTTGCTAGAAAAACATGGTTGGTTGGATTGCACTTCATAATTTCATTGGGTTTGGATTTGGATTTGGATCCACAACCACATTACAGAAATTTGTGTTGTGAAGTGGGTCTCCAAATAAGAGACAGTACAGTATGTAAGAGGCTTTAAAGTTTCAGCATGTTTTTATCATAACTTCAGGAGATATTCAGATAGCCTCAAGAGGAAAATAAAGTGGGAAGAGTAATTTTTGATAGGATCTGAATTTCATTAAATCTGATAAGCAGACAATGTATTTCACTTTAAAGAATTTACTTTAAATACCTGCATGTATCTATACCTACACAGTTTATTTATTTTGAATAGTCTATCAGAACCATAGGAAGCCACGAGGAGGTGGAAAACACAAACCAGTTTTTGGCTTTGTTCTCATCGTGGCATGATACAATTGGTAAGTAAAGAGAAATAGAATTGTGGTACATCCTATCTTTCTTCTTGTTGGGGAGAGAATAAGGATTTGAAGTCTGAATGGTTATCATTATCAGCTTGAATATTGGAAGTATGTGCATAATAATGGTAACAATGTGTAATTAAAATATTTCAACAAAACTTACTATTACAGTGTAACCTGCTTTTATTTCTATGCTAAAGTTTGGGTTGCTAAGGGAAGAAAACAGTTTGATATGGGTGATATTTAGACAGTCTCCAGTAGATGTCAGGGTATATTAAAATAACAGTAGACAAGCAAGACTCTAGGACTGCTAAGTCCTTTATTTCATATATGTGACTTCTCCTTTATTTCAAAAGTGGCTTCTGTAGAGACCATGTGCATCATGTGGTTTCTGGTGTACTCTACTGACAAAACTGTATAGTTTAGATTTATAGTTTTCCTCCAGTTTGATCTTTATCTTTTCTGTAACATGCTAGTGCCTTAATTCTCAGGTCTTGCCTATTTACCTAGGTATTTATTTAATTAAATGAGCATCTTGATGGCTGCCCTTGTTGATATTCAAACAAAATACATTTCATATATTTTGCTTTTCAGAACTTGAATTTGATAGAGCTTTATTAAATAAATTATATATGAGAGCTATTATAGCTTTTAATGTAGCTGTGAAATCAAGCACAAGTTTGAGTACAAAATCATTAGTAACTTAAGCGTTCCAAGCCTTTCAGGCACAACAAAACCTTCTGACACACTCACAACAGAAATGTAAATCAGGAATTAAACAACCTTAAATTCCTTACCCTGTGCTCTCTTTAACAAAATCATTTGTTCAGTTGAGTCCATTACACTTCATTATTGCTGTTTATTTGTGTTTTTATTTTTGTTTGTTTATTTTATTTTGTTTTTTATTTTATTATTGTGTTTTTATTCATTGTGATAATCACATGTAATTCAAAGGGTTCTTTGCAATATAATTGCTTTTCTGTAAGTGCTAAGTGTATAGACTGCACCTTACTGCTCTATCATCTACTTCTTTTTCTAGTTGACACATACGAATACATCAATTAATTTATTTTCTTCTTTGAGTAACTCAAACAACTAGGATGCTTGAACACTGTTTTTCTAGACTATACCCTTGACCTAAGCAGCTTGGAAGTATAATCATTCATGCACAGGCAGACACCAGCTGTGAAAACCTGGATGCTTTATTCTCACTAAAGTTTTAGATGACTTGCCACATGGTGTCTGCAGAGGCATTTGAACTTTAGGGCCTTGGGCTGTGTCTTTGAGAATGTGATAAATTGTCCTCTGTGGGCAGTTGTTGTTAAGAACACAGCCATAAGAAACAGCATACTTACAACTCACATTTGACACTTTCCTGCTTATTCTTGAGAAATACAGTGCTTACATAATTTATCCAAATGGATTTCTTTGCTTTCCAAGAGTGAGGTCTTATAGCATGATACACATGATGCTAGATCTTCTTTAAATACATTTCAATTAAATTTTACTGTAAAAAATTCCTTGCAGATCTCTCCCGTGCTAAAGAAGATGAAATATGTACTTCAGTATTTCACACACACATGAATCCTGAAGATTATGATTGCCATAAAGCCCAAGAAAACCAGGGTAAGCTTTGTTAATGGTACAGTTTGTATTTTTAGAAATGGCAAAACCCCATGTGCAGTGGGTGGGTAATGAAGACTCAGCCTTTGTGGCAAGGCCAGTGAAATGGGGAAAGCAAGGTTACTGAATGGTGACAGTTCTTACCTTTTTTGCAAATGGAAGAAGAGAATAGCTTTGTGACTTATCTAAAATATTCTACTCAACATGCTAAGAAAATTTTTACTTTTGGGTTTATAAAACCTTTTTTCTTTCATTTCAAAAAAAAGAGGTTTGTAACTGATAAATTGCAAAACATATCATTGATTCTTCATGGAAATTCTTTAAAAACTTGTCTTTGCTTTTACTGTAAGGTATTGAAGACACCATTTAGAAATGACAAGTAACGCTGAATCTAACTGCAGCTGTTCTGTAATTATTTTTTTTTTTTTTGTTTGCAGCAGAAATTGTATGGATTTGTGTCAAACAGATCTTCAGACAATTTGTATTTTATATTTTGCTATGCTGATTATTGTAGAGTCTTCATTGTTTTTATGAAATCAGTACTTTCTGGCAAAACTCAAACACCTGCTAATTCTGTCAGAGACCGTGTGTTATCATGCACAGTATAGACATTTCAAATGCTGTTAATGGTGTAGTGTGTCCAACTTATCAAAATAAATGAAAATGTGTTTGTATGCCTCTGTTCTTTCCCTATTTGAAATTCAAATTTGTGTGTTTGAGTAACTTTTCACATGTGTTGTGATATAAGAATGATAGCTTCAGATGCCATTGCTATCAGCTGCAATTGTTTATTTCTTTATCAACTAGCATTCTATGTAAACAGAAGGAATCATTCTTCCTGGTGACAGGCTAAGATGACAAAGACAAAAAAAAAGTGCATTCTTCAAGGCTGAAGCATCGATGGCAGCAGTGTCTCTGCAGTTTGTAGAATATGACTGCATGTTTTAATTTTTAAACATGGACCTCAGATCTATTATCATCTTACCACTTGTCTTTGTTCACCAGTATGTGACCTTAACTTTGTGGGCTGGAGCTTTTCATTCCTGTCTTTCTACCATGTGTTTTCATTCCTCCCTTAAAACGAAGCTTGACCCTCAGCTTCCTTGTTGAAAATTTCTGAGTTGTGCTGGAGTGCCCCTGAGTAGCTATGGCAGCTTTTATGACGAGTATTCAGTGCAGCACTGACTTCTGGAGCTTCCAGTACAGACATGGTTGGGAGTTGCTGTCACTTGCACTATTTTGAGATGTTCTGCACATTCCTGCTTTGGGAATGCATGAAGTAGAGATCGCTTACAGCTTGTGAGCAATATATTGCTTTAAATGACTTTTACTATTTCTGCTGGAGGCTTTTGATGTGGTGTCTGAATAGCTGAGACTTACTGTTTCAGTTGCTTTTGGATTTCTGTGTCACAGCTATCATAAAGGCAGACCCTGAACAAGGGGAGCTTGTGAAGAGGAATGTATGCACTAGTTTTATGCTATTACTTCATCAGTCTCATCAAGATTTGTACCAAATCTTTGAAATATGTACCAAATCTACCAAAATGCATATGCAAAATTTTTTGAGGTGGAATCTCTTTGGAATCTCTTTTTTTACTTACACATGGCAATCTTCAGTGTGTTCTGTGTCTCAGTGATCCATGTCTGTCCCTGCTTTACTTAAATGTTCTGAGATGTTCTGTTTGATAGCCCCCTCATAAAATGCTGTTCTACAGTCAAGTGAAAGATATAGCTTAAAAGTAATATGCATGTTATGTTGGTGTTTGGTGAGTTCTTCTCATTTCAGGGTGCAACTTTTCATATTTATATTCATTTTTAAGTTCCTATATCCAGTTCCTTGACATATTTTCAATGTTGCCTGGTAATGATAAAGAAAGCTTAGGATGCTTTCAGTAAACAGTTGTGCATTTGAACTGTGAAGGGGTTTCTTGGTCAGATCTAACACCTCAGTCCTTTAAGGTTTGAGTATGCATGGAATTTATATCTTTGGGTGTTTGCTTTCATTCCGTTCACTCTGAAAAAGAGTTACTTCCATATAAACTTTCATAGCCTGTCTTTTGTTATGTAACATGTCAAATTCATTTTCTGTAGGGAAACAGCCCACCCATTTTTCAGATTTCTGCTTTCCAAAAATACAAGAAGTACCATGCTTGCTTTTGAAGTAGTTCTTGAGATTTAGAAGTTGATTGTATTTGCTTAGACTGGTTATTTAATGTGACAAATATTTGCTGTTCATAAAGGAATTGTTATTTTAAGCACGGTAGAAGTCTCTGAAAAACAGAATACATGCCCTTTTTTCTGTCATGGTTAGAAACCCATTGTTATTAGAATATCATGTGTCTGTTTAATAGATTTACAGCTCTATGATGAGTTTTATTTTTTAACAAAATTTGTTTTATAAGCTGTATTATAATAATATCAACTATATCATCTGTTTTTCAGCTGTTTTATTTAGAAAAATGTACTTGATATGTCTCCAGATAGTTCTGTGGTTTTCAAAAAAATTATTGTCTGGTTTTGTAATGATGAGAAAACTGCAATGATGATAGGGTTTGAAGGAATGCCGTGGCTTTTAAGGCCACCATGTTTAACATTTTTGAGGTCAGAAATCCAAAATATTTTAGCCTTTGTAACATTGAGGGATCTCAAATAATAAAAAGTTGAAAATGAAATTAGATTTTGGCAATGGTATGTTTTAAATATAACAATATTATTTACATAAATAATGAAAACACCATGCAAAAAGTTTGTCTATTGACTTTATATGTCAGCTAAAGATTTGACTGGGATTGATGTTATTACAGCTCTTGTTGAATCAGAATAGGAGTGATTATAATGTAGCAACTTTTCTTCCTCAAACATCAGATTTTCCAAGTGAATTAGAAACAGAAAAAACAGCAGAAAAAACGCATAGCAAAAACAAAACCAGCCAGCATTTCATTAAAAAGAACATTGAGGTAAGCATTAAAGCATAAAACCAATACCATTTTTAAAATATTAGCTGCAAATTAATCTATAAATACTTTTGAAGACAGACTTTTTTTTTTTTTTAATCAGGAGCTTTAAAAACTAATTAAGCATAAATTAAAAAAGTATCTCTTTGTTAAAACTTATTTATGGCAGAGTGCTGTATTAGTTAGTTCTCAACTTGGATGCTTTTATTGGTTGGGATTATACTGTTTCTATGTACTTGCTGAAGAGTACTGGAAACTGAATTGTCTGTTTTTGCCTGGGCATAGCTTGTTTTAAGGTCAATATCCTAATATTTTTAAAAAATATATTTATTGTTAAGTTAAAGGATGATGTCCTTTTACATAAATAAGGGATAGATATACAGGTTGCTCATGTGTAGCCTGCATGGGAGTGCTTTTTGTCAGGAAATACATCCCTTGATTTTCCTACTTTCTTTTTCCTGTGAGGACATAGTAGCTATCATGAATTTTCATCAGGCGAAAAATATTTGCCGCCCTGCTATATCAAAGACTAAGATAAGATTATAAATTTATTGTATGTGGGCTGCTATATTTTTCTGTCAGAGTGATAATTTGTATCATGGAAATAAACAAGATTTGGGTGCTAATTTCACAGAGTTTAAAAACTTTGTTGAGGTGCTGTTTAAGCTAGTGGAGTTCTAAAGTAATGTTTTTTTTCTTTTTGTAAATATTTCAGCTAGCAAAGGATTCAGGAAACCAGTTTGTTATGCTTGAGGGAGAAAGGAGAAGGCTAATTGAACTATTGAAAGATACAGAAGATGGAACTGAATTGCAAGGTTTTGAGGTATGACAAATTTAATCTGTGTTGTCCTGTTGTATTTGGCTTATTTTTACAGTAAATCTAAATTTGATCTTAGTCCTACCATGAAGTACCCTACTGAGATATGGGAGAAAAGATGGACAAATCCTATTGAATTGTCTCCAAAAAAGAATTCTTGTTGGTTTCTTTGTTAATTTTACTAACAGCAGAACCTAAAAGAAAAGGAAGGAAACCTTAGAACTACACTTGGAGAAAATCACCTATTTTCTTTGCATAAAATGTGAAGTTGTGAAGTATCAATCTGAGTGGTTAGTGTCATAGTCTCAGGGAGAAAGGCCAGCAATTACTTGCAAAAAACTCCCAACAACAGTTTTTTGATGACTGATAAATGGACTTCAAAATGCAGCAATTGGGAATACACATTTATGAAGCTTATGTGTCCATTTAGAAAGATAACGTGACATCTTTCTGTGGCTTCCAACTCACTCTGTCTTAAAAGTATATAAAGTCTGCTTAAGCATTAGACATCTGTTTAACACAATATTGTTAAACAGTGAATAGCAGGAGCTGATGTGGGTAAAAATAACCCTCATGGAGGGTAACAAAGAGTATTTGGGTGTCCCACCAATCATTGTTTCCAGGAGATGGTCTTCAATTTAATACATGTCATCATTTAAAGATCTGAAGATGTTTTAAACAACCTTATGTTAGCAAACATAGCTTTCCGACATAGGGAATAGTGGCTTTTTTTTTTTCTAAATTTGTTTCACTGATTGCAAAAGTATTCTCTCAAAATGTGTAGTTACTAGGTTTTCTTTCTCTTCAAGCTAGTGTCTGTCACAAAATTTAGAGCCATTTATACAGAATAGCTAATGCAAATTCCAACTAATAACATGTACCTTTTTTTTGCACCAATTCTTGAGGCATCAAGGCAATGGAAAAGTGTAACATTTGCCCACTTTTTGTATTTGGCACACGTCACTATCATGTTGTTGTGTCTCTACATCTGTAGAGATTTTATTGTTAATATTAGATATGAAGTAGATTATTTCACAGGACATGTGTGTTGCTGTATGTCCTTGATAACATGGACAAGAATGGTAGTTTATGGGTTACTCTAGTCTGTACTAGATAATTTCTTTAAAGAAAAAAGCTCCTAACTCTGCTATCAAAGCACAGTAAAAGAAAGGATAATAGTTACTTAGACCTGTCTAGTCTGGTGATGGATTCTTCCTCTCCCACATTTGAATTTTATTATGGGTAAGGCATTTCCTGTGGCTGCTTCATGACTAAGATCATGAGGAAATTATCAGCTAATGAGTAATCTAGACATCTTCAAGCTGGCCCAGGTAACTATTTGGTTGATGGCCTCTTTCATTGTATTTTATTCTGATTTTTAAGAAGCTGGTGCAATCACATTGGCTGAAGTAATGTTTTGGAGGCTGTCAATCAAGGCAGATCTGGTTATGCTGTATGAATTCCTCTGTATGCAGCAATGTGGATTAGATAACTTCATTTGACTTGTACTACTATATGTGCCAAATATCCAAACAGCACTTCTCACTTTTTGAAAGAATGTTTTATAAGAGTTTAAAGTGTTTTAGAAGCACACATATTCATGCTAATCTAATTGTCAAAGCTGAAGCTGCAGGGCTATAATTTGTTTCAGATGTTCCACAGAAAGCACTGACTGTGCTGTTATAAAAGTATTGTTCTGAGTTAACGCACAGGAAACATTGACAGGACAGAAGCTTATTTTCCAAGCAAAGCCATCTTGAAAATACAAAAGAGAATGAGTGAGTCCATTTCACCCTGGAGTAAAATGACTGCTGGGGTAATTTGGGTATTTGGAGTATGGGATATAGATACTGAGCTGTAGCAAATGAGCCCAGTTACATCTTACTGGACTCCTGTAGATTTCTGTGGTTTTGCACTGTGATCTTCATTCTCTGAGTAAGGGATGGTTAACCTGACACAAATGTAGTACCATGCTGGATACTTAGGTTTTGGTGCTCACTGTCTCACCTGAAGAGATGTTTCCACAAAGCTGGCAAACATCTAAGACATTTGTGAGTGGCTCTTTTGGAGTCAGCTCAGGTCTGATCAGGCTCATTAGTTGTGCCTCATCATACTTGTATGAGAAAACATTAGAACTGCTTTTGTTTCACGAAAAGGATGACTCTCTTTAGATTCTCTTTCTTCCTCTTTTTTTGTTTTTGCATTTTTATGAAGATAATTTATGACAGGTGTTTGGGATATGCATTTTTTTTATTTTTGCTACTACTGTGCTTTAGAGTAATGGGGATGAACCACAAATGACCTCATAGCAGTGATATTGTAATTGGAAGCTGATATTTCCTCCTCTTGGATGGATGCAACTGCTTGAATAGCCAGAGGACTAATCTGGAAGCTGGAAACAAATGGTGGACATTAGTTTTTTGCAAGACAGATGTTAGATTCCTAGGGTGAGGTGCTGGTCCTATTCTGGTAGGAAGAAGAAAGGAAACCAGCAATACACTCACATCCTTCCACACATCCTCGCTCTTCTAAGGTCCTGTGTGGTGTTTCATTGTGGTCAGGACAGAGATGTAATCTGCTACTCTCATACCCAGGGAATGGGGGTTGTGCAGACCTGCTTCCCTGAGTTTGAGGCAGGAATGCCAAGCTGCTGTGGAGAACCTGCGTCTCTCTGTGGGTATGAGCTCATTTGCTTGCATTAAGTGGCCCAGCTCACTCATAATATGCAACTGTGTGTAGTAGGAGTATATATTCATATGTGTGATTCAGGTGTTAGCTGCTATCAAGAGGAAAAAGTCATGTAAATCATGATCAGGAAAAGACCTTGGCTTTCTGTCTCTCCCCGAGTTTCTGTGATAACATATAGGGGCTCTAGATGGATGGCAGCTACTGGCCTCAGAGCAGTTCCTTTGATTCTGGTGAATGCCTTGTTTTCTTCTTTGGTGGTACCTTGCAAGTGTCACATTACATCTCATACCTTCAATTTGACATTTGGCTCCAGGTGGTTTCTGCTGTAGCATGAATCTCTGCAGTTTCATTCCAAGCCTAGTTTTGGTTAGGCTTTCTCACTTTTTGACTCTTTATCAGATAGAAAGTGATTGTCCATTTAAGTTGCTCCTTGGTTATATTTAAAAATGATGAATGTATGGATGTCTCTACTTGTTTTGCCCATAGCTGCTCTCAAGTGTGCTAGATACATGAATATTTGGGAGATTTTAGCTATATACTGATATGGATTAAAATGTGCATTTTATTGTTACGTATGATTTATCTGAAAAATAAATGAACTTGACATGTAACTACCCTTAAACTTTCCTTCGCAAATGAGGCTTAAGTATTTTCTGTATCTTTCAGCAGGAGAATGTGTCTGGCTGGCTGGCACCAGGAGAAGGGTACACGCCTGAAACAACAGAATTTCATCTCCTGAATGAGATAGACAATAAGCTTCAAGCACTACTTCCTGATGGGGAGTTTTCTGCACTTTTCAGCTCTAGCTCAAAATCACCAAGCCAGACTTATCAGGTAGGTTACAGAACAGAGTTCGTCTGCAGATATTTTGTTTGAGGTGTGGGTTAAATATAGCATATATCTGTATTTTTATCTTTTGCATTTTTCTTTAGGATCTTCTATTTAGTCATAAAGTATATGTGTTAAGGAATGAAGTGAGAAATTTTAGCTGCAGAAAACAATGGAAAAATAATTTGTTGCTATTTTGAGTTGTATTTAATTCAAGAAATATCCTGTTTTTAGCAGTTGTTCATTACATGATTCCAAGATACTTCATGTTCAGAAATTGGTAACTCACACATTTTTAACTGCATGGGGATGTTTTTTTCAACATAGAAACAAATTATCTATGACAGTTTACCTTTGGGAATTAGAATAAGGTTTCTTATTGTCTCTGGTTTCCAAAAGTGCCTGTTCACCTACAGTCTGAAGGATAAGGCAATGACTGATAAGCAGTGTCAAAGACTGTAGAAGATACATGGAAATTGTATGTCTCTTTTTGATGGCCTTTGTCTTTTTCCCTTGCCAGCAGTATTGAGACTTGAAGATTAAGAATCAAGGTCTCAGCCTTGAGAAATGATTGTTTGAATATTGTACTTAGAAGACTCCTATTTATCACATGCCCTGGTACTGTTGCCTCTTCTATAATGTGGTTTAAATTAAGAAATCCTAATTCTTATTTTGCAGTTATTTGCACAAAGACTTTTACTTCTGAATATTTCCATTTTATGGCCAGAACTGGTATATCAGAGAATATATGTAAAAATGTTCATTGGCAAAGCTGCTTTCATTTGCCGGTGTATGAGAAACATCTCTTTGAAAGGCTAAAATACCCCTGGGTTTGGTTTTTTCTCTTTTTATAAGGGTATTTTAGTGACTTTATTTTTGCTGTCTTCTTTCTGAATGTGAGGTTCTGTTTTAGTTCTAGTAGTATTTTCTGTAGCTCAGTTCCAGAGGAGTCATATTTTGATGTTGATCATTTACCAGCTGGGATTTAATGTGTGAAAAAGCACCTCCCCCTCACTGGTAGTCACATAGCAAATGCAGTTGTAACCCTGAGCTTGCCAATGATTTGCTGAGCTTGTGTTCAATGTTACACGACATCATCTTGAAGTTAATGTGACTGGCCTGTGAAAATGAGCATTCTCTTTGGAAGTTTTGTCCAAGTTATCTTTGTTGCTTCCTTTCAGCTAATAGCCCAGAAGTATTTGAATGGAAACTTGCATTTAGGTGTATGCTAATTGAAGAGTAACATATTATCTTTCTTGAGTGATATTAAACCTAACAACCAAAAAGAGGTAGTTAATTCCTTGTTACCTTTCATTAGTGAAAAGCAGTTGCCTTTCATTTTGCAGCATATAAAAGGCTTTCAGACATTGTAGTTTTGTGATTTTAATTCTGAATTGGCTTAGAATTGCATATTATGAAGCTGCAAATTCTTTTTCTTTCAAGAATTGCATTAGATATAACTTTCAAAATGCAGATGCCTAATCTCTGTTGTCTCAGTGGGAGATGTGCTTTTTGCCACTGATTGATACCTTGGCAGGATATAGGAACTATTCTTTCACTCTGAAATCTTTAATAATGGGCCTTAATTGTCGTGCAGTACCATAGCTGAGTGGTAACAAGGGAGCGGACATGTTCCTCTTTTTGTACAAGGAGTCCGGCTGGATTAAGAATGCTTTTCCATGACTAATGTTCTCCTTTACATGGAAATGTCTCTAATCAGAACTGTGTTTCTCTTTGAAATATTTCTTTGCTCTGATGCCGGATAAACTAAATATTTAAAAATGCTTCTGTCTTACTTAATACTTTTGAGGAAGAATAAATTAAGTTGAAAGTAATCCTGAAAGAAACAGGAAAACGATAGATTGAAGAATATGAAGTGTAAGACTGTGTGTGATGAGTACAGTTACCAGCTTGAAAAATTGGGAAGCTGCCTGAAAACTAAAGGAAATGAAGATGGTATTTAAAAAAAACAATCATATCTATAGGCTTGGTTGTCTTAAAAGGTAATTAATCTTGTGTATTACCATGAAGAGTTCTTTTGTAACTGATTGGGGATTTTTATCAGGAAATTATTCCCTTTTTCTATTATAGAAGTAGACTATAGTTAAAAATTTAAGACTAAATAAATGCTCAAAATTCAGAAGATACACTAATTTTTCAATTAATGAACCCCTTGATAGCCTATGCTCTGTGCCTGTGCTTCACCAAAACAGATAAATTTTACAGATATCTCTGTTTCAGAGCATGGTTGGAAGCAGTTAATGAACTGATCAACCAGTTTTATGCCTCAAGAAGATTGTGTGACACTAATATACTTAATTGGGTGGGATTTTGTTATTATTTATTTATAAAATTTGGAGAAAGGGAGCGCAAAAAATAATTACAGATATTTCAAATAATACATATTTCTGTTTGGCATTGTGTTTGTTACAGCTTTGGCTCTTGCTAAGTATATGTATTTTCCCTTATGTAAAATGTTTAAGTTTTATTTTCTACAGATCTAAAAATATGAAAGATGAAGTAATCTCAAAATGACTTCTACTCTGTACATGTGCTATGTAATTGAAACATAACATGTTATGAAGTATGTGAAACATTGACAATAAAATGTTTTCCTTAATATAATACTTTCTACATTTATTACATGATATCTTGAGAAAAATGTTAAAAAATTAGTAAGTGGGGAAAAGCTTTGACTTTACTCATATTATGTGAGATTTTGTTAGTTGCTAATCTGGGATGAGAGAAGTGAGGCTGTAAGAACTACTTATGAGAAAGCAGCAGCTTAATGCTCCAGAGTGGTCAAATAGCAAATAGATTATTATGAAAAATTTTGAAAGCAATACAGAAAGAAGCAGAAAATATGATCGTCTGTTACAGGAAAATTTACTGTCATTGTGGTACTGCCAACTATTGCTGATCAGAAATATATATTCAAAAAATTTTACTGTATTAAAATAGGTTTATTTTCAGGCAACTAATAGTTTGATTTATATGTCAGAACTCGTAGAATTGCTTGATGGTTAGAAAAAGTTGTTTGTAGGTACAGTTTTTTGTATATTGTAGCTGAGAAATTTTCTGTTGAATATTGAACTGTGAAGGTTGTTTTTCTTTCCAATTAGACATGCTGCTTGGAATTATTTTCCTTGTATGTCTCTAAAAATTTCTTGAGCTGCTTCTGAAAGAAAGAATGAATAGAGTATTTTTTTATTCTAGGGCTGCTCATATCCCTTTGGGTTAAATTGATTATCAAGGTGGGAGAAAGTTTTTTGCTTAGGTTTTTTTTTACCTCTGCCACTATTGGATTTTTCTATAGAATCTTTGGTTTGCAAGAGAAAGCTCTGTTTTTTTCCAGTTGCAACATAGCTTTGCAGTTTTGCCAATACCTGAATGTATATGGGACTGATACCAACTTCAGAATTCAGTCCAAAACTACTGAAGGATGTGATAATGTGTAGCCCAAATCTTCAATAATGGTTGGGCAACTAACTCCAACCTACGGAGAGAGGGTTATTCCTCATTTACCATGATACTTAGTAAACAAAAGCAATTGTCATTTCAGTTCAGTTCTGACTTTTTCTCTGGCTTAATTCTGATCCCAGTATGGTTAATTGGAGCAAGCTTTGAACCAGTCATTAAGTCACCCCTACTGTCAGAGCATTTTTATTGTTGCAGTGGAAATAAGGCATCCAAGTGTTAGCTCTGGAGACTAAGAAATTCCTCTTAAAATGCAAAGGGTGAGAATTCTTTTACTGAAATATATCTAGCCTGATGGTTAGTGATTGTATTTGAAAATGTACATAATGAAAACTATGCATTTGCAGAATTTGACATTGACATATTATTCTAAGCATTTCAGTGTTTATAGAAATCAAAAGAACCCTCATCTGTCTATGAAGCAATATAAAGTCACGTGTTTAACTTCTATCTGTTCTTTTCTCAGGATTCTCTGGTTTATGCAAACAGAAGCCTAGAAACAGTTCCAGGTGAAAAGGTTCTGCGAGACAATAAGGAAAAACGTGATCAGCAGAATCGTCTGAAAGAAATAGATTATCAGCTGCAATCCCTAGAGAGAAATCTTGTAAGTTTCCTATTTTTGTGGTATTTTTCTTCCCTCAGTCTGGAAACTTTGGAGTTCATCATTCCATGTGTCTTAAAATAAAATGAAGTTTTGTAACCTTATGTAAATTTCTGAAGGAGTCCCCAGAGAAATATGCATGCGAAAGTCTCTAATAATTATTCATAATCTGGGAAACGGTTTTTTTTCAGTTGTAATGCATGCTTACCTTTAATATAGGGTCTTTCAAAGTCAAAGACATTATCCTTCTCTCTTCCTTCCCTGAAGGGCTTACCATAAACAATAATATATAAATATATTCTAGAAGGATTTCTTAATGGCTCATGTACTTCAGTGTTCTTTGAAGAGCCAGGTCTGATGGGAATGTTGTATACTCTAAGTTACTGTAATCTTTCTTTATTATCACTACATTGAAAGAAAGAAAAATAGCTTTTTTTTTATGGCTGTGCGTTCTAGAAATTTGTTTCTTGTGTGTAGCTGATTTTAGAGTTTTTCACACAGTAAGAAAAACATAAATATGTAAAATTGTTGTGGCAGACTAAAAATCCATGTAGCCTACTTTTTCTCTTGAAGGTCTTTATTCAGCAGTGGGCTTACTCTCCACAATAATCAGAGTTAGGAAAAATACTGTTCCTGTTATCTTTTATCACCCTCAAAAAGGGATTTCCAGTGCAGATCAAGAGCTTTGTGGTTTAGGTGGCAGCATAACCACAGTGGTGTAACCTCAATTATTTATAGCACTGTTGCTATAGTTGCAAAAGCTTCAGTCACTCTCTACATAAACAAGGTTTATTCTGGCAGTGCTGGAGTATATATGGAGTATGGGAACAAAGCCTTCAGACAAGGAAACAGTGATTGTTTTAGAGGCTGTTCACTTGTGTGTGTGACTACAGTAAGGCAGCATATTTAATTCTTATTTATTCACAGTACCAAAACAATAGTAGAATTTAATTTTAATACACTGCTCTGTTATATTAAACAGTTAAAAGAGAGAGTCAAACAAATAGGGGAAATCTGTGAACTTCAGTATATCGAGTAGGTTAATGTGTAATCAGATAAAGTAAGTCTGCATATTGTCATATTTTTCTACTCATTGACCTTTATATCACTTTTTGTCACTACTGACCTTGTTCATGAGGCAAGCACAATCTGAGGAAGTGCGTCTGGGAATTGTCTGAGAGTCTGCAGCAGTCCTGGGAAATGCAGTGGGCTGCTGACTCATTCAAATATTTTGTGTATAAATGGGTCAGTTCCAAATCTTGGTTGGGTTATAGCAGTTTTGTTTGGTATCACATTACATGCAGAGTCTTGCAATATAGTACACATTTTTCCCTGACTAGATTGTGTGTGTTTAACTCTAAATTGATAGACTGTAATGCCAATTTACAGTGTTTATAAATGCAGAATGTCACCTGCACCAATGTGTAACATTGCTGCCTGCTATGGAGTACCTGGTAGGGCTTCTTTAGGGGGACACACAGTGTCTTCTGATCAGTTACTGCTCTGTAGCATGACTGAGGTTGTGGCATGTGGATGTGAAATATGTGGGTATTAGGTCCTTTGTGAGATACTTCAGTTGTCAGTGAAAATAAAGAAGTGTTCAGGTCTGAATGCAAGTAGGTTTTTCCTTTTAACAGTGCAGTAAAATATACAGAAAAGATACACTTTCTTGTGTGAAAAAAGAACAGCCTTAAAAAAACAAAGTGTTTTTTTTTTCTTTTTAATTCAACTACATAGTTGAATAATTTTTTTCTTAAATCAGATAACTTATATGCTGTTTTGATTGGACCTTGTTTCTATATCAAGGTCATATTTTGGCAAATCTGGTCTCTGAATGCACACTGCATGATGAAAAACTTAACTGAAAGCTTGGGTTGAGGAAAGGGGTAAATACGTCATGTTTCCAGAATAATTTAATGATTTCTGGAAATACTGGTTTTTATTCAATAGGTGGCACTCTTCACTGTATGTCAGAAGAGGAATGCCTAGGCATGGTTCTAGGGGATATTTTGACTGGTAATAAAGTTATCATTTCTGCTTTATAAAATGCAGGTTGTGAGAGATTTGCCTCTCTCTTGTGGCAAGAGTCCATGTGTGCAGCTTTTAACACTGTTATTTTTCTGGCTTTCTTTAAAATTGTGTATTTAAAATCCACATTTTTAAAATTCACATTTCATTTCAGTTTCTCCTTTATGCTTTCCTAAACCACTATGTAGTTTGCTATGTAAAATTATAAATAAATTCTGTGCTCTGAGTAGAGTAGGTGATTTGCCAGCAGTTAGGAATGTTATTTCTGAATGCATGGTTATACTTGGTAGTTGTAAAATAGAGTATTTTACAAGTTTAGTGTCTGAGAGAGCTTATGTTAAAATGTATTTCAAAAAGGCCCTTGGACAAAATATTTTTTGTTTTTGCTTCCTAGGTGGAAATTATTAATAGTTTAACTAAGCAGAATTTACCTCTGTGTGTTAGGGCATTACTTGCAGTAGGTATAAAGGTAACTGTTAGCCTTTTTTGGTGTGAATGGTAGAATGCTGTACTTTTTCACTACTGCAAATTCTTTAAATTTATTTGTATAATGATAATGACCTTCTCTTCAATGGGAATGAATACATGAATCAAATTTCTAGAGGAGGCTATTTAGTAGGTGCTGGCTTCTGAAATTATAACATTTATGGATTCCTCCACTACAGTTAACCTCATGTATGCGTAAGACTTCATGGTCTCAGCTAAATCTGGGAGTGAACTCACAAGACAAAGATGGAAGATAAAACTTTAATCTAACTTACATTTAATATAAATGCATAATATCTGCTAAACATTACACTTGAATTAGTGAAACTAAGGGCTTTGGAATCTGATTTCTTCCTTTAGTTTAAAAAAATTGGCACTAGTGAATTAATATGCCAAAGAATGTATTGTGTGCATTGTTGAAATGCATTGTGAAATTTCAATCCAACTGAAATGTATCTGTACCATGGTTTCTGGGCCCTTGCTGAATTTCTTTTAGGTTTCAGTTTGACCTTGGTTCCCTTGTTCTTCATTTGAAACCATGTCTGACTCTCTCCGCATTCTTTCATCTTTCAGTTTCCTGGAAACCACTGAGCTTATCTTTGTTTTGTGAATTGCATTGTTAACTGCTGCTTCAAAAAAAACCTAGTTCAGCTGCCAAATGCATGTTGCTGAGCATTAATGAAAAGAATTTTATATAGAAAGAATGATAAATGTAGTTATTTTTCAATTGTGGCTTTGTCTAGTTGGCCATTTGTGATAATCCAGTGGCAGGTTTGATGGCAGACAGTAGGTTTAAATGCACATCAAAGCAAGCTATTAAGTAAGATAGCTTCACCTTTGCTGGCTATACGTGTGTTGATTTCTAATGAATTACACTGGAAGCTGATTAATTCCTGCCAAAAATCTACCTACGCATGTCTCTTTTGGGCTTTTGGTTAAATATATAAAATCAAAAATATTTCAAATGCATGTTGAATAAATATGCATATAATAGTGTGTGAACACGCACTAAGTATAAATGCCAATTAACTCTCAGCAGGACCGAGATACTGACACCTGCATGAATAAAACGTGTCCTTTTCTAGTGAGTGCTTTTAAAACAGAAGCTAAATATAGTTACCCTAGTCTTAAATTTAAATTTATCAGATGTCTGTACATCTCTAGGAATTTTTTTTTCCACAAGCTCAATCTAGTGGCAATTTAGTGTTCAATCCAGTGCAATCTAGTGGCCAAATGCATTGTGTGATTGTTAATTACAAAGGGTCTTTTTATAATAAGTAGTATTAGGGAAATACAAATTCTGTTATTGGAATAGCTGATATTTGCACAAATGTGAGCAGTTGGAGAGGATGATGAATAACAAAAATAATAAATGTGACAATGCTGTGTCAAGAGCTTTGATTACCTGCAGGATCTTAATCCAAAAAGTGTAATTCTTATCTTTTTGATGCAAAATAAAGTATATCTGTGGGGAAACCTCAGGATAAAATTATTTCTTTTTTGATCCTGGAGAAAGTGTCAGATCACTTACCTTATTTACTCTTCATCAGGGTGGTGAGGGGGTTTGTTGTTACTCATAGTCTTATTCCAGTTTCTTCCCTGATACTGATTGAATTCAGTGTACCTGATCCTGAGTCTATATTAGACAACTTCCAGAGAAGAAGAATAATTTCCTCCTGACTTCTGCCATAGTTCCTTTCTTCCCTTTTAAAGGGAAGAAGTGAGTAGCGTAAAGTCCTACCGCATATCTGGAAAGTAATTTGTCAACTAGGCAATCTGTAATGTTGTTGTATCACAGTCTCTCCAGAAATTAACAACTAATTCTTTTGAACACAGAAACACAGCCATATTTTTAACTACTTTGTGTATTGCTAGTCATTGATTCTCCTGATATGCTTTGCAGAAGCAGATCAATAGCAAACATCTTTATTTTAATCCATATGGTATCATGTGGTGCCTCGTTTCTAAATAAGCATGTGTTTATAGAAATTGCTTAATAAAACATTTTCATAACACATATTTCATTGCACCAAATAAAGGGAAAAGGACAACCTATCTAAATAAAGTTAAGGTATGCCACTTCCTATGTTATTTCTTCATAAAGTATCTACCAGGTGCTAAAGTTGCTTGTCAAGCTATTGTCAAGGTTCAAACAGATCTTTATTCAGGTTTTACAAGACTTCATTCTAATTCTGTGATTGTACAGAGTTGTTTCAGAATGAAATGAGGTAGCATTTCCACCTGGGAAAATATCAGTGTGAAAATCTTTTTTTCTTAACTTAACAGCTACTACAAAACATGAAGAGAGCAATAAGATCAATAAGATTAATAGCACATTGACAAAATGTAAATATTTCACTCATGATTTAAATAAATTTACTGTGTATTGGTTGTTTTTCACTCTACTATGGATAAGAATGAAGTGGCTGCTAAAATAATTTACAAAAAATTTGAAAGCTACATGCTGTATTAACATTCAATATAATTAAATATTTTTTGTATAAATGTTAAATTTTAAAAACTAAATTGGATTAAAATATTGACCAGTTAAAGTCATAATGATGTTTATAGTATATGGAAAAGTAAGATAATATTCACATAAAGCCTATTAAACTGCATCTGTATGATGGTGGTAAGTAATATTGCCAGTTGCATCATAAATATTGGTTATGAGTTAATACTGTATATGAGAAATCATTGCTGGAATTTGACACCTGCAGTGGGACCTGTTTTAAACATAATGGGTTTCTAGGTAAGAAGGGTCAAATTTTCTGTCAATTCAATGTACTGATCCTCCTTCTCCCAAAATGCAAGTTCCAGTTAAGACAACTCTGCTGGTTTACAACTCTACTATATTATGGTGTTTGCCATCATAAAATACCAGTACATCTTTGACTCCCCATCCATCTCTAAATTCATGTACTGCTACTTACAATCATCATTTGATCTCCTCCCATTTTTTGTCTCTAACATGGCTTTAATTTAGCTGTAACTGCACCACTTTCTTAATTTTGTTTATTTATATATGGCATTTAACACCATCAGACAGATAATTATTGGAAATGTGCTTTTTCTTAGATGGTGAAAGAGTCCATAGAAACCGATTTTCTTCTGTGCTCTTGTGTTATTTGTTCAGTATATCCTAGTCACACTGCTGTCCTCTCTGACCTCGACAGTGTTGTTGTATTTGCCTATTACTTTTTTGTACTATATCATCCATTTTTCTGCCTCCTGGCCTCTCTCATAATGTCCAACCTGGGTTTTATATATCTACTTGTAAGGCTCTTTTTCATTCCTTCTTAACTCTCCTTTCAACCCTTAGTCATCTTTAGTTCATGGTTGAGATAAATACATGGCTTCAAAGCAGGATGGTGCCCTTCATTGAATAGTTATATTTTTAAGCTATTGGTCTGTTCATGCCTAAAGCTTTCTGGTTAAAGACAGTCAAGCATATTGATCAGTGGAGTTTTGTTGTTTTCCAGGTACTTGACTATCTGTGTACTTGTACCTTTTGTATGGATATACTTAACAGTTTTGTTTGGGCTTTTCATTTCTCCTTCCTCTTCCCTGTTTGAACAACATGTAGCATCACATTTCAGTGCAATAACTGTGGTTTCTAGCTGCAGTAATATTAAAGTAATGCTTAACAATTCTCTGGTTAGTAGGGCTCAACAGCATAAAATTTTCATCACTGAAGTGTGCATGTCCCTCTGAGGCAAGGAGAAGGTATTTACCTGTTGTCACACATCTCTACTGGCAAATGCAAGACTTCCTTGTTCCTTGCTGCAACTCTGCTCTGTTATTTTTGTCAGCCTGCTTGCACTCTGTACTCTAAGTGAAATAGTCAGGAATAAAACCTGTTTCAATGCAAATGTTGTTGGGGAAGACCATTTCTGCTTTGCCCTCCGATGTCCCACTCAAAATGAGAAATTAAAAACAACAGGGCTGCTGTGGAAGAAACCTTCTGCAATGCGTATTTAGGTGTAATTTACCCTTTTTGGTTGAGTATTTTCATCTTAATCTTTTGGTAATCAGCATGGAAATGCATCTCTCCATCTTATGGTTGGTGGCTGTGTGATTTTAAGTCTGTGATGAATGTTAACATAGAAAATTTTGGCTGTAAATTTATTGTATACTTGTATGTCTGCTTGTACAAACTGTGTAGTCAAGCTTTGATTTTTTTCTTGAGACATTTTAGCTTACTAGGCCAGGATGGAAGTGTAATCATACAGCATCTCTAATAGTGAAAGATGGAAATCACATAGCAGATGCACAGGTTGGAGAAAGTCCTCTAAACTACATCAAACTATTTGACAGCCACATGGGGTTCCTAGGCCAAAACCCCCTTAAATATCCTAGCAAGATGTGACTTTTATAAATATTTGTAATATTGCTGTTGGCATGTTGATTTTTTCAGTTTCAACTATGTAATAGTTTATGCATTTTCACCTATGAAAGGCAGTAGTGTTATTTCTGAAATTTCAGTTATTACTGAAAATAAAGTTATTTTCAGTATGATTCATAAGACCATAAAAATCCCATTGAATTTATAGATGAGAGGGATACTGCAACTAATGTTTTAAAGCAAACTGATAGCATACTGTGATAAATGTGATAATCAGAGTTTTATGAAAAAGCTCAGCTGAAAGCTTGAAGTATTTCTGATGGAATTTTGGCTTCTAGAAACAGTTTCCTGGGGTGACAACAGCAGTATTTCTAGCATGAATGTAGTAATTTTATTTTCAGAAGCAGGATAATCCTGTTTGCAGAGTGAAACAAAGTTGGTTGGAGAAAAGCTTTGAAAGTTTTTTCTCATGTATCTAAACGGTCTGATTATAGATCTTATTTTTCAGCTGTGCTGCACAGTACAGGTCAGTATTAAAAAATACTTAGGAAGCTGTGATGTCCCCTTTCCAGAAAATCGTCACTTAAAATAGTCCCTCTCATTAGGAACCTGAAGAGCTAAGGGCGTATAAACTTCTGATGGAAAAAATATGTAGATGCCCAATTCTCTGCCAATATTATGAGTATTTGTACTGGTTGCCAGTTTGGCAGGGTTGGGCACCTCGTGGGCTGTCTCATGCTTAAGTCTGTTTTTTGATGCTGGACTGAGCATTCCTTTGTCTATGGCCTCTGTTTGCTACACATGCTCAGAGCATGCCAAAACACCCAAGCAGCCATAGGTACAAAGCATGTTATCAGGCATGAGCAAAATTATGCCTCTTTTCTTTCAGGAACACAACCTGTCTTAGAGTATGCCCCCACTTTATTCAACCTCAACAATTCCATCTCAGTAGCTTTATATCCATTGTGCTTCAGGCAAGCCCTACATAATCTTTTTTCTAAGGTTTAGAGGAGGAAGGATGTCATCTTTCCCGTGGTGAAGTTATGATATCCATCCAGGAACAAAGTATTTAGGGGCAAACCAACATAAATTAGAAGGAGGATATTCCTCTAGCCTGGTGATGGGTGAAATATTTAGCACTGCTTGTATCTCTCATGCAAAATGCATGAACGGATTGTTGTGTGGAGACTAGGAACTTCCTTTTTCTCATGACAGTCTCATTGCTGATCTAGATTAATGGCTTCTAACACCATGATTTTTTTTTCCCCTTCTAGTGCTTTTTTTCAGAAGTTTTTATTCAGACTTGTCTATGCCCTTGCCATCAAGGTCTCCCCTCATAAAGAGGTGAATGAGGCTGAGACTTAGAAATTGTGTTCTGGGCATGTGCTTTTGTAACTATGCAGGGCAACTGTATTTGTTGTCATACGATTGTATCCATGTAAAAAGCATGGCCACATACTTCGTGATAAATCCTTATCTTTAACACAGTCCTCCAATTCTTAAAGAAGCAGGGTTGTAGGATCTCCTCTTTCGGTCTTTTTTCTTTTGTCTGGTTTGGTTTTGGGTTTGATTTCCCCTTAGAGCCGGGTGCAAATTAACACCAAGGGCACAGGTTCAATCCCCATGTGGGCCATTCACTTCAGAGTTGGACTTGATTATCCTTGTGGGTCCCTTCCAACTCAGAATATTCTGTGTGATTTACCTCCTTATTTCATCATTTTGGCACTGTTGTGTTTATGGATACTGAGAAGTGTTCACTGGTACATAGTACTACACGATAATGACTACTTTTTATATGTTCTGTACTCCTTATTCAGAGAATTGCTTTCTATACAGTGTGTTACCGTTAGTTTCAACAATTCAGGTAGTACCAAAAAAGAAGCCCATTATACTAAGTTGACATTGGAAGACAGAAGGTACTGAATGGACTTTTTAAGAAATGCTTCTTAATTTGACCCATTTCTATTTTTCTATTCTACCAATTATGTTTAGAAGTGAATAGGGTTTTTTGAATTTCTTCTGTAGAAGTTTCACATTTCTAAATTATTCCTTCAAGAATATTTGTACACTATCTTCATAGGCTCTTTCCCCCACCTTCAGTATAATTTAAAGAGTAAACCAATTGCATAGTTAGTTATTTTTCCCAAATGCAAAACCCAGTCAAAATTAAACACACTTCCATACTAGTAATGTCCCTTTTTATGCACTCTGTCATTGCCCTTTTTTTAGAACACTTCCCTATTCCTTATGTGGTTGTCTTAATTTCTGACATGCGGGGAACTCCCCATCCCATTCTGGTGGGATCTAGTTGTTTTTCGTATCATACAGTGTTTTCTGCCTGGACTACTGGTGGCCTTTGTTTAAAGATATATATTTTTCTTTTGATTGCATTTATCTTCTCTAGTGCCTCAATACAAAGTATAATTATACTGTGGTATGTATGTGTGTATGTGTATGTATTGAACACTAAACAATATTTCTTACTAAGAAGAGTATTTAAATGTTCTGAATGGTTTCACTTTCTGGGATGTTCATGGAAAAGAAGATTAAAACTGAATAACTGCTTCTACAAACATGAACATGTGGTTGTAGCAGATCTTTTTTCTTCCTAGCTGCTTTTCTTTCTGTTAATCAAAGCCTTCCCTCAAAGAAATATCAAGGAAGAGTGGTGTCTCTCAGCAGGGAGTCTTCATTCTGCAGGAAACAAACATTTTGTGCCTGTCCTCTGCTATTGGCTTAAATGTAATAGAAGCCTATTAAGAGTGTGCTGGAAGCTTCTGGTTTGTGAGGAGCAGTCTACAGAGCCTTTTTTGTTGAAGCCATGTATGTTACTTTCTCGGTGTAATTGCATATAAATATGACACACGTTTACAGATTTTTGATTTAATATATATTTAACAGGTATATGCGTGTAATTGGGAAAGTAATTAGAGTTTCTTATGGTCAGAACTGTTACTCATATGCAGTATCTTTTACTTATTTTTTGTTTAAGATAATTTATTCAGAAAATAAAATCCATTTTGAGTACTAAAAAGTGTTTTTATTACTAATATTTTTAGAGGCAAAGCTAGAAAGCAGTAATGAGGTAAGTGACTTCAAAGTGATAGCAATAAACCAGCTAAGAATTTTTAATTTAGTAAAGCAGCAAAAGAATGGTGATCTTTTTGGTATTGTATGCAAAGAAAAGCATAGTAACCTATATTTGAAAGAAAAATCTCAAGTATAGTGTGATGATGGTCCTTCTCAGAGAGGCATGTCTTTAACTTGAACTTACATAACAATAATAATAAGCTTGAATTATGTTAATTCAAGGAGTGACAGAAGTAAGTACTGTATAGATTGTAGAGAGTATGGACTTATGGAGAAAGTTTAGAAATACTCATCATGCATACATTATTCAGACTCTTCATGAATGATACACTTAGGCCGTAACCTGTAAATAGTAAAGGTGTGAAATGTGGAGATAAATTGGGGGTGCATAGGGAATTCATAGCAACAGTCATTAAGCAAACAAGTGCCTTTCACTTCTGAATGGTACTAAAAATGAATTATTAGTGTTTGAAATCATTGTATGAGCAACTTTCATTGGTTTTTCAGTCTCTGTCTCATTATCAAGTGACTTGCAGTCACTGTGTAGATTTCTCAAGGTGAAATCGTGTTTCTCCCTTTCTAATTGATCCACCTATCAGACACTTTTTTGATTGGAGAAGGGAGTATTTGTGTTATGTGAACACTATCCTGTAATACAAGTTCCAATACAGAAATGGCCTTTTAACTTTTCTTTGTGCTCATTATTTTTCAATTATCTGTCCTTCCTTATCTGACAGTTTGCTTTTTAAACCCTTATACTGCAATGGTTTTAATTCTTTATAAAACTTTGGTACTGTCGCTAGGAGTTTCGGGTGCAAGATGTGAAAGCTAAAAAACTAAAGCATGGTATTGGAAACAGAATTGGTAAAGTTAGCAGGAAAATCAGCTCCAAATTTAGAATCCTTATGTTTATGACATGTTTTTATTTTCATAAAAATGAATAAAGATAGATTAAATTTGCTTTATTGTCACATGCTAAAGAAATTGCCTTTTTTTACCTAAATGCACGTGTTGCTTAATAAGAAGATGATCATAGTATGAGAAGTAATATCTGTATCTTGCTTTTTTTAATACCAGGGGTTCATAACAGCATTTAGCTACAGAGTAAAGTGAGTGGACAAAGCTTTTAATTAACCTCCGTCATTATACATCATGCCCTCTTCATTAAATAGATGTAACAGGGAGAAAAGCCAGTTGTTTCTAATAATTTTCTAGTGCTTTTGTGGTTTGTATACTGAAGTGTTCTGAAGGTCGGATAGAACTACCAGACCATAAAATCCAGCCAGCGAGAGATCTGGAGCTAAGAGAGCTCAAGGATTTATTAAGTGATGTGAAACTCTATTGTTTTGTGCATGTGTTACATAATTGCTGTCAGTGCAAGGCTGTTAAAATTCCCTGCTAGTAATAACACGAATACCATTTTATAGCTTCAAGAGGAGATAAAAGAAGTTTCTTAGTCAGCACTTCAACAATATCACAGCACATGTCAGTTTTATTATTCTGGGGCCTTCAGTTTTGGCAGATGCTCTCCATTCTGGCTGTGGTGTGGTAATTACCATATAAATTAAGCAGTGAAATAAGCTGAGTGCAGCCTTATCCCTGCTGCCTGTAACCAGGTTGCAAGTATCACAGTGTGAAACAGGCATAATTCAGGCTGATTATATTTAGAAGGCCACATTTTGAAATCCTGGACCTTTATCTCAATTCAAGTCAATTTTAAAAGTAAATTGAAGCCATTTAGTTGCTGTGCAAACAGAAGGATCATTCTTTCTCCACAAGGTACTTTCCATAATAGCATTCCAGGAATTAGTTCAATCCATCCCAGTTTGGTTCATAGCCACTAATTATATTTCAGCATGCATTCTAATGCTCCAAATTATATGTGTCCCTACTTTAATGAATTGTAACTAGTCCTTAAATGGGGAGCTTTGCACTTTTCTTTTCTATCTAACAGGCTTTACTTTGGATTTTATGGGATTAAGCTACTATGGAAAATCTAGGAAAGTAAGCTGAAATTAGTGGTTTTGTTTTATTTTGTTTTGTGCTTTTTTTCCCCTAATACAGTTAATTCTGCTCATTTGGGAAGCTTTGGAAATTGTTAAATCAAGAGTCCAAACGCAAATTTCTCAGATGATAGTGGTAAACCAGGTATTTTTTGCATGTGATAAGTAACCACATGTGTCAAGACTGGGCAAAGAAAATAAAGATGATGTGGGCAACTGATGCTTTTTAAAATCAGAAAAATTGTGTTGGAAAATAAAAGCCTCCAACGAAAAATAAGTCTATTACATAATTTTTTTCCCCCTTTATGGTGTTGCATTACAGAAGTCAAAGGATTTTAGAGAACTGGATATGTTATGAATGGTGTAGTGGACACAAAGAAACATGGCCAGGGTTTCAGTGGGCAAGTGACAAAGCTGGTGATGTAACTGCAATCTTTTGATTTAAATTCTTCTTTTAAATTCAGTGTTATGGAAAGAACAAGAGCAGAAACTTGTGCCATCAGTGTTAGGCTAAAGTTAATTCCCTTTTGCTTTACTAGACTACTTTTTCTATATTAAAATGTCAATCCACAAACTGCTGCATTAGAGATAATTTCTGAATTTTTAATTAGATGAAAATTAAAATTTGCTTACTTTTCACCTCTGAGGGATAATGTGCAAGATATTTAAGTTATTAGAGGTATAAGTCTTTGTATTCAAAAGATACTAAAATTACTATCTTCTCAATTTGCAAGAACTTTTGGAATGAAAACTGTTTTCTCTGTTTTGTTGATTTTCTTCAAGTAGAGCAGGTGGATTTCCTTTTGCATTCTTGACATGAAACTGACAGTGTAAAAACAGTGAAACAGTGAAACAAAACTGAAATAACAGGAATTTTAATCTTTAAATATCAGAATTGTATTTAATTACTGTAGAAATAAACATTGGAGTCAGAACCAATTTCAGCTCAGCTAATTTTATTATTCCTGCCTAAACTCCTCTTTGGTGTAAGGTATTGCTTTTTTTCTGCTCTGGTATGTTGTTTGGTTGGGATCCTGTTCCTCTTTTCCCCTGTCCTTCAATAAGCTTTGCTCAATAGGTGATTGACTTATTTTTCTACCTGGCAATTTAGGTAGTTTCGTGCACTCTGCAGTGGCCTTTAGAAACAAAGGTGCTACATAAGAATAAGCTTTTATTTGAATGGCTTGATTTTGAATTACTAAGTATTTGTACTGTTAAATACTGGGGTAATCTTTCTATGACCATACTGAATACATTTTGATATAGTTAAAGAAGGAGAAGAGGAACCTCCCATCTACTAGATAGATGGTATATGACATTAAATGACTTCTCTTCTGAAGAAATCCAATTTTTTTCTCACTTTTTAAAAACTTTTCTGAAGACAATATTAGATAAACCATTGAAAAAATTATTTTCTGTGTGTATATCTACTCTATGCATTGTGATCAATTCTTGCTTTATAATTAACTTCATTAGGGCTTTTGTGTTATTTGCATTTTCTTAAGAGTTTAAATCAAATAAGACCTGCCATAATCCCACACAAACTTTTGAGAAGTCACTGAGTAGTATGACTGGCCATAGAGGTCTGAATGGGCAGAATAATTTAAATATCGTTACGTTACTACTGAAGTTACTACTTGGTTTTTATATTCGGACCTTTCAGTAAATGCTTATTTTGGCAGCCAAGCTTGGAATGCCTTGGTTTGGTAAGACCTTCATGGGAGAATTTCCTGTGCTTGACAGATACCATCTGAAAACACAGGTAACAGTGGATAAAAACAATAATTGGTGTTGAGAACAGGGGTAGGAAAAGCCTTGGTTAATCAGTAGATGTGTGTTACAGTTAATGTTTTATAAGCTTGAGCTTGCTTCATAAGCAAATACATACAACAAAACAACTCCAAGCTACTAATTATATTATACTACTTGACTTATTATCTGGATTTTTGCCAGGTAGAAAATGATTAGGCCAAATCTTACTTGTACTTTCACAGTTGACCTCCCAGTAATCTCACAGAGGAGGAGAAAAACCCAAAAAAACAAACCCAAAACTCAAGCAAAACCCATGGAAATTAATATTTTTTGGGGAAAAATGTGTTTAAGTGTTGTCAAATTTAATATGCTTATAGAAAAATTGAATTGAACTTCTGCCCTTCACTCTTAAAGTTATTCATTCACAGCTTTACCTGTCATTCCATTACAAAAAATACTTTAAAATAAAGGTAAAATACTTCTTTGATGTAGGTATCTAAGGCATTGGTAGAACCTATTGACTCCACATACTGGATTATGTATTTGAAAAGGACTCTTGACTCTTTAGCTTTTCCTTCTCTACTGTCTTTCAGGCTTTCTGTTCATATTCTGTTTATTATTATTTGTAGTGCTTTTCTTTGAGTTTCATAGTTTGTGAGTGGGCTAACCATATTAAGCAGAGCAATGTAGATCACAACTGTTGCTCTTATTTTGGTTAGTTTTTAATGTGGAATTTAATTTCATAAATTCCATTGAGCAGGCAGATAACAGAAAGCAAAATACACTGTGAGGACAACAGATTTTAATGTGCAATTTTAATCCTGATTTATAATTTTCTCTCTTTTTGTCTCTGGAACAGAGTATGCAGCAAACACTTTCTAATTCAATTTGTTCTTAACCTTCTCAGTTTAAAACCATTTCTGTGGTTTACCTCACAAGTGTGTATTTAAAACTATAAACTGTCAGGTAGCATGCAGATTTGCTAACTGCAAATAAATATAAAGTTTAAATAAGGTTAAATTAAGTAGTGTAATGTGTACTTTTGGTACAGGATACCAGAATCTCATGAAGAAATGTTCTGGTGAAAGCTAGAGAGAACAGTCAAAAGTCAAGTTCTCATAATTCATCTCTATATACCATTAGGCCTTACTAGGATGAGGTTTTTTCACTAAAACAGAAAATTTGTTGCCTAAATAAAGCCTCTATTTCTCTTCTAAAGGTGTCAAAATGTGACATAGACAAAAGGAAACAAACTAAACAAAATAAAGATGAGAATGACTTTCAGCTCTTTGATAGAACAAAATTGCTAATGTCATTAACAGAAGTTTTAAAAGAGTGTAAAAGCTAATAAAGTAATACAATGTAAGAAAAATATAGTGTACAAGATAGAAAAATCCCATTTTTGAGGGACTTATGGTATAGCAAGCTAAATTTTGAACTTAGTGATTTTGACAATCTGTCTGGCTTGAACTAGCTAAACATTCTCTATAGGACAACATTTAAAGTACATTATTGTTGTATAGTACAACATTTAAAGTCTAATTAATCATTAATACAATTTTGTGAAATGAATGCCCCCTGCAATGAGCTCATTTTATCAGCATAGCAACCAGTTTTCAGCCACAGCCAAAAATTGCAGATGGTTTCTGCTCTGAAGCAAAGTATTCAATTTTTGGATAATTGTTATTGCAGGAAAATATGAGGAAAAAAAATAAAGGTACACTTGATTAGAAGTGAAATTGTATGAAAGTACTCTGAATCATTCTTGCATAGCTGTCTAGTGGAAAATGCCTGAAGACAACTAACTATTTCAACTTGATGGAATAATAAGTATTACTATAGCCCCAAAAATGCATTGTGCAAATAAAGAAACAATATTTAAAACATTAATATGCTCTATTTCTCTTAGTACTGACATCATAATGTTAGAAGCTGGTGTTATTTCAGACTTTTGAGTTTCTTTTCATTAAGAAAGGGGAACCCTGCCCAGAGTTCTGTGTACTACCAAATCTTCACAGAAAATCTATTCACAGAAAGCAGAGTAGCTTATGCAGATTGCTCTGCTCTGAAGGTTTTGACTGTGGTTAGCTAGGTGTCATGTAAGTTCAGAGTGGGAGCTTTTAAGTCCAATATTTTTTTTCCCCTAGAAATTAAGATTTTTTTCCCCCTGAATTATCTGCTAATATGTACTCTATTAAAATACTGCATCTCTTTCACATAAGATACATGTAAGTGCTTAAGTCATTGCAAGACCAGTCACTTTAGAAACTCTTGATATTATGCAAACAAATGTACAGTGCAAGAAAGGCTACATTCAACTAAATGAAATCCACTTAAGCCTGCATGTGCATTTATGTGCTCTTTGTGAATGCTATCTGTGCTTGGGTGTCAGGTTGCCTAAAATGTATTAAAAAAAGTCACATGCAGTTTCTTAGTTTTTTTAAGTAAAATTGAAAAGTCTAATTTACCTTCTGGAGAACTAGGAAGTAGAGAGATGTCCTTTCATTTTGAGCAGAATACAGTTATTCTATATTATTCTGTATTTTGAATACAGGATGAATATTAGAGCTTGGATAAAATAAGAACTCTTTCATTCTCAGACCCATCTAGTTTCAAGGAATGTCATTTATGTGGTAATTTCCTTCAGCATTTATTTCCTGTCCTAAATCTTGAATGAATCAAACAGAATATATTACCTGTGGCATAGATTTTAAAATAGTATCATCTTAACTATATCTTTGCAAGGAGGGAGAACAGTCTGATACTCTGCTGCTTCTTAGGCTTTCATACAAGTTTGTAAGTTAGTCATTCAGAATTACTGTTTCTTTTGGATAGTTTATTTAGATATGAATATACATGCATAATTGGCTTTACACGTAAATGAGCCATTTGTTTAATGAGCCATAACGTTTATGGGTTTTGGAACAGTTTATCATAAATATTCAAGCTAGAGAATCAAGAGCCATATTCTTTGCTGTGTTTTTGTTATGTGACAGGAAAAGAGGAGAATACGTATTTAAAGAAAAATTTTCCAAATTTTATTTAAAACCCTACTCTCTTCCTCTTTGTAGATATTTTGTGTTTGAGCTCAGTAGCCTTAACAAAGAATTCTGGAATAGAAACGTAATGGTAATAGAAACAGTGGTCTTGTTATGTCAGACTTCTGTAGTGAACTGATAGTGTACAAGTTGTTCAAAACATTTGTTTAAACATCACAAATATTTTCATTCAAACTATAAAGTATTGGATACATAGATCTGAAATAAATGGAAATAAATTAAAAAAAATAATAGTTTTTTCTTCCATGTATAGTATGGTTTTGACTAAGAAGGTTTGCATAGAATCATTTAGATTAGAAAAGACATTTAATGTCATTAAGTCCATTCCAGCACTGCCAAGTCCACCACTGAATCATGTTCCCGAGTGTCACATCTACACATCATTTAAATACCTCCGGGGTGGTGACTCAACCGCTTCCCTGGGCGGCCTGTTCCAGTGCCTGACCACCCTTTCAGTGAAGAAATAACCAATCTAATCCTCCTCTGGTGCAACTTGAAGCTTTTTCCTCTGTCTTATCTCTCATTACATAGGAGAATGTCCATCTTCCTGGAATGTCCTTTTGGGTAGTTGTAGGGAACAAGTCTCCTCTGAGACTTCTCTTCTGCAGGCTAAACAACCTCGGCTCTCTCAGCAGCTCCTCGTAGGACATGTGCTCCAGAACCTTCTCCACCTTCATTATTCTTCTTTGATTCTGAATTACTTGTGTTAACTAGTAAAGTTATCAGTAAAATAAAATATTGTGACAAGTCAAAAAGTGCATTTAGTATTTGAACATTAGTAATACAACAGTTGTGCAAAGCAGTAAGGAAAAGGAACTAGTCATTCAAAATATAATACTGAGGCAGAAACAGCAGTACAAAACAGAATGCCAACAAATGACACGTCTTTAGCTCAGTACAATATCTATTCTGTATATTTTCATTTTTTTCAGAATTAAAACATAGCTTACTGGATTTGTTGGAAAAACGGAATATTGATCAAAGAACTGTTAAAGGTATTATTGTATAGATGATGTTAGGAATAGTTTTCATCTTTAGTTAGCATATTTGTTTTTTCCTTTCTGACAGATTTATCAGGGCCATTCATACAAAAAATAAAGCAGTAGGAAATGTCCTAGGCTTATTTTCTGTGAAAGTGGAATGCATACACATAACAAATGTGTTACTCTTACATTATTGTTTATAACAGCAGGATGATAGTTTGGCTGAGGGTGTCCAAAATGTCAGTAGCTCACCTCTAGCTTCTGGCATCCTTTAATTATGGCTATGCTTTATTGACATATACCTGCACAACAATCTTTAATAAAATGAGAAATCTTGCTGTAAGTGGGGTTTTGTTAGTGTGACAAGTAGACTAAACAGTGAAGGTGATTAAGTGTCAAGAATTCAGATTGAATTTCAAAGTGTTTTACTTCAGAGACATGCTATTGAGTTCTCTCTCATATAATATATGAAAGACATATAATAATTTTTCTGGACATAATAATTTCCTCGCTTTTGTTTTCAATTGTTTTCCCTCTCCAGAACCAACATAATAGTTCTGTTTAAAATATGTGGTCAGTATGTTTGCATTTAGATGCTTCTATGGTGGTGAAGTTTCAAAGATGTTTTAATTATATAGTTGCATTTACTGTGAAAGAGTAAATTGAGTGACTTTGTCATCATTAGGTGTACATGCTTAAGGTTGTTCAAGTACAAAAAGAAGGGTCTACTCAGTTAATATTTTATGATCTTGTCAATCTGTCTTCAGTACTTCAATTCATATTATAAAGGTCTGATCCTGCCGGTCCATGCTTGTAATGTGAATTAAAAGAAATATCTATAATTTCATCTAGTCCTGTGTTTATTTAGGATGAGGCCTGTAATTTGCACTACTGGAAATTATGACAGTGGCAGAAAAGTAACATAATTCATTATTGTGGCCTATGCCTATGAGATGGTTCTAAAAATTATTTCAATAAAATGTCTAGACCATTTCAGAGATTTCTTAACATAGCAAAAATGCATGCTTCTAGGATTAAAAATGCAGTTCTCTGGTAGGTGGAATACTTTTTTACATTTTCCTTGTGGCAGTAACAACTGTGAACTTCCTCCAGTTATGCTGAAAGGTGGGCAGAAATATGACGTTCATCCTATCCGTGAAGTTTGACTTCTACGTGATTTTTAAATTATCATTAGATGAGCTGTGTACTTGTGTATTTAGATGTGTATGCTTGCATAGATGCTGTCTTGCCGAGCCAAGCAGTAGAAACCAGGTCTAAATATTCCAAACACTGTGGTATCAGTAAACTGTGCATAGTGCACATAGGCTGTGTGCGGAGTCATTTTCTCATGCAAATTATTCTTTGCATATCTAGTTACTGCTTTTACCATAGTAACGTGGAGATTTGCTTTCACAATAGGCAAGTGCCCATTGTGTGTACATAATAAATTAGATGCATAACTCTAATCATGTGAAAGGAGTTTTTTGCATGACCAGATGAGACATGGCAAAGTAGATATTACGCCTTGAGATGGCTGGCTGTGAAAAGTGTTAGTGAAAACAGGATGGATATTACTTTTCTCCGTGTTGGTAGTTGTCTCTTATATTTAATTGTTTTATAGAATTGGTTTTAAAAACTTTGTTTCATCTCTTTAATGATCAAGAAATACCAGTCTTCTAATATGTAAACCATATAATTGTTTAAGCAATGGTTCATATGCATGAATTTTGTATAAAGGAGTAAAACATTTTTGCTAGGTGTATTGTTTGGCTGGATGTGGTTTCTACCTACACTATTTCAATGTACTATTACTGATCTACTTTAAGACCAGCTATTTTCTACTTTTATGGGAAACAGATGGAATGTCTGGAATTCCACTTACAAAAAGGAATCTGTATCCTGCTGAGTAATAGCAAGACGGTTGTCTTTTTTTCCTAACTGCAGATGTAAAATTCAATACCCAAAGGCATGCAAAATATTGAAGGTGATTTACTGTTAAGATTTAATATTGTTTCTTAAATTACATAGCATAAGAAGTGTATCTGGCTGCAGGATTAATTTCAAGAGAGGTAGCTTAATCTTTTGTTGGAGAAATATATTTTAAAGAAAAAAAAGTAATAGATTTATATATTTCAGTTGTTCATATTATTTGTATTTCTTATTTCATGTATTTATTGCTGTTTATAAGCATTTGTTACATGCATGTGTACTTCCTATGACTTTACCAAGTTTAGCTTTATATATTATTAAGAAATTTAAATACATTATTCTTAAGATTCAAATATCAGCCTCTTCTGAAAACAGCAATGAACCAAAATGTTGCTTCATTTTCATCAATAACTAATACAGATAAGCAGTGCATATATCTTTCATGGGCTGGACATGTATCATTCTTTTAAGGAGATGATAATTTGTATTTACCCAGGAAAATTCCTGACATTTCTTTCATTAATAATGCTAATGATTTCCTAGTTATCAGCGTTCTTTCTGAGGAAAAATATTGTAATAAGATGAAGACATTAGAAATAATAAATGTAAAGAACCTCCAGCCATTACTCAGTTTGAAGCAGATATGCTGTGGTGAAATAGCAATTACCCTGTTTCTTTACTTGTGTGGATTTTGAATAATATAAACTCTGTGACTACATCCCTCAGATTTGAAGATTTTAGCAAATCATTTTTATTTTTATAATAAATTAACTCATAATTTTCTTCAATAAAATACTTATATTGGTAGGTGAAGAGATATGACCAGTTTCTGTGTTACTAACATTAAAATATTTAATTGAGCTTCATTTTTTTTAAACAGATACCCAGTTTTAAATTTGAAGTCCTACATAAAGACATTTGAGCACTTTTTTTTTTTGACAAATAGAGGCAAAAAAAAGAAACAACTGACTGGAAAATTGTGTTGTTAAGTACTCTTCAGATGTGCACCATATAAATATACAATTCATAAAGGCATTTTTTTTAAATTAAAAGGTAAATGTCAAACTAACTTAGAATTTGGATAAGCACAAGGATCTTTACTCTCATTTTTTCTACAACCTTCTGGTTGTAGAAATCACAGTGTTAACCTCTTATGGACATCTTGTAGTTGAAAAAAAATCCACGTCTCCAGGATATAGAATTAACAGCTCATTTTTTTCATGTTGGAAGAACTACTTTTCGCAAACATCTGGAGTAGAAGTGTGGGAGAACAATATTTAAGTTGTGCCAATTGTATGTCTGAAGTCAAACACTTCATGCCTCTGAAGAAGTAGCAGTGAGATGTATGCACTGTTTAAAAGGGAGAAACATGATTTCTGGGGCTGGTGATTTTTTGGGGGATAATGAAAGCACAGAGCTCATGCTGAAGTAATTAGAATTCAGTCTCCCAATTAGGTTTTATAAATCCCATTATATAGGGTTAAAATACTCGGTTTCTTGACCTGTTTTTTTGTGTAATTGATAATGATGTTTCTATTGGACTGACTGGGTCATTTAGCCCCCTATACACAGGTCAGAACATGGGTACCTGCCTGTTTACCGGTTTGCCTCCTTTTTCTAGTTGGATTTATCCTCTTTTGATTGCTTTCATAGATTTTGGGGTTTGGCTTTTTAGACTATTTCAAGGAAGTAAGTTTATTTTACTATTTTATTTCTGTCTTTAAACAATGAATGTATTACTGTGTCCGTAACTCATGCTCGATAAATGAATGTGCTTTAAGTCCAGAAGGAGGAGTGTAGGTTCCCTTAAATAAAGACTTCTGGAGAGAATTCTGTCATATGGGCAGGGAAAAATCCCCAAAAAATCCACCACATTTTCCCTCGACGAGTTCTCAATGGCTGAGGACACACTCTTACTAAACATTTTAGAAGTCATTCTAGGTATGAAATCTCTATGAGAATGTTCTGATTGGAAGTCATCCAAGAAACAATGTGCCATAAAGGAAGAAATAATAAATATAGTTATACTACTGACTCTGCTCATAAAATATAACTTTATCATGTTAAAAGCATTGTAATACTAGCCAGAGTCAAATGGGATACAAATACATCTCTATTCACTTGTCATGTTACTTCTTATTCTACGTAGAGCACTCCAGTAATGAGATGCTCAAAGCATTCATTTGGAGGAGATGATACTCTTCAGAGAACATTCAGCATTTGTAGTGCTTTCTGAAAGTTTGGGTTTTGCTGTTTGTTTTTAGCATGAGTTGCCTTTTTAGTGCAGGGTGGTTTCTTGTGTGCTTTTTTGCCCTAGGTGATTTCACGTGGCAGTGTGTCAGGGCAGTTGATAGGATGATCGGAGGTGTGGCTGATTCATTGCTCTTGACAGAATTTTGAGGCAGACCAACTGTTTTGATGAAATGGAAAATTGTCTTTTTATTCTTATTTCTCAAATTTTAATTGTGTCATATTTCCCCCATCAACTTCTGTTTGCCTATTCTGGTATCATATCCTTTTCCTCTTCCTTTCTTTTCCTGTTTTCCCCATAATAGAGATGGCCTCTTTTGGTTTGTTACTGAGCGATTATGATAACTGTATATGTATGTATATGTATATGACCCACTCATCTCTTCATTTCTTACAAAATCTTTCCGTCATTAGTGCTGTCTCATGCTTTGTGTTTTCTCATTTAGTTTATGTAGCTTCCTTCTTCCCCTGTGTATTCCTTCTCTTTCGTGTCTTCTGAAGAGATTTCTGATTTTCAGTCACTGTAGAAACTACTCTTTGTCAAGAAGATAAAGAGGGGAGTGCAAGAATCTCTTTTGTTGAAGAGAAGAAGATAAAATGGGAAAATATTTTCCCTACTCTCAGTATCTTCTTAGAAGCCCTTTTTTCCATACTAGGGAAGGTCTGCAAAACTTTTAAATTCGGGAAGCTTTTAGTTACAGTTAGTAAGACTGGATTCAAAACCAGGTGGCAGAGATGAATAGACAATGTCTCTAACGAGTGCTTTGTTGAATTCTACACCACAATACCTACCCTGATGAGATTCTTTTCTTCATACTGAAATAAGAATTTAAGTAGTGCACAGTGGATCACTGAATAATGCTTTAAGAAATATTAAAAAAAAAAAGCTATTGTTTTGGTATCTTTGTCTGTTTCTTTGTTGTCTAAATTCAATCTGTTTTTAATCCTTCAACCCCTGTTGTTTCTTGCATTATTGCTCTCAATAATGCACACATTGTTATTTCTGCCCAAGTTCCCTTCAATGAGAAAGGGTTGATCCATTGTCACTTCTAACCTCATATTTGTGGCGAAGTGTTGAGAATGTGAACTACAGAGCTACATATTTGTATTGGGAGTACCACTATGATTATTCTCATAGCTGTATTTTTTCTTCAGTCTTTATTGCCATGAGCATGTAATTGGGTACTGAATTTAGTATTTGTCCTGAATGCTCGCCTCTCTAGAATATGTGACTCCAGGGGAGGAAAATTCTTCTACTGTGACATCAATTAATAGTATTGTGTTGTATAGTAGGCATGAATGGCAGAAATCCAGCCAGTCAGAGGAGGCATGTAACTTCAGGTTCTTTTGTTGTAATATTCAGAGTTGGTTTAAGCTGGATACAAAGCTTTGATTAGTGCATAAAATCCCATCACTCTGGAAAATTAAACATACTTTAGCAACTGACTGAAGATGGGAGGGGATACAGATGATTTCTTGAGAGTCTAGATTTTTACTTAGTCATGGGATTCATAGCTTGGATAATTTCCATAGAATAGGATGAAAATGCAAACCATTATTTACATAGTTGTTTGTAAAGTACAGCATAAAAAGTATTCTTGTTCAAGTTTGAAGGTGATACCAGATTGGAGGAGGGAAGAGAGGGTGATGCAACTCTCAGCTCAATACACTTGAGAGCAGGGCTGCTGTCCAGATAAACTTAACCAAGCTGGGGTAATGGGCCATCAGAAACTTTATGAAATTCAGCAAGGGTAAAAGCAAAATCCTTCACTTGGGAAAGAAGAACTGTCAACAACAGTTCTGAGGACTTACAGGCTGGGAAGCAGCTCCACTGGAAATTACCTGGGGTTCCTGGTGGATGGGGGTGTCTAGCTGCATGGGAGCCAGCAATGTACTTTGGCAGCAGAGAAGGCAAGCAGCATCCTGGACAGTGTTAATAGGAGCAGTCGTATGATGTCTTAATATTTTATTATTTAATATTATTCATCCCAATTTCCTATCATGTTTTTGTATTTATAAACAATGAGAGCATTCTCTGCTACCACTTATGGTACTGTCCATTTTACAGATTTTTGCTTCTTCAACTTTGGGCAAATTTCCTTTCTTTTTGAGGGCAAACTTGTGTATGTGTGAAATGTGTTGCTCCATTCAGCATGTTGACTGGAAGCTGGGAATACTTCACATGAAATTATTGCCTTTCTCACAGAAATAATTCCTATTACTCTAAATGTCTACATCTTAAGTGAAGGGAAAAATATGTGTTTACATGGTGTTAGTCCATTGTGATGGATATTTTGTGTTTTGAAACTAAAAAGCTTCATGTTTGGATTCTTGTCCATCTCTTAACAAGGAGTTGCTGAGGAATGCTGCAAGGCTGTGCCAGTGCTTTTTAAAAACAAGAAGGATTATACAGGTATCTAAAATCTGTTGTGGGTAGTCTCCAATTATGATCAACTTCTACTTTATTTAAACTCAAATCAAACTTGCTAGTCGCCCAGCTAGTGAGTATCAGCCTGAAGCATTATGAAGGTGAAAACTTATCTAGCAAGTGGGAGCCAAGTTAGATAGAACTGGCTTTTCTCACATTACTGCTTTTGTATGTTTGTCAATTTCTTTTAAACATAAAGATTTACTCCCTCCTTTCAATTTTTAATACTTATAAGATCTACTGACATCTATCTTGTTTAGGCTTGATGCCTGGTACTTTTAGATTACTTTTACTGTCACTTACCACATTTAACAAAAGAAACAAACCAAACAGTAAATGTAACCCTTCACAGATGTTAGCAGGGTTATAGCCCAGTTGTTTTAATAAAGCACAGTAACAGCTTTGTTGCAGGAAATGAGGGCAAATATCTCTTCCAGTGGAAAATATGGGAAGAATTTAAAGAGAAAGAACATTTGGGCATTTTAGGTGGTAAATTAAAAACCAATATACTTAAAGTGCTGAGGGATCTTTCTAGCACAGTTTTTAAACTCCCCAGTTTTAGATCTAATTCCTGATGAGGCAGGTTGTGTTATAGAACCCTCATATATCTGTAGGACAGGAGGAAAGGAGGGCCTTTTTATCCAAAAAGCCATCTGAGTTATGAAGCAGAAGTTTATCAGGTCTCTCTTGTACAAATTCTAAGTGGAATCTGATTCTGTTTTTGTAGCATGCAAGATTGGTGCCCAACAAAGCTATGGAGCAGGTTGTGTTGAGTGTGATCACACAGCACATACAAGACAGCCGAGGGATCAGACCCGCCAGTAGCGGTTTAGGAGAGGCAGGTTCTGCTGCTCAACCTGATCTCCTTTTATGACCGGGGGACTGCCCTGATGGATGAGGGAAAGGCTGTGGATGTAGCCTATTTGACTTCAGTAAAGCCTTTGATACTGTCTCCCCTGGCCTTCTCCTGGAAAAGCTGGCAGCCCATGGCTTGGATAGGTGCACTCTTGGCTGAGTTAAGAACTAGCTGGACAGTCAGGGCCAGAGAGTGGGTGGTACTGCATCTAGCTGACAGCCAGTCACCAGTGGTGTCCCACAAGGATCAGTGTTGGGCTGAGACCTGTTTAATATCTTCATTGATTATCTGGATGAGGGGATTGGGTCTACTATTAACAAATTTGCAGATGACACCAAGTTGAGTTAAGTATTGATCTACTGGAAGGTAGTGGGACTATGCAGAAGAACCTGGACAAGCTAGACAGATGGGCTGAAACCAACAGCATAAGGTTTAACAAAACCAAGTCCCAGGTCCTGCACTTTTTCCATAATAACCTCTGCAGTGTTGCAGGCAGAGTGGCTGGAAAGCTGCCCAGTGGAAAACAATCCGGGGATGTTAATCAACAGGCAGCTGAACATAATCCAGTGGGTGCCCAGGTGGCCAAGAAGACCAATGGCATTCTGGCCTGTATCAAAAACAGTAGCCAGCAGGACCAGGGAAATGATTTTTCCACTGTACTCAGCAGTGGTGAGGCTACACCTTGAGTGCTGTGTCCAGTTCTGGGCCCTTTAATTTGGGGAGGACATTGAGGTGCTAGAGTATGTCCAAGGAAGGGCAGCGAAGAGATGGGATACTTTAATGGGGTATAGCCTTTTCCAAGTCAGGCCAAAGAATCAAAAGGGAAAAGCATCCGTATAAAAAATTTAGAGGAATCTAGAGTTATTGAATGAATTATTAAAGTCTGAAGGGAAAATAAGATAAAGTCAGAATGAGCAGATCACCACAAGGATCAATAAATGTATGCAGAATTTTGTAAGCAGTTAACAAAGCAATTTAGGATTTGGTGGTGTGACAAAATGTTTAATTACCCAGATATCCTTTGAGAAAGGTATTGAGAAGGTTAGTTTTACAAGCATTCACTGGCGACTTTTTTTCCTTTTAGTAATGTCATAGTGTTTTGGTTTTTCTTCTCTTTTGGAAGGAAAATGAAAGCAACTTGCTGGAAAGTTTCTATAGATGTAGTTTTAAATAGTGAGAAACCAGCAAGGAATGGCTAAGTGAAAGGCAACTTGATTGATGTGGCAGTGAAATCATGCTACTCACAATGTTTAGTAAAGAAAACAAAATAGAAACAGTGGATGTCAAGAAGCAGACTCTGAGAACTAATAGGACTAAACTTCTGAAAGGAATAAGGATTGAAAGCAAAGCTTTTTAAAAAACAAACCTCCCACCCCCCAACTTTCAAACTCATTTTAAAAATGATAGATCAGAAGTGAAGGAAATCCAGTTGCAAAAGAAGGCTTGGAGCTCATTTGTTGATTTCAAACACACTAAGACATTATATAAAAAGGGAAAATAATCTTGTACTATTAAGGTAATACAGATAAATATAAAAGAAAAATACCAGTGTAGAGAGAGAATTTTCATAAAGGCTAAGGCTCATAGGTGCTGAAATGAGCAAGGTATGTCAAAGAAAGCAACACTGAGTGTTAGAAAATCCTTCTACTAAATGGAGGACCAAACCTTTTTTAGGTCATGCTAGGGACAAAGTTTGTAATTTTTTTTTTTCTTTTTACATCATGCTTTGCTAAAATATTGTATACAAGTGCTAACCTTACTATTTCTAGTATCAGTGAACTAGCATCTCTATCCATAGCAAAAAATCCCCCCAAAAGTAAGATAGATTCTCTACATAGACTAGATGTTTTCAAATTATCTGGTTGATGGGCTTCATCAGACATAAATTACTGCAAGAAGAAATCTAAGAAATATTCTTAGTGAAAATTAAAAATGGCCACAAGAGTGGTTATTGAGAGATAGCAAATGGGAAAGAAGTGCTTATTTTTTTTAAATAAGGAAAAAATAACAAGGATGAAATAGCAAATAGATTTGTCAAGAAAAATAGTATAATAAAAAAGGACTTCTTCCTATGGCAATGTAGCAGAGGCCATTTAGATAGAAGCAGTAGATTGATGTTGGGTTCAAATCAATTTACGTATGCAGGCTAGAAACATTAAATGTTCATTGTGGAAAAGTCAGTAAACCATGACTGTGAAGGGACTTTTCCTTGGCTCAATTTTATTTTGAAATTTAATTTATGACCTGGATATTGAAGTGAACAGTATGCTTATTAATTTTTTGGTAGCATGAGGTTGACAGAAGTGTCAATATCTTAAAAAAATGAGTATTGTATAAAAATGGTCCACAAATAGTTAGAATACAATTAATCAAGGTACTGTAATTAGAACAAGGTGCTATTTAGGTGGAAAGTGTCTCAGGTTTATAGCAGTTTCTGAACTACCTGAGTCAGGTTTATAGCCGTTTCTGAACTACCTGAGTCATGTTGCAAAAAGTGTGAACTATCATACTATGATAGTATCCATAAAAAAGATAGATTTCTGTTCTTTGCAGGTTTGTTAGGTCTCAGTGAGAATCCCATATTCTGTTATGCAAACCTTAGTGAAAGAGCAGTGGAGTTTGGTGCGAGAACAAAGGAGACCATCAAATAATGTCTAGATGCCTAGATCACAGACCTAGAAAATAACTACACCAATATGGAAAGACTTGGGATGAGTAGGAATGAGTGAGAGAACTCTTGGGAGGATATGGTAGCAGTCTTCAAATATGTACTTCTGCAAAGTGGAATGAAGGAAATGGTTTCCATAGTGAAAACACAAGAGGGAAATTGTGCTTCATTTTAAGAACAAAAAAAAGAAAATATTCTTATTAGATATAAAGAAAACAGTAAATAGCTTTAAGTAACCTGTATCCACTAGGGGCCTGAAAAGACATTAGACAAAAGCTGAATTGGAAATGGCATGAGGATAGTTAAATATTTCTAGAGGGCTTGGAATTGGAGATCTTTCATAGTCTCTTCTAGGTGATTTTTCATGTTTCTTTTCAAAATATCTGATTTTCTATATAGGCAAGAGGAGATGTCACAGAATTTCATAAAAGTTAAAGCTAGATGAAGTGACAGAGAGCAGTAGTAGGGAAACTGCAATCCTCAAAAGAATTGGTTGCTGCAAGACCTAGAGTGGATATGTTGAATAAGACATTGTGGGGAGGGTACAGTTTCCCTAGATTATCAAGGCATCTGTACCTGTGAAATGCTGAATACAAATTATGTTATATCTGAAGGCACTCCAGTAACAGTCATCTGTGAAGTGCCTGTAAAACACCCTCAATTAGTAAAGAAGAGAATTGAGATAATCATTCATTTATGAGAAGAAAGTAGATCAACAGGTACTGTGTAGAGTAATTTATTTTTCATTGTATATTAACAGTGTATATAACATTGCCAAGTAAAAGTTTTCTTTGATGTATTTTATCTTTTATTCCATTTTTAGTTCTGTTCACTTGAAAGCATTAAGTATGGATTCAAGCAGTCATGAAGCCTCAGTAAAAGTTAAAAATGCTTTGCATCTCAGTTTATGCAGTATTAACTTAACCCGAGACCTGGAATTGTTTTTGTAATGTGCATACCTTATTGTTATAGAGCGAATCACTTAGGAAAAAACGTAACTCTGGTACAGAAGAGTATTTCCCCAAGCATTAAATTAAGTTTTAAATCCAATTGTTGGTCTGCTAAGGCACATCTAATGAGTAAATTTCTCATTGTCAAAGAAAACTCATAGACCTCATAGACTTAGTAATCAGTGAAGCAAACTTCTCATTCTTGTACTAATATTTGAAAAAGGAGATAGGAAGAAAAGCAAAAGGTACAATGAAGGAGTTGATTGAGTATTAGTATTAATTTATAGTTTCATGAATAAAGTAAGAGTTTTTAGCTAAGAGTGAGAGGCCTGAAATAATGTTTAGCTCTACGATTCACTTGGATTTCATGATGGGGTATAGCAAGCATCAATTTAGTTTTACTGCACAGATGCTGTATGTCTAGACTCTCATACTAGAAGTCTCTGGAGTTTTTCCTAACTTGCAATCTGGGGCTTGTTCTTTGTGGTTGAAGAAAGTAACACTGGGAACTGGAGGAGGTTGTGGCTCTTAAGTCACTTGCCCATATGCTGTGGGAACAGATGTGATATTTAGTACAAGTCCAGTAAGTGCTTGGCAATTCAGCTGCCCCTACAACAATCTGGAAGAAAAAGTATATTTGAGGGTAGTGATCAACAAGACTGGCAGAGAGGACTCCTTGTCCTGAGAGCATGGGGAGATAAAGCAGAAGTATGCAATTTCTCTAGGGGTTAATACAACATTAAGCACATGAGCATTGTTGCACCCTCTGCCATCTCTCAGTCCCCATCTGGAACAATGACCATGACAGTGGTGCTAGCACTGGTAGTGGAGCTATTGTTAGAATGGATTCACCACGGACTGGACAAACTCTCTGGAGATCAGGAGGAGATTCCACGATAGCTGGCCTACACTGAGTTCTCTGTTGCCATGGTAGTTCTTCTAACAGCTGTGTTCAAGATAGTTTATGGAAGGTTTCACAAACAACAGCTGTCCCATTGGATTGCAATTCATGCACAGCCTTAGACTCAGACATTTACTTATAAATTTGACAAAGAGCAGTTCTGTACTAAAAAGTTCTTGGTAAATGTTTGACTTGATGACAAATTCCAGTGTAAAACTCAGATGAATTTCATCCATTCTTTCATGTTTGTCTGGTTTTTTTGAATCTTTGTGTTGTTAGCCATCTTATGAAACCCAGCAACTGGCTGATGGTTTTAGCTTTCTGAGAACAGTTTTAACTTTTTTAGAACAGTCAAGCAAATAGTGACTGTAGCAAGCCCAGATGTTCATGAACAATGTGTCATCAAACTGTTATGATGATTTACCAAGACTGTTAAAGGAAAACTAATTAACTTGGTGTTAGAAGATAAAATGTGAGATAGACAGTCTTCCTTGTGCTTATTGATGATGGCACATATTGTTTGAGTTTTTTAAGAAAGAGCTTTAAAATCTTGTGTTGGTTAAGAGTATTAAATTCCTGGCATTGCGTGAATGTTTTTCAGACACTCCTTTGTAAGTATTTCAGGGTTATTGAAGTTTAACTAGACTCAGAATGCAATTGGTAGAAACTAGCTCACAAATCATGCTTCATAAGCATTACTTTCATATCTTTTCCTTGAGAAAAAAAAAAAAAAAAATGGGTGCAAACTGAAATACAGGATGTTCCTTTTAAGTATAAGGGGGAAAAATCTCAAACCTTTAAAAGTGATTGAACACTTGGACTGGTGACTAAGAGGTTGTGGAGTCTTCATCCCCAAAGAGAGTTGGAACCTGACTGGACACAGTCTCATCAACCTACTGTAGTTGATTCTGACATAAGCAGAGTATTTGCACCAGGCAATCTCCAGAGGTCCCTTCCAGCCTCAACTATGGATCCTGTGATTCTATATATGATAAAATGAGTTTGTATCTTTGAAGAAATCTGACTAAGTATTTGATACCTACTCATACTAACTTCTTTCAGCCAAATGATTTTTCTGTTTATTATTTTATTGGATATACTGCATTGGTTGACTGTTTCATACTGAACAAATCAGACAAACCCAGTATTCTTAATGTTTATGAAGAAAGGAGAAAATACATGAAAAGCATAAATATGAGGTTTTTGGTTACCATGTGTATGAATACCATGCTTCACATGTTATAACTACAAATTACATGATAGTAACCCTTGACTTTTGGCAAGGTTGGGATAAGGTACATATCTGAAAATTTAAAGAGTGGAATTTTGTTTAGATATATTTATCTTGTTCTTGGAAAATACTCTGGGTAAAGGTGCTAGAGGATGTAGATGAACTCCTGTGATTTACAGGAAGAAAATCCTCTGAAGCAGGGAAATACAAACAAGTATTTAATACTGCTTTACAAGAACTTCTCTTACATTGAGATGCCAAAGAGAGTGATGAGCAGGAGGATTAAACTACAGTGGACCACCCTGAAGTGGTTTTGAAGTACCTTGCCCCCAAGCAACCCTTTGAACAAGCCAAAATTAAAAAGGAAAAGAATTTTTTTTAATCCTTTTGCCCTTTACCTTCTGTAGGCTGTGAGTTCCTTGATGCTATTAAAAGATGCATCAGATAATTTCACATCTGGATATTGTCTAAGACTCTACTCAAACTCCTTGTAGTTGTATGACAGGAACATTGAAATATGCAGGTGCAAAGAGCATATCAGAATGCTTTGGCTTTACCTTGTGATATTTTCTATTGTCTGAAATGTTCATATGCTTGAAATGTAATGTTCTAATCAGGTAGTACTGTAGAATGTCCAAGCTAATCCTCTTCAGAAAGCTACCTTTTGCAGTCATCTGTAGCAATGATTTTAGTAAATTTAGTAATGCTGTAATTTTAATTACAGTAGACGTCTTTTATAGTGCCAGACATTCTGTGCAATAGGTGCTGTGTAGATAGTTGGCAATTGTAGGATATATAGCAGTCAGGATTAGATAGCGATAAAGGAGTCACTGAACTGCACTAATAAATCAGACGTGATTACAGTCTGTGTCAATGCATATGCAGAGATTAGGAGATGTGTGCTGATGAATAGACCATAGACTTTCTGCTTATGTTATTTTTCTTTGTGTGAAGTATGTGAAGAGAAAATGGTAGTATTAAGAGTATGGTCCTAAATTTCATTAAATATGTAATGAAGGCAGTAATAATAGAGGAGGTTGAATTAAATGTTCCTTCATTTTTGTGAGGTATGTCACCTCTTGTTTTTAGCTTTGTTCATCAATACTTTCCTTTTTTCCAATATTTTATAATAATCTTACTGTTACATGGTTGTCAATAAAATACTTTGCTTTACTGTTCAAATAATGTAAATATGAATCTCTTGAGGTGTCATACTGTGTCTAATTTCAGAAGAAATATAGAATTCATTTTTCTCTTCATTGTTTAGCCTTTTTTTGTGTTACCTTTCTCAAATTCTAATTTTTTTTTGCTGTAATCACAGTTTTGTGATCACTTGTATGAATAAAAATAGCTTTGTGTGAAAAGATTTGTGGGTCTGGGTTCTCATTTTTAGCATATACAATATTGCATAATTTGCCTGTATTATTATTCTTTCTTGCATTATATAATATATTTTATTCCAGGAACTCAGAGTTCTCAGTCAATCCTTTGACTGAATCATTTTGTCCCTTTAATAGTATTTTTTTCAAATAGATTAAACTGAGATACAGTTAAGTAGCTCAACAGAAAACAGTTATATAGAAAAGCCAGAATAGAAATTGCATTAAAAACATAATTTACCCTTTTATGGGTAGAGTATTTTTGGTCTTTATTTCCTGCATGATAGAAACTGTATGTAGAACTTACAGCAGCAATTGAAGTTTAGCAGGTTGAACTCCTCTTGTTTAATTTGCAGCAGCTTCAGAATAGCCACAGGTGTTTTTTAAATTTAGGATCAGGTTCACTTTCGCCTTAGGATGAGGTATTGAATAAGATGTATTGTTAGTTCCTTGACTGATTAACTGTTCTTGTCTCAGGATCTGTTGGCACCTTTTCTGCAGGGCTCTAACTTCAGGCAGGCGTGTCTTTACACTGTAGCTGTAACCAGATGTAAGCACTAGGACTGTGGCAAGGCTTTCACTCCTCCTTTGTGTCACACAATTCTCCTTGTTGCATGGACAATACAGTACTTGCCCCTCACAGCTGTCCAAAAACCAAAAGATTCCCTCCTGGTAAAACTCTTAACCAAGTACTATTGATTTGTTACATAGAGGCCTCATTTGGAGAAGAAATGCTGTCCTTTTATTTCTTATCTCATTATATTTATTTTTATTAGCAAATATCCACCACAATTTTTTTCCCCAGAGTAGCCTTTTAAAGATTCCAGCATAACATTTTTTCGTGTGCCATGAGAAGAATAAATCTTAAGTTTCTCATTATAGAAATTACTAGAATTCTTTGATGAGTCTCGTTATTATTCCTGAATATTTTTAAAAGATTGGGGTTTTTTTCCATATGGTTTGTTTCATGAGCATATGGGTCTGTTTTGTGGTTTTGGAAGATACAGTGATCCAGATTTTTTTTGCATGTCCTAGAGTCAAATATTGGGACTTTACAAAATTGTTTAATTACATACAGCAGAGTAGGAATTTGCATTCTACACATTTGCTTATTTACTCTTAATACTTTATTATTTTTTACTGGTTTCATTTGCAGCCTTTTCCTGTGCCCCTCCCAATATTTCTGGTTTTGTGAATAAGCCAGTAAATGATTTAACTGACTTATTGGGGTGTGTAGTGGGTATATGCATACACACTTGTGTACCCTTACCCCACTCCACATACAGAGATATAAACATATAAATCAAGCAAGAGAGAGATTTAAATCACTGATTCCTTTTCATCTTTTCATTACTGAGCTATTTTTTTTTTTTAAGCAAGATGTGAATTTCTGTCCTAGAAACATCATGAAAGAAAGGTAGGTACAGTGGCTTAGCACATTCTGCCCTCCCACCTTGGGCAAGTCAGTTAAAGCTGTATTGAGTGAATGTATGTTAATTCCTGAGCTTTCTCTGCATTTCAGGGTGAGGATTATGTGGGTTTAGAATAATATTCAGAGCAGCCAGTTTACTGAGCTGGGAATGGCCTAAGGCTAACTTGTAAGAGGGAAAAAACCAAACTCAGAACCCAAAGGTCTGTGGACTCACCCTTTCTGGAGTTTGGGGTTTTTTTATGTGGGCTCCAGTCAAGTGCCTTTGTCTTAAGATCTAAAACCTAGAGGAATTTTGTAAAGCTAGGCACTTTAAAACTTTTTTTTTTTTTCAAACAAGGAAGAGCTCTTCTAATTATTCAATTTGTCTCATGGTTCAAATATTCGCTTGGTAATGGGGGAACTAAATTTAGTTCTTTGTAAGCCTGCTGTTTCAAACTAAAAGTGTGGTCTTCTGAGAGAAACCTATCCATCCTCAATATGCTGTGGAAGAGATTTGGTGTAGTCCTGTTCATGGCTGCCAATGAAACTGCTCTGTCATGTGGAGAAAGCCAAGCCAAGGAGAGCATGCCAAAAAAGGTGCAAGATGTTGTGACACCGTGCTTAGCCCTTCCAGCTCTGAGTAGTGAGACTGAAGTGCCTTAATCCTCTTCCCCAGGAGTGACTTGAGGATAAAATACAGAAGTACTTATGTCATGTCCCTTGCCTTGTTATTTTCTCTGTATTCCATTTTATGGCTTTTTATTATGGTGCCTGACAGCCTATAGCTCCCAGTAGCCAATATTAAACTGGCTCACATAAAGTTACAAATGACTCACCCATGCAAGGAACATTCCAATAATGCATAAAATAAAACATAGACTGTGTCAAATGCATCAAGTGCATTTAAATAATTCCTGTATGAAGTGGTGCTTAGTACTGTAAGGGGATACATGTCTGAATAGATTCCATAAGGCAAGAACAAGTCAATTGTGTGTCCTGCCAGGCAGACCAGTGAGATCCACAACAATTCATTCTTAAAATTCCAGAAGGAATGAATTTCTGATGTCTCTGGAAAGGATACAATATCCTTGTGTGGCTCAGATCCATTATATGTCTTTCTTAATTAAAACTCATTCATCTTAGGAATTAAATATAACTCTCAAATTGTGCCAGCCAGGCTGGTATACATACATGCAGGCACATTGTAAAGGTTATACTGCTACACAGCATCATCCTTCCAGACTGTAGCTGTAACCACATACATGGTATTTACATACACTTTTATGTGTGAAACAAAAGGTTAGATGTTTATGTATGTTTCTATTATTGTCATTAGCATTGAAAAATCAGATATGTGGAATTTCCATCTCTTCTAGTTTCCTTTTATTGTGTCTCATGTAGCATAATAGTGCTGGAAACTGCTGCTGCTCTATGTGTTTTCAGAGATGTGTATCTTTCTATGAACTTATGTTATCTTAGTTTGATAGATAAACTGTTTTTCAATCTGGTCCTTGGTACATTTCATTTGAATAATTTGCCCATCTATCCTGGAAGTCTTTTGAAAGCTTGAAATTTTAATAAGCCTAATGGAAAAACATGTTAGCCTAAGCAGTGAGTATCCTTGGTAAAAGAAGTTATGGTTTTTAAATATTTGTCATTCACCCTAAGCTCCTATGTTTTGTTTCAAATAACATGATCAGTTCTTTTCTCAATGTATTTCAAAAGGAACTCTCTGAATTAGCCTAATGAATAAGTAGGTTTCTCCTAACTGGCTGGAAGAAGCACATAAAACACTTGACTCTGTCACTGCCTAGTGATTCAGTAGCTGTGATTCCACACGACTGAGAGTAGTGTAGTGTCCTCTAAAACCAACAATGTCATCATTAATTCATCAGAAACACAGCTGTGAACTTTGGTTGTTCTTTTTTACCAAAGCAACAGGGCAAAAACATTCCAATGTGCAGTAAAGAAAGTTCCAAGCAACTGGGGTGCACAGTGCTTTGTGTTTAAGCCATTGACCTTGTAATGTGATCACACAGACTTTTTGTAAATTAATCTTTCAGATCTTATGAGTGACATGTGAACTTTGACTTCATGGGCAAAAGACAGACTCCAGCTTCAGCAGTCACCTGTATCCCAAATGCACGATAAATTTACATAACTTGCTTTTGAAAAACATGAGCCTTTTGATGCTTTCATGTCTTTTACTAGGAAAAATATTGGACTTTTTTTCCTTTTTGTGCAATGGTGTACATCATTGAGTATAAATGGGATTATCCCAAGCTTAATTTAAAAATATGTTTTAGCTATTCCTATCACAAGTATACATTTCAAACTGCAAAATATTAACTTTTCCCTGAGTTACATGCAGCTGTATCATTTTACATTTTTGTAATTTGTTTGTTGTTTCTAGAATTGTTTTAATTTCTCTAAAAGCAAAATTTCTTAGAATCAATATTTACTCAGCTGTTTTGAATTGCATTTTACGTATGAGCACATTCTGCAGAAAATGGCTGAAAAATTCAAACAATAAAATATTCTCCTATCATCAAGACATTATTTTTTAAACCATGAGTCTTTTTATTATAAAGCCTTGTGTAATTATTTTTTGTCCCTGGTGCAGGAAAGCTGGTATGCTTATGCTTAGTATGTGCTGTTTGGGCTATCTAATTTCCTGTACATCTGTCACTTGGCTTGTTGCATGCTCCTTGGTGATGAGGAAGAAGTACAGGAACCTGTCCAGTGTGACTGTGTGACCTGTTGAATGCCAGTGTTGCTTCTAGTTACAAACATGCAGCCATCTCTTATCTACCAGGTATGGATTTACCAGGAAATAAGTGGAGAGAATGAAAAGTGTACTACAGCAATGTGCTGTGTACCTTTTGGGCTATAGCTTCCACAGTCAGATCAGCTTACTGTCCCTCTAAACTGAGTAAAGGCTTTCTTGCTTTTTAGCTGTATGCCGATACCCATGCTTCTGATTATGTGAACCAGGATAATAACAATAAGGAACTGCAACACTTTGAATGCAGGTACTTTTTTAGTTGTCCTTGCTACAGGACATGAGGAAAAGAACAACCAAAGATGCTGAAAGTGTTTTTTATTGCTAACACCTAGGGAATTCAAAACTATTGTAAAGTTAGTGGCAGAAAGTAGCTGAGGTTTTCTCTCATTGCTGCAGAAGAAAAATAGAGAGGTTTGCTCTCTTACCTGTTCTTAAAATGTTTATGCTGTTTCTAGTTTGGCAAAGACATAAAATACATGGGTTTTGGTTATAATAATACATATATTATTATGCCAGCCGGAAGGTAGTCATTAGTACTGTTGCACATTTACTTTGTTAGACAAACCTGGGGAAAAAGTGTGTTTTAATAAACAATCAAAACTGAAGTTTACTTTAACAACTAGACTTCCTGAGCAGTGCCTTCTGTAGTTAGGAAAAAAAAAGGAATAATGTTATAATTTTGCTTTTTTGTGTGTCTTTGTAAAGAGAGCTGCCAAACACCAAGTGGTAATAATAGATTAGCACTCGTATTATCTTGGTCTTGGCATTTTACTGTTATTGTTATGTGGTAAATGAGAATTTTGTGGTAATATATATTTGAATGTTTCAAGATTTAACTCCTGTTCTTGTACTTACTGAAAGGTCTTGTGCCCTGCCCCCTATCCAAAATCAAGAACGGGTGCAGGAGGGCTTGAAACTCCAAATAAAATGTTTTGCCTGGGGCAATATTGTTCATCACATTCTTCCTAAAGGCTTTTGGGTTTTCCTTTTGAATGGAAATACAAGAGCCAGATGCAGTTACCTCATTTCAAAATACCCTTCCATTCTTCAGTAAAGGAAAAGCTTTGTATTATTCTCTTCCTTTCTAAAGAATGTTATTTCAGTGCTCCATAAAATATATGCCCACATTGACAAACACAGCTACAACCTGACGTTTTCTGTAGAAGCTTTGCACTTGGCTGGTGGCAAAAGGCCCCACCAAATAGAACTGACAGAGAATTTCCTTTCTCTGGCCTCTCACAAGCAGAGACAGAGATGTGGCACAACTATCCATACCCTTACTCATTTATCTATACTTATGTACAGGGGTCTTCCCCTTGAAGACAATGACAGTTTCATAGATTTTAGATGGGGTCTTCTTTTATGAGTATAATTATCCATGCCATGAATTGAAAAGGTCAGAAACATTTCAGAAGCAATAAATGGGAAGTTGATTTTTTTTTTAAGAGGCTTAATAGTCCTGTGACTGTGACATAGGATTCCATATTTGCAATTCACACAACTACAAATATTGATAACTTCTCTTTCTTATTCCCATAAGTTGTGTAATTTTTGGTACTGTTAATGCTCTAGATTTCACCAGTGCCATAATTGCACTATAATCTTTGCTCCTATTAAAACCCAAGCCTTTCTTTAAAACTGTAACAATTAAAAGATTAAAATAAGAAAAAATTATAGCTTCAACTGTAGTAGACCTGATATTTTTGGAGAGGTATGCTGTCTCTCAGTGTTAGAATTCTTGCATTTGCCAATATATGGCAATACTGTACATGCTGTTATATTGACCTTATGAGAGCAACACAATGAAATGCTAAACCTGTGTGTTACATTATGGGTCTTGTTATTTAAAACTACATGTCTTTGCAATTCCATATTTCAGCATATTTCTTCACAATAAGTTTCTGAAAAATAGTATATTTTATAGCTTTTTCTGCAACTCCCTGAATTTCTTTTGTAATACTGATTACTAATTCTTCCCATTTATTCTCTTTTGGCTGAGCATCCTTTTAATTGCATTGTGATAAGGGCTTCAATTTTAAAACAGTAATGAGTAAGCAAAATTCTAAGTGTTCTGTCTTTAAATTTTAGCTGGGTTGAATTACAATCCATGGTGCTGGTGTCTCACTGCTGCCTGTGAGGACCTTGGGGAGCTACAGTTGACATTAGCACTTGGCTGAGGCTCTTGAATTACGTGGTCTGAATGTGAACAAAGTGAGGATGTCAAAAACTCTGCTAGAAAACCACATTCATCAAAGAGACTTTGCTTTACCTTAACTTGGATAACTGTGATTGTGCCCTACCTGTATTACTTCACTGGAGAACCCTGTGGGTTTCTGTGTCTTCTTATTCTACATATAGCAGACCTTCCTTCATGTAATACTTCTGCTATCAGAAGAGAGTGTTTATGCCTTAAAAATATGTACTGCAGGTCAGGTTCACCATATAGGTTAATATATTATTTAGAAAAAGTAAATATTTAGAGGTACCTGGTGCTACTGATACACAAGGCCAATTAAGAGTCACTTTAAAAGATATCTCTAAAGAGTATCAGAAATTTGAGTCTGAAGCTTCTGTCTGTAGTTGCTTTAGGTGAGTCTTTATGGCCTGCTGCTCCTTGGGGCCAGTCCTTTCCATATTTAGTAAGACTAGAATACACTTAACTGCATAGGTCACCTAGATCATGTGTTTGTGGGTTCTGTGTTTTCACAGAATTATAGAAAGATAGAATGGTTTGGGTTGGAAGGAATTTGAGCATCACATAGTTCCAACTGCCCTGCTGTGGCTAGGGATGCCTTCCACTAGGCCAGGTTGCTCAGCGCATCATCTAACCTAGCCTTGAACACTTCTGTTCTTGAACATTTTCTGTTCCTTCAGTAGGTTATAGACCTGTAAGCATTCTTAAAACCTCTAGGTACTTTGTTGCAGTTTAGAAATTGCTATGTGAGAGGGTGATCCCCTTATGCTACAGCGTCAGCTCCTTGGAAAAAAATATTAAGCAAATCAGACCGAAAAAAAAAAAAAAAAAAAGAAAGGGGGTTTTGTAACAGAAAACAGCTGCAACCACATCAAGGCATTTTTGTCTACCCTACTGGCTTTGCTGAAAATTAAAGCCGCAACTTAATATTCAAGGAAGAGATTTCTATGGAATGAAATCTGTTAAATGCTTAATAACAAACAGTTAAAAACACAAAATGGGATGTTTAGGAAACTGGTTTTGAATGCTAAATAACCTAGACTGCAGAAGTTCTGCTTCTTCAGTAGATGCTAGAAAAGGAGTCTTTTTCTGAAGAATGGATTGTAAATACCAGTTCAGGAATTTCTGTCTTATATTTTCACGCATTGTCAGTGTGTTTAGTTAAAGCCAGCTTGCTTCTGTCATAAGAACTCTTCAAACTGTATGAAATCAAGTGCTCTAAAAACAGGGAGCTATCCATTTGTTAAGAAAGATTTTAGAACTGAGAGAAAGTTTTACAGTGGATCATATAGGGAAAAAATGCTTAGGTTTTTTCTATCTACAAACACAGAAGATTAGAAGAGCTAATTTTGAACTCATCTGAAGTTAGGAGAGCTTGCAAAACATCTGTTGACAACCTTGGAGTAGATGGATTTTCAAATTCAAAGTGATTTAAATTGGAGACTTTTCTCATAGTTTAGTATTTAAATGCAGGGGGATTTACATAATGACTTATGCAGCTTTTAAAATTAAACTTCCAAACTACATTCTCCAAGGAGCACTGAACTCTTACTGTTTAGGAACTAGTAGGATATCCAGTTATAGAGGCTCTTTACATCAAGTCAGTACCTCTTTGCCCTAACCAGGAAAATATACTCTATGCACATTTAATTAGACAATTTAATATCTATTTCTTTAGACTTGTAATTCTTATCTTTTGTTCCATTAAAGGTACTGAATAAAACTGCTTCCTTTGTTGATTCCTGCTTACTTGAAATTTGTGTCCTGATGCTAATGATGGAAGCTGGAGTAAAATTGAGTAACAGGACAATGTTGAAATGTAACAAAAGTAAAGCTTTATTTAACAATATATACAAAAGTCAAATATGCTATACAGCTGTAACCAGTGTTTGGACCTTAGGGGAAATGGTACAGTATAACATGATGCATAAGTGTTATGTTATGTTAGCTCCTAAAATGACAGAAAAAGCCATCATGCTAATAGCAATAAATATTTTAATGAGTTATATGTGATGTTTTAATGGTTTAGATTGAATACAATACTGCTTAGGGCCTAAAGGTTATAAATACCATATTTGTAACAATCATATTTGAAGCTTGGAGCTTCAAAGTCATAATCTTCCTTGGTTGTATATATTCTCAGTTGAGAAAAAATGATGATGCAGAGTAATTTTCAGTTACTTGAAAAGTACTTATTTTTTATTACAATACATGCCTGATAGAAATGTTAGAAACCTTAAGCCTGTGTGACATTTTAGAACTCTGTTTCCTAAAGTTACCTTCTTAAAACTTGGTGAGAACATACAAATTTAGATTTTAGTGTGCATGGGTGAGAACTTGGTCGTGTGTAAGCACATAGAAAAATGTTATACAACCTGTAGATCAAGAGCTACAGTGAAATGAAGTTAAAATTGAAAGGGTGAAAAGTACAACTTGTAGCAGAACGTCAGAAATAAAGCTTTTTGGGTCTTTAAAAATTATTTAATTGTTTCCATAGGCTTCCAAGAAATAATTCTCACTTACAGCCATCCCACTTACGAACCTCTTCATTATATCCTAGATAGTACCACATAAGCGCTGCAGCTGCGAGCAGTGTAGCTCAGTGTCTATGGTGTCAAATGAAAAATAAATCATTGCAAAAGATCTTTTGGCTTCCTTTCCCCGCCTCCCCTACTTCTCTTACCTCTGGCAACCAGTTGCTTACTCTTTCTAAAGTTTACAGTATGGCATAGCTGGTGAAACACAGTTTTCCTTTATTTGCACATTCAAACCACAAGCAATTGACCTGGTATTTTTGAGAAAGATAAAATTAAAAAAAGTGTTGTGCCTCTTTGTAATGACTAAAATAGGCATGTTTATGATGAGTTCTTGGAGGTAAAGCTAATTTAATTGTTTTTACCTGTATAACCTATAGGCGACCTTTAAAAATCTTCAGCAATTATCATCTCTCATCTCCAGTTTTCACCTACTTTACTACTCTAAATAAGATCAAAATTGCATAAACTCATGTCTCGTTTTGATTTCTGTTAAAATTTCTCTTTGTCAGAGAAAGAGGGGAAAAATTTTTTGGGTTTATATTTTCAGTTTCTTAATGAAGTTCATTTTCTCTTCTAAAAATCTTAAAATGTATTTTTAGTGGAGATTTTATATTATTCCATGAGGCTGATAATCACTTTGATGTAGATGTTCTGATGGCTCATAATGTTACAAGTTGAATTTTCTTTTCAGACAGTGATGTTACCAGATGCTCACTAATCTCATCCTCTTTTTGTCTGGTGCTTCTGTTTTCTTGCCAAGATACTTCTGCCCTTTCTGCTTTTTGGCTCTTAGCAGCAGTAGCTACCAAAAGTTCACTAGTGGATCTTTTCATTCTGCCCTTGTACGAACAGAAACAGTGGAAAAAATAAGAGAAGGGAAAGTTTAACTAACAGAAAGAAAGACAGCAGAAGGACGGAGAAGCAGAAGCAGGAGATTTTCTCGATGGCTTAGGAGTCCTGTTCATTCTTGAAGATTTATGCCTTTCCTGTAACACTAGAGAAGTCCCCAGGCCCACTAGACATAAGTACAGAACCACCAGATAGTGAATCATGATTGTAGCACAAGGAGCTCTTCATATCTGAATCCATTATTCACCTTTCAGTCTCATATTCACCTTTCAGTCTCAATTTTTAACACTGTCAAATCCATAAACATTATTGGCCTCTCCAAAAACCTGCTTATTGAGTTGTGAGCATGTTTCTGGTCTACTCCCTTTAATATTTTCTGTCATGATTTTCTGAACTAACCCTTCTGAAACAGCCTTACAGAGGAAAGATTAACTTTTTTCTTGTACATTCATTAAGCTTTTTCTCTTAAAATAGTGTTCTTAAAACAAACAAGCAACCACTAGAAGCAGTAAAATGATATGCTGAACACTTATTTCCTTTGTGAAAGTGGATGTGTGGGTCTCTGTACTGGGTTTGGCTGGGATTGTAATGTTTTTCATAGCAGCCTATAGGGTGCTGTGTTCTGGATTTGTGACCAAGCAATGCTGATGACTCACCTATGCTCTAGCTATTGCTGAACAGCATTTGCACAGCATTGGGGCCTTCTCTGGTTCTCACTCTGCCCTCCCAGTGAATAGATTGGGGATGTACAGCAGGCTGGGATATGAGACAGATGACCCAAACTGACCAAATGCCAATGAATATAACCTTATGCATAGCAATAAAAAGGGAAAAGAGAGGCTTCTAAAAGTTAATCATTTTTTGCTCAGAACTGGCTGGGTGTTGGTCTACCCATGGGAGGTGCTGAGTGATTGCTGTTGCATTGCCTGTTTTGTTATCTTTCCCTCTCTTTGCTTATTAAACAATTTTTATCTGTATCCACAAGTTTTATTGCTTTTACTCTTCCTTTCCTGTACTCTTTTTGCTCTTCCTTTCCTCTTACCCTTTTCCATTGGGGTGAGAGGGTAGGGAGTAGGCAAACAGCTGTGTGGTACTTAGCTGCCTGCTGGGGTTAATCCACAATGGACATATTACATTAATTTAAATCAGTTTACAAGTTATGGACACCAAACTGACTTTGGTAAAAAAGAGCTTCAGACTTTCAACATTTCTGGAAACTGTAAGAAACTCTTCCACAGTGACATGATGTCTGTGGTTTTTATGCAGCATATTAATAATATTCCACAGTTGCACTGACCAGTACTGTTCATAAGCAAGTGCACGATACTTGGGTGTGATGCAGAAAGGTGAGACCTTGGAGTTGGTGGTGCACATTGAGTCCAGTAATGTGGAGACAGAAGGCAAGGACTGCCTTTTCAAAACAGACCAGAGCTGTTTGAGAAATTGTCAATAAGTTATTAAATAACTAAAACTTACAAAACTTCCCTGTACTGATTTGTCGAAAATCTGAACTTTGTCCCAATAGATCAGTATTCTCTTAAAATGGTGTGGTTTATTAGGAAGAAAGCAGTTACCTTAGAACTGACTGTTGCAATCTCACACAGCAGTAAAAACATCAGCAAATTAGAGCATCAAATTATTTCAAGCAAATAAAGTATCATGAGAACTATTGATTGCAGCACTTTCAGACTAGGGAAAAAAATTTCCATGTTTATAGATATGCCAGCTACATGGGTCCTTAAATATCCTGACTTTGTAGTGCTTGCTCATTTACTGTGTGTCATTTTATGATTATTTACTGTAATTAGAAATAATCCTGACATGTTAGCTTTCTCCCCATGGTAAAATCTGATAGGTGCTTTCAGTGTTAGTCTGTTTTTGTTACTGTGTAGATGTAGAAAGAAAGCCTAAAGATTTGAAGTTGGAAACTTGTAGTCACAGCAGGGCTGTCCACAGCGAACTACAAGTTTGCATTCCTACCACATGCAGTAAGGTTTTCTCTATAGACTTCTGTCACGGAGGAATTCAGCAAGGAACAAGAAATCTTCAGTCAGAGGAGGGCCACAAGTGTGTGAAAAGCTAACCACACATAAACAGTAAAGGTCATTAGCAGGCTCCTAAACTCCTGGCTAGGAATTAGTTTTTTGGATCATTAACGGTAAAAAAGCCTAGGAAATGAATAGGAGCCAGTGTCCTATTAAAAATTAGCCAGAACAATTAAAAGGTTTTCTAGTTTTTAATGGGAACCAGACCTGATACCTCATTTTCCCTTGTCTAGTAGGCTGTTTCTGCAGTTTGAATGACATTAATTTTATGTCCTTGTATTTTTAAAGGAATATCTTGAAGTATTTATTCTCTATAGGAGTTGTAAATTATTTACAATGAGGGCAGTGAAAGCTTGGGAGATACAGAATCCAGTGTCTCCCTAAGACTGTTACCGATTCCAAGTGTCATGACTCTGAACTATTACAGTTAGTTGTGACCGGATTGCTTCTGGTGTGTGCAAATATAAACTCTGCAGACTCCTAATACAGTTGTTGTATTATGCAACTCCATGAGTTCAAAAGCTCATTTGGTTGCAAATGCACAGCCTTTTTTGCTGTGAGATGACTTTCCCTATGGTGTTTCCCTAAACTCTGTTTCCTGATTTCAACAGCAGCATTTCTGCTTTCATTTCAATGTCAATTCCTGGCTGCTGGGTGGATGACTGATGGCTATATATCTTCTCCTCCACTGTGTATTTTTCCTGAAGCCTATAGTCATCTCTTGAGTTTGTCAAAAGAAAATGACAGTGTGCCTTTAGTATTTTAAAAATGTAATTTTTGGAGAGGTTTATTCAATACTTTCCTTATTGTCACATGCACGTCTTACAAAAAATCCAAAGGGAGAAAGAGAGAAAGAGAATGAGAGAAAGAAAAAAGAAGGAACAAAGGAATGTTTTACACTGTCTGCTTTGGCTGCAGGCCTGCCACTCTGGAGGAAAAACAAGTCCACTAGTTCCCAAACTTTTTAACTCTGTAGTTGTTATACTCATTTCCCTCCCCATATGTCTTAGGCTCTAAATCTTCCCACTTACCCCTCTGGTAATAATCAATGTAATTTATGAATACAAGCCATATGATTTTCCTGAAAGAAAAAAAAGAAAAAAATATTTTGGATGAAGGATAATGGACTGTTGATAAATGGGGTGGGGATGGGGGAAATAAAAGGACCAAAGACAGGCAGGACAAGATGATCTTCCTCAGTGTTAATCTTGTACTGATCATTCATTTGCTCCATATACGTAATTCCTTTCTGCAGTGAGTGAATTGCCCTGTCATTAACATAAAATCAGCTCCAAATGATCTCGGCCAAGAGCTTTGAAATATATCAGTATAGAACCACACACTCAAAACCATGTGGGAATCCATGTGGATTTCCAGATGTGAGAATCTTCTGTGTTACAAATATAGTTATGTTTACGTAGCATAATGTGCTCTGTGGATATACTCTCGATGCAGCTGTGCTTCCAATTGTGGTCTCTTATGTTAAGCTCTTCCTGTGTGAATGCATTGTTTCTTACAGTGAGTCCATCCTGATAATCACTACTTGGAAACAAATGTCCTGCTAGTTAAAATGCTTTTTCAAGAAATGGAATGACTTCAGCATGGGCTAGTAGATAAGATTAAAAGTGAAAAATTGAAAAATTTCATGTTTTATGTTTGATTCATCACAGTGTTTTGCTACTAATTGTTTTTTCCCGTCTGAGTTATTTTTCATCAGTGAGTACTTTCTGCAGTAGGATTAAAATTTATAAGCCTAAGTAAAGTTTGAAGACGTTGTAATATTATGCCTGTTATCTATGTAAGTGCTTAATCTTGTGGTTTGATTTCAGTTATATTATCAAAAAAGCATTAATTGATAACAAGATTAGATGAATCTCAATATAATTACCTGATTCTGTACTCATCTAAATAAAGATCTCTACCCATAATGATAGTCTGTCGATGCTCTTTTTCTCCCCCCCCTTTTTTTTTGCACATCTAAAAGCCCTTAACGTCTTGATTTCTTTAATGCAGTTGTCTTCTATTTTATGTGTAAGAAGGAAACTTGGAGTATCTTTGAGAAGGAAATTGGTATCTGCAGAAAAAGACTACTGGGTTAAATTAACTCTACAGAGCTGTTTTTGTACATCAGTTAATGCCTGAACTGTGCAGTATTTGGTCTGTAGCAGTAATTATTAGCTATTATTAATGTTTGAATATGTGAGTACAGCATGGTGAGTGAAGGTAACCTAAAATGTAATTATTTTTCACTTTGTAGTGTCATCTTGTAATTTTTAATAGCCACTAGTTTTTCAAAGAAATACTCTTTCCTACCTGACTGAAAACTGTCCCCATTGATGGACATGAATAATCAGTTTTCAGGTGTAATCCATACACCCTGTGATACTTTGTCTGTAGCCAAATCATGTCATATATATATCAAACAAGATAATATGACTCCAACAGTTGGATCAGAGACCTTCAGGGAAAAAAAAATCAGCTAAACATATGATATTGATCTCTCCTCTGAAATGACAGTAGCTCCATCCTCTAGCACAATGTAAATTAAAATCTCTGTGGAAGTTATTACACAATGAATAAAGGTTTTGTTTTACATAAATCACTATAGCCTAAGAGTTCATTAGTGTGTCAGCTGATCCTTTATGTCTTGGCAGCTGGATAAAACTGAGATTTTGATTGTAGAAAGCATTTTTTTCTATTAAATGTTGCATAGTGATTCCAACATTTTAAATATATATTACGATATCTTCTATAGCTCCTATTTCAGAGGCAAATGTATTATGCGTATCTAAAAATACTCTTGTACTTATCATTATAATCTTTAAATTGTCAGGGAATGTTGTGCTTCTCTGTTTTTAGGGGCATTAAAGATTGTAAAAGCTGGAAGTAACTCCATATTGCTAATGGAGTTTTAAGCAAAATATTCTTTGCTATTCTTCACCATAACCAGCTAATACCTGTCATTATCTTAAATAACAAATTTTAAGAAGTTTCCAGTAAAGGAGACCTGTGTGATGAAACTCATGGTAGTGTGCCACTCTGAATAAGAAATTAACTGAAAATATACATCTTTGAACTATGCAAGCAGTGACAGCTTGAAGGAAGCACTAAAACTGTCCTACAGAAGATGGAGCTTTCTTCTGTCACATGCCATGGGTCATGCTTGCCATGGTAGGCAACTGATGTACTTTGTGTCACATGGTTGAGAAGTGCCACTATGTGGTATTTCTACCGTGAGAGGTTGGGAATATTTCAGTCAGTATGTGACAATCTTTGTGGGCTGGTGCTGTCCAAAACCATTTCTAACCCCAGCTGCATTGCCCCAAGAGTCTTTTAGCAATGTGATGTTCTGCTTTCAATTACTAAAATCTTAAAGTGTGTGTATGTGCATCTGTATTCACAACAAACCAAGATATATGAAAAAGTACATGCTCTGGTCATTAAAAAACCAGTCAGATCTCATGGAAGACTATGAAAAATCAAAAGCCACTCAGTACCTTGTGGGCATCAGACTTCTGTCCTAACTCATCACAGAATCCATCTAGAACCTAGTGAGGATGCGGCATAAAATTTGTAATTATGGAAATCTATATTTAAATTCAGTTTGAATTGTAAAACATTGATATTTGTTTAAGGATTCTGCTAGTGTGTCTCTCAAGCTGTTTTATGGCACTGCTTTTCATTAATTATATCTTGACAGAAGAAATTCTCGCCTTTTTTTTTCAGACTGAAGAACAAACGAGCCTCTCTGAAGAGCAGCTTAAGACCCTTCTGGAAGAATGTATGCAGCCTCAGAGAACAATAAGTAACGTTACCATGCCACAGTCTCAGGAATCTCTTTCTTTTGGATTAAGTCCCCCTTGTTACACAAGTCAAGACTCCACTCTTCACTCCACATCTAGTCTTTCCAAAATGTTAGTTGAAGACCATATTGTAGGGATGTTAATGGCTCAGGAAAAGGCTGGACTCGAAGACAAAAGCTTATGTGTTAATGCAGAGAGCAAAATCCCTGGCTACTATACCAGCAAAGCACTGGCTGGTAGTCACTTATCAAAGGATTCACTGGCCCAAACAGAGGAACCTGATGACCTAGAAGTTTTACAGAAGATGGGAGATAAGAGTATTACTGAAGGTTACTTTATGTCAAGAGCACTCAAGACAAAAAGATTGAAGAAACCTTCTTTCTTGGGTGAGCCATTATATTGCATCAGCATGAACAATGAGCCATCCACAGAGGCTGACATTCTCAGCATACCACTGCAAGCCAAAGGAGGTGAGACTCTTAACAACCCTTTAGAATAGGCTTTTGATTATAATGAAAAAACCTAAGCAGGTTCTCACCAAAGGTATGCACCAATACACACTGATTATTATGGTGGGGTAAGAATGTTTTTTTAGAAAACATAAAACTGCCAAAAATAATACACACAAATAACAGAATGTTTATTAAAATTCTTACCCTGAAATAATTGACTGGGAGTTTTGTGAAATATATCACTGATGTTTATTAATTCTGTCAACTGGAAAAAAGTCTTGAAAATTCATATGGATTATCTTTTTGGTAGTAGAAAGTCATATTCACTGTTTTGTGGAGAGCAAATATTCTCCCAGTAGCTGTTACAAAAATTCATACAGAAGCCCAAGTGTTTCGTGGAAGTTTTTAATAAGGTAAACTCAGTAGTATAGAAACAAACATGACCTAGCTATATTAAAGATAATAAACTGCTTTTAGGGAGTTCCAATTTACATACATAAGATACCAAAATTAATAATACCGAACAATTTCTATAAATTACTTCTAGTTTGGTAAAAGAAAGCATAGTCCTTAACCAGCAAAACATAAATTTTCTCTCTGCCTAGTATTTTAAAAAATATTGTGGAAATGTCTCTTGTTTTTATTTTCTTTACTTACATGTAATTACATAGTGATATTGTAATCTAAATCTATATTTAGATTTTTAGCCTAAGACTAGTTCTCTTCCTGGGAAGCCAGCTGTTCAAATAAGCCAGATTTTAGGAAGGTAAACCTTTCATTTTTTTCATAAAAGTTTTGACAGTATGAAGTTTGTGATTACAGCCTAATATTACTAGAAATCAATACATTTTGCTATGTTTGTCAAGATTGATCTTTGTTATACTGGTAATCTGTTCTGGATTTAGAGAAACTGTTTTTTTCACACACATCAGTAATTTAGAAGAACATTCTAATATCCCTCTGATACGTTATAATTTCGTAATTATGATCACACTCTTTGATTGTTTGTATTTAAACTGTGTACAGTGGAGGGAATATTAATTTTTTTTTAAATGATTCCACCTGGCAGAAAGCAGGAAGTCAAGGTACTGCTGTTTTTCACTGCCAGACAAAGCTGATATCCATACTTACCTGCTCTATTTGCCCCTTACGAGATTTAGGTCATAGCTTCTACATGAATAAAATAGAAATAGTACCTGTAGAAGAGGTTGGGTGGTTTTGGTGGTTTTTTTTTCCTGGTAGGTTACTTATCAGCTACTTTTATAGGCTGGTTTTGCTCTTCATGTAGATGCAGGCATCAGAAGAGCAGAGCAAGGGAAGAGAGAGCTCTGCCCAGAGGAGAGCAGGGTGGCATTGGTGGTCATGGGGAACACCACAGAGAACCACCTCTGCCAGGGGCAACCTGATCTCATGCAGGACTAACATGATTACATACTACACCACCAGGCTTCTTTGGCAACCAACAGCAAGAAAAATTCAAGAACTTGCTGCCTTCACTTGAGCTAAAGTTCTCCTTTAGTCCGAACAGATGTAGCATGGTCAGAGCCAAGTGTGACTCAGCCGCAGCTACCACCTCCCATTATGAGTGTGTTTTCAGATGGAATGTGTTAAATCGAGGAAAACACCATGCACTGTGACCACTGGGTAGTGAAGTGAGCAGGTAACTGATAGATATTGTCACTGTGAGGTAGTTTTATTGCACAAGAGAGAAAGGAGATTTTCACTATGAAGTACATTTCCTTATGGGACATCTCATTGTAGAAGTCTGTAAGGTAAATGTGATAACATTTATCAAATAATAATTTAAATATCTTTGAGTCAAAATCATGTGTGTCAGAGTAGTGGAATGGGTTAATTTGAGTATCTGTTTTCGGTAGTGACTGAGTAATGTTTAATCATGTAGAACTCAAATCTGTATGTTTAATAAGCATCTTGGTTTTATGATCTTTTTGCTTACAAATTCTGTTTTTGAGGGGGGAACTATTCTGAATTTTCAGTCCCTGATTTTTTTTTTCATTTTTTACTAAGAAGCTAATTAATTTGTTTCCTAAAAGGTGACGCAGTTCTGTCTGAAGCAATTAGGCCTGGACACAGGCCAAAGGGTGTGTTATTTATCAAATTTGTAAACTTGCTTCATGTATTCTGTAGATAATTTGCTTGTTAGTTCAGACATGATTAAATGTGCTAATTGTACTGAGAAATGGAGATTCCAGTGCAATCCAGTTTAAGGCAAATATGTCTGCAGATGAAGGTATGAGAAGTGTCAGGTGTTGTTTTCATTTTTGAGATATTCACATAGTTCAGTTTTGTTATGGCCTTAATTCTAAAGGACAGTTAAACATGTATGCATAATCTTCTGTAACTAGATTGATTTTCTTGCCCACCTACATATGGTTTAAATTTTGTGTAGTGCTAGTTAAGCAAATAAAATTGTATGAAACTGGTTTAGCACATTTTCAGGTTTGCATTCCTTATGGTACTGTAGCCTGTGATACAGATTTACTGTAATACATTAATTTCTATTATTCTAAGAAAAGCATAATCACTAGCATAATACCTATATATATATGAAGGAAACTCTCATGTGCCTTCGAAGATAAGTAATGCCTGTTCCTTGAAAGAAGCACTAATCTATACCCAGCTCATATGTACGTAAACATAGATGTTGTTTACTGAGGTTGACAGAATCCAGACTTACCCACATGCGGATATGAAAAGGCTGTTATTTCTCATAGTTGTGTGAGCCAATAAAGAATTATTTCCAGCTCTGTTTTGGGGGGCTATATTAAGTTTTAAGTAGAAGTTGTATCACAAACCTTTGTTACGTTTTCCTCTTGCAAACAAGGTTGTGCTTACAGCAGTTCAGCACCTTTTTCTTTTCTTTTTTTCAGATCAAATGAACATTGAAATTTGAGGGGAGAGTGACTATATGCTTCTCTGCACAACTGTTTTTCTAAAAGTGTAGCTAAACCTCTATCAGTGATATTAAACTGATAAAGTATCATAACAAGCAACTTCAAGGGAATAAATGACCATAATTGAAAATGTTCCATGAGTTGATTTTCTCTTTAGAGATAATTATTATTGTCATTATCATATATTGTTGCAGGTTGATTTCAAAATAAACTCTTGCATTTCATTAAATTTCCTGGGGGTGTTCTGCCTAATAAAGACATGTATGCAGATACTGTGTGGCTGTGTGTCCGATAAGACATGCATGTCTTTGTGAAAAAAATAACCCAAAAACCCAACCAAACTTGAAAAGTTCAGTATTTACTGATGGGGCTGTATCAGAGAGGGTGTGAAATATATATAATAGCTCTCTTTCCCCACACACAGAGTCTACTTTTTTCATAAAGTCAGCTAAAATGTGTCTTCTGTTATCTCACTGCAGTTTGCTGGAGCTTGCAGCCTGTCTGACTCAGAGTCCTGACTCAGTGAAGCATCCAAATACTCAGGTTTTTTTGCCCCAGGGCTGTCTGTTGGCTGGACCCCTGGTTTGGTTGAAGACTCAACTTGCCCAAGTCCTCTGCTGGATCAGAACATCAGCACTAGTCTGCTCAGGTCTGCCTGATTCTTGTCTGGGAAAAGGGTAACCTCACAGCAAACATTCCTATCTTCTAGTTAAGAAATGTAATTAAATGAGGAAGGATCACAGCCCCTGGTGAAGGCTTGGGGGAATAAAAGTGGAGGCATTCAGAAGTTTGCCCTAGCAGCAGCTACTGGATTGTGAAACCTTAGAGTAATGGGGAAAGGGTAATGCAGTTGGTTTGGGTTTGAGATAATAGTAACAATTCATTACAGGTTTTTGATTGTCTAGTCTTTAAATAGTATTTTTTCCTGACTTTGGCTTTATTTACTCAGCTGATGGCCAGTTTTCCATTTCATCTGCTGCAATGTCAGAATAAGCAAACATTATTAAAAAAATACGGGTTTTTTTTAAGAAGTTCTTTTCACTGGGGAGAGATACTCTAGCAAAGGAGATCCAGCAGATTTATCCCATTGGCAAACTCTCATGTGACTTGACCAAAAGGGAGAAATTATTTCTCAGATCCTATACCTGTAGTCATTTAACATTCACCAAGAAAAGATGTATGGATAGAATATTAACTATACATGGGCTATTATTGCATAGGGTTCACTTGATCTAATATGAATGCTTAAATTAATGCATATATCGGCCCAGATTTTAATCTAATTTACAGAGTTGCTTGTAGGAGTGGTTGCACACTCCTGGGGAAGTTGTAATTGTGTGGATATAAAAGAGATCAGAATCTAATCTACTTGCTTTTAGTTAAAAGCCTGAATGGGACATTATATTTGAAATAAGCTATTGCTATTTCTTTTTTTTGTTTCTGATATTTTTACTTGTTCTTCAACAGCAGTAACAAACCTTTTGATAGTGGGTGTTCCGCATAGGATTGCTGCAAGCACATTTCATAGAACTTTTCAAATCTCACCTAGATGTGTTTCTTATCTTAAAAATATTAAGCCTATGTCATAATTTTGCTATTATAAATATAATTAAAACAATACCAGCAAGTGTTTTCAAGAGTATTTTCTGTGCCTGTATGATATTCATTTAGGACTGTCTGCTGGCTGTTATCTTGCCACAGTCCTGTTATTTTCACATGAAGCTTGTGTTTTAGAGAGATTTTCTCAAAAACAGTGTTCCAAGTGCTTGGAACCTGAATTGTGTTTAAAGATTACATGTATAATATCTAGACAACATTAAGAAAAATACTAAATAATTCTTATTTTCCTGGTTTATTTTCTTATCTTGAAACTTGTTGCTATAAAAAGCATCTCCTAGCACCCTCAAGGAAGGGTTGCTGTTGCTAGCAAAGACTTACAACATTCCTGAAGCCATACATCTATTTATTCACATCTGGCATTTCAGGGAGAAGCAGTTAAGTTTGAATGGCTATTGACTAGAAGTGTATATTCCAACAGGAGGTCTGTAACTTCTAGCCTTGGGAAGTTCTGAGCACCCTGCACTAGTTGTAGTCACTGCAAACCATAGGCACTCATGGCTTGCTATTCCAGAGGTGTGTTGGGTCAGTACCCAAAGCTCAGAGACTGTAAAAAATTAGTGGCCTAATATTTATCTTAGTCTTAGTCTTTATCTTAATACTGTATTATATGAAACAACAGGTTGTTTGGGAATATCTTATTCCTTGCTTGACGTTACAGGTGAAATATCAATTCAAGCCCTCCTTTCTTTTTGTATTTTCAGTTTTAAGTAAAACTGTAGGAAATAAAATTATTTGGAAAAATATGGAACTGGTAAGAGGTAGACAATAACAGAGATATTATATAAAATATAGTGACAAGGTCATTTGCTGAAGCATCACCAATACCAGTGTAAAAAGAAAGTTGAGCCCAGGAGGATTCATAGGTTTTTCTTTGTTTTTCCAGTGACTCTGTGTTGTGACCTGCAATAACCCCTCCATTGGGGCCCACCACTTGAATTCCAGCTGCACTGGAATGTGGCAGCTTCTCCTCAGGGAGTGATGCAGCAGTGATGATTAAGATATTTAAATGAATTTTCTTTTGCAGCCTAACTTGTGATTTGGAAATGGGTTTTCTGAAATATATACCTTCATTCAGCATAGATTGTATTTGTCTAAAGCTTCTTTCCTGTCCTTTCTAGCTCCTTTAGTCCAAAACAGAGCATGGGAGACTGATTTTCAGAGTTATCCTTCTGACTTTGGGCTTTGAAATGTTTGAAGAACAAGAAGTTTCACATGTGCATGTAAATTTACACTGTTTGTTCTCCTTACCTTTTTTCACACAATGGTTTTGCAGCACACATAGATGTTTTGTTCCAAAAATTTAATATTGGTGAAAGCAACATAGACATGAAGAAAATATTCTGATGTGCTTGCATCTAATTGCTGAGCAATATATGACCAAACCATTCTGTCTCTGTCACTGAGACCCCTCAGTGATACAGATACAGTGCTGGTGTTTGTGGTGGCCAGTGCTCAGCTGTTGATACTGATTTTCTTCAGTGGATATGTTTTGATGCTGCCATGGTTTGCCCTTTTAAATGACAAACTGCATATTGTTTTCCTCTGAAAGTTGAAAATTAAGGTGATTCAATCATTTTCATAAACATTATGTGTGTATATATATATAAATTGTGTGTAATAATTGAATATATAATACAGAAAATATAGTGTATATTTGGGGGGGATATTTTAAAGGCATAATATATATTTACAGCATTGATTTCAGTATAATGTAATGGTGTGAGAAGTTCACTCCAGCTTTACTGTTATTGTGCAGACTTAGAGTGGTTGAGGGATTTTAATTTCAAAGAGAAGGGACAAATTAAATATCCTGATTTAAAAAAAAAAAAAGTTAAAAAGTTTCTTGAATCTAGACAACAATAAAATGAGTGAAATCACTCTTGCACATTCAGAATTCAAGTTTAAATTAACGTAGTTCTACCAAGGCGTGAAAAAGCTTTCAGTTTCATCATTAAAAAAAAAAAAAATAGAAAAATGCCCACAAAAATTCTCAGCCTAATGCCTTTTTCCAAGAGAGACGTGGGCTGGTGTCTGCTCAGTGGATCTGTAGTGCATGCTTTCCTTCTCACTACCCGAGCAGAGCTCCTGCAGAGCCAGTGGGCATGCTGAGCGCAGAGTGAAAACAGGCTGTGCAAAAATCATCTGCTGCGTAGATCAGAGAGGAAAGGGCTGCTTAAACATGTCATCAGAGTAACAATAACTAGTCTAGAAATGTGAAAAGGTATGCCAGTAAATTCATGTGCTGGAAAGGGTGCCTTTTTACCTCCATGTCAGGGATGGATAAGTGAGAGGCAGTTGTTTGCAGCTCAATTTCTGTGATTTCAGTAACTACAAGAATTGCTATATTTTATTAAAACCCCCTACTTGCTAGATAAAATTTCAGCAAATAATATGAGAGTGCACCTTTTTTTTGTGCTTCTTAAAAAGGTTTTCTAAGCACAGCTTTGAAAGAGATACCCCCCTCTCTTGCTTTTTACATGCAAAATTTGCTAGAGTTTACACTTCCAAGAGTTTTTCCTCCCCCACTTATGAAGAGTGAGCCTCACCTCTGGGAATCTCACAGTGTGAAGGATAGACACAGAAGACAAGGTGGTTTGACAGATCCTCAGGAAGCTGACAAGTTAGGAGGGTTTATGAAAGCTAGGAAAAATAATAACTGATTTTTTCTTAATTTAATTTAATTTTCAACAGATGCACTTATTGAGAAATAATTGTTCCTTTATTTGTAGTGAGATTTAAAGGTCAGAAAAACTGTTTCCTTTTCAAATAGAAAAGAGGTGCTTGAATACTACTAATGCCATAACCTACATTTATCCAATTATACGTTTCATTGAGGGATTGGCTAGAATCCAAATGCAGCAGTTAGAATAAAAGGCTCCCTGTCATTTATGTGTATGTGAAATAGTTCACTGCTTGCAACTGAATCTGCAATACCTTATCTCTTAGGCTTAAAAAACCCCCCCAGTAAATTGGAATATTCTGGAGTGTGTAGTAACTTGCAGAGTGCTAAAGTGCATGAACAATTTAGCTTTATAGGCAGGTATTCTGTATTTAGAACTTTTTCCCTTAAAAATCTGCTGTTTTCTTGTGGAAATACTGGTCTGTGCCATTGTTTTCTTATTGTTTGCTTTGTGTATTTGGTATGCATAGTTTTGGTGGGAAGGGCATTGCCAGAGGCATTCTACCCTAATTTTACAATAATACTAAAAGGGTCTCTGAGTATGCATTTTGTCAGCAGAGTCATCAAGGGAGATGGACACAGAGTCCACACAGACAGCCCTCAGTTTAGTCTTGTAAATTTTGCCTAGGCTAGCAGTTTTTAACTCTGAAAGTAGTTGAAAAATGAAAGACAAACGATGTCTGGGCTTCCTGGGATTTGTTTAAATTTGAAAATCCAAGTTTCTCCACGATATTTCTCTAATTTTATGGATTTCCTGTGGAAGATTTTATCTTTAAGACTCCTGCTTGCCAAATGCTTTTTTTAATGAGTTCTCTTCCTCTTGTCATAACTCTGCTTCATACAGATAAATATCTATACAACTCTGTGCACCTGTGTTTTCTCTTTTGAAAAGATGATAAATAAGAATTACAACTCCCCTTGTGGATACTTTAAGATGCTTACTTCTGCAATCTCAACAATCCTTTCCAAAATGAATTTGTTGAAAATCTACCAGTTACTGTGGACTTCCCTGCAAAAATCGTGCCAATATCAGTAAAAAAAATGCACTATTGTCATTAAGCTGCAGATCTTTCTACACTTACTCAGTCTTTATCTCCATAGATTATGAATACCTACAGGTTAAACTACTACACCTGTTGAATATAGGTTTGATGCAGATGACCACTTTAAAACTTAAGGTGCTGCATTTGCATGGCCTCTGAGGAGAGCGTGTTGTGGAAGGAAAACATCGTGTTCTCTACAGTAGCATGAAATTAAAATATGACTTACACAAAAAGAGTTGTCCAATACCAAGTAACACTAGAAGTGGCATGCCTTGGTTGGTAAACTTATGTGTTCCCCTGATGAATCTTCAGGGAACTGGGAACAGCAAATTTCCCATGGGCTTCTCTGCCCTGTGAAGTGTGGCCATCTTCCATGTCCTTGCTGTTTAGTTTTTCTTTAGAAGTTGTTTCTTTGGACAAGTAAAAGACTAACTTACCTCAACTATAGATCCTTCTTGTGTCCTACTGTATGCATACCCACCAAGCAAAAAGAGGGTGGACTTAGTTAAGCTAGGAGTTAACACAAAACCTATGGCTTGCCTTTTTTATTCTAATGGCAAGAAAAGCTACATAAATGCATGCAATATGTTAGCCTTGGCAGCCCATTCCAATGATCTTGTCTGAGCCATGCCAAAATTTCACGCTATCTTCCCCACCAGCTGCAGCAGTTCTCTGTTTCAAACTTTTGGTTAAACCTACATATATCCATGTATAGATATGTTCAGATATAGATACATGTTCAGAAAACTAGTTGACTTAAAACTATCTCCTTTTTCCTGCAAGGAAATAAAAATATTTTTCTGGTTTGGAACTTTGTTTTTCGTAGTTCTCAGTCTTCTCAGTGTCCTTGGGAGGCCAGAAGAGAGTTAGAGACTAAAACTGCAAGACATATGATACTGCAGGCCCAGATAAGATCAGATGGGTTACACTGACAGTGCTCTCCCACCACATCTCATACCAGAGAAGTCAAGCAGACAATCCTGTACCTGATGAGGGCAGAAATTCCTGGCCCCTTGTAACAGGCCAGGAGTTCTTTCTTTGCTCTCCTTGTTCTCAGTGGGAAAAAATTAAATATGCCTTCAAAAGTGTAGTGACACTGAACAGGACTCTTCATCCTCAGGAAAAGGACATGTAAAGATTAATTTTCTATAACTGCAGGATCCCCTAACTACACTTCTCAGGTGGGTATCCAGCACCTGCCTTTGCTGAGGGGTACACAGGGCAAGCTGCTGCTCAAGTAAAGATCAAGAAACCAGTCTTAACTGTTCTTCATTTTAGCAGCAGGTTCTAGAAGCTGACTGAGTGCCCTGGCATGAGCTCTTTGATGACACTAGCAGTTTCAGTCTTGAGAGTCTAATGCACCTGCCCCTGCAAAGAGCCCATATGCTGCCTCTTTTCATGTGGTAAGGCAGGCCTGGCTCGGGATGATTGCAGTCTCTCCAAGACTGTTTCGCCTTGTGGCTGCATCAAGGGCACCACTTCCAGCTTGGAAGTCTTCATGTGAAGCCTTCAGAACCAAAGGTGCCAGCTGCCCGTGCTGTGTGACTGCAGCAGTGCCTTCAGGCGGGCCAGTTACACGTAGGGTAACAGCTCAGGTGCACCGCCTCAGTGTAGCTGTTAGGTAAAAAGTACAGACAAAATCTTGCACTGAAGCCAAATTTGACACAAATAACACATCCAGATGTGTATTACAAAACATTAATAAAACCAGAGCACAAAGGTATAAATATAAATGTCCTTGGTGGTTTATTGTTCTTTGTATGTAAGAAGCTTTATTGTACAACTTACACAACTTCAGAATGGAAAAATGGTTAAAAATGTTTACAAAAAAAAAAGCATGTTCTTAGAAAATTATGCTAGCAAAAACATTGGGAGGAGGGAAGCAAAAAAATCTTCAGTGTGCAAACTTTTTATAAAAATAGAAATACTAACTCTACAGGTAGCATTTCATGATAAATTATTTAAATAGCCTATCTACACAATTATGTGATTAACTGTTACAATGGCAATGAGAAAAATAATTTATAAAAATACAAGCAATGGTATACAAGATGACAGGAAAAAATATAATACAACATTAGAAATTGTATTTGACTTTTTTTTTCCAATGCCATTTCCTTACTGGGAATACATTTTCTGCAAAGAAATTTTGACTATGTACAGCATTAACTTTTTAGTACTACAGTAGCTTTAAAGTTTGTTAGACATTTGAACTCTGCTTACTCCAAAGGTTTTTCTCAGTCACACAACAATGAGGTAATATTTGTACGTAAAACTTTCACTGCGTTCGTTTCTTTTCATTTTTTGAAAAGACAAGGAAATATTATAGGTATAAGGATGCTGCCCCTTCTGTTGGGGAAAACAGTCTTTTAATGTACATCAAGGCCTCTCCCTCTTTTGCAAGGAGCTCCTGAAATTGTCTAGTCCGTGATGAATTCCTTCTTTAGTAGCTGCACATCACTAGTTACAACACTTGGTGTGCAGTAGCCCATAGAGCCCATTAATGGTTACTGGGGGCTGTCCTTGTGCCTCTCGCTGCAATCTCCTCAGGGCAGCTATCCTGGCTCTGGGTTAGGCCCACTGACCAGTGGTGAAGCATCACAGACATTTCCCAGCACGAGAGAACACTATGATGGTGAATGGCATTCCCTCACCTCTAGTGCTATGGGTGGGACAGAAACTGCTACCATCTAAAGGGACTTGAATTTTAGCACTGCAGAACAGTTGTCTGCCAGGCTTCCAACTGCCTTGCACAAAGAAAGGAAAAGCCAACATTGAGCTCAGACTGAGAAAAACAAACATCCCATTGCCCACACCCTCACTTTTCCTTGCACCTCAAAGCCTTTATGGGAAAATTGCTCTTTGTAACAAATACATCACCAGTACCTGCTCCAGACAAGATTTTTTTTTCTCAACTAAACCCCCTCTAGTTTCAGTATAGAACAGAGATAATAAATAATCTGTATTTACAATCTTACAGTCATGAAGACTTGTAACAATGATTAGGTGGATAGTCTTGACGCATTTCTTGTTGTTTGAATCAATAATCCCTCAGTCCTTATAACATCAAGAATAGGCAAAAATAAATATTTTACAATTTTATCTACAGGCCCCTTTTCCTCCCCTCTAAAGAAGTGAGGGGTTTAAAACATCTATGGCATGTAGAAAAGGAATGTTTTCATTACATATTTTTGTGCCTCTTTAACCATAAAAAGTGAAGCGTGTGCTGGTCTCCCGAAGGACCAGCTGAGATGGTGGTGCTTTCTGGCACCATATTTTAAAGAACACATTTGAAGGTAAGCAAAACCTGCATCTAAATCAGGAAAAAACAGAATCTAATTATAAATCCCAGTTCTCCCAAAGCTGGTGTGATCCAGTGTACCAGTTTTTATCCTCTTTTCCCCCTCCCATGATAGAAATCAGTTTTAGGATATCTGTTTTGTCCTGTGTATAGCAGCTGATCTAGCTTACCACAAATAGAGTAAGGCTATGTTTTCATCTGAAAGGTATGATACAGAAAACAATAATTTCTCCAAGTTAAATGGATGTAAACCAAAATAGCACAGCCTTCCTTAAAAAAAATTCTCTACCCCATAAAAAAAAAGAGTTCCCCCTCCCACCCGAACACCTTTTCCCCACACAATGAAAGGTCTTCAGTTTAAGTAGTCCACAGCACATCCAAAGATGTTCTTTTTACAAAATGCTACTCCATGGGACCTCCAGTTAGAGAGGCAGTGACACTGCACTGTGATAAACAGCAAACAAATATCTTTCCTACTGAAAGAAGAGTGCTTGTTCAGTGACGACAATTCTCATTTGCAAGACACGTTTGTTTCCTTCCACTTCAGCAGAGGTCAGACACCAAGTATGTTCTCACTTTCATTCTCTCGAAAGCATTCTCTTGAGGCAGGTCATGTGTTTCGAGTCCACACTTACGCAGAAAGAAGAAAGGAAGGAATAATATAATGGTCCCAGGATTTGTAAGGCTAAACGTTTCAAAAGGTGCAATTACCAGCATTTTTAAATAGTCTCTGAATCCAACAACCTTGTGATTATGGATCTGTGAAAAAAGAAAAGATATATTTAAATATTTCTGTGTATTATGCATGATTATGTCCAAGTCATTAGTGCCTAGAGACATTTGCAAAGAAAATTGAAAGTGTACTTTCAGTTAGGTACTTCCTTGAGTTAGACTTCAGAATCTGATCTATGTAACCATTACTTAATGAAGTCACAATTTCAGAAGACTAGGACAGCTGGAACTAGTTGCATGCACTTATCCCCACTGAACTTCAAGACTGCAATATATAGACAATCTTCTACTTTGCTTACTTTTAAGCAAATAATTTTTTTACTTGCTGAAGTCAGTATTTGCATTTCTACCTTAGATTTTGTCAGATGTGTTCACTCATTCTAGTCAGTATTTTAAAGGAGATTCAAGATGTATTTAATTTCTGGAACTCAACATGGATTTATGATACTTTGAAATAACACAATAGAAGTATACTTAGATTTTATACTTTTAAATTTTTGCCTGTGAAGAGTTTATTGACAAGATGTCCTGTTTCTGCCCGCAGAACTTGTTTGAGACTGAACCATGAAAGATCACAGCTGAACTTTCCTTCTTGGCTCTTATGTCTTGAGCTTTCTTGAACCAATTCACTTATATGGGATCTCTTAAATGCAATGTCGTCCTTACCTCTGCATTCATATTTAAGGTCTGAGAAGAACACCATTTCTTGAGAGAAGACAAATAATCCTAGCCGACCACCAGCATAGGTTTTATCGTAGATTGGTCCTGAGTCTGCCATGATTTTCTTCCCTTCATACATTACAACCCTACAAAGAGACAATAGCTCAGCCATCTCTGACAAGGTCCTGTGAGGTTCATCTTCACAGACATCCACTTTCCCTGTGACATTTACTTCAGATAGAAGGATGATGCTCACCTGATGAAGCCAGTCTTTGGTCTATGGCTAAGTCGCCATCTGTATGCAGTGAAGTCTTTCCAGCCTATGTGACGAGGATCGTGCCACAAAGTTCTCACCTATGACAGAATATTGTTTTATTAACCAAAGGCCAGGGATAACACAGCAGTTATTTTGACATGAAGGTGCCTTACTATTAAAGGCTGCAAGTAAGTAATTAGGCTCTGTAATATGATCTTTTGAAATCAACTGCATTTAAATTTACTTCTTTTAAATATGTAAATTGGAAGCTACAGCACAATTACAGAAACAATTGATTCACCGCTGCTGGAAAGCCTGTCTGCAGCAAACAATCCTGTTAACTGTATACAATATTTTGCATGATTAGGCAAAATTACAAAGTTATTGGTCTTTGCCAAGAAGCCTCATGATCAGCATGTGTGAGGCCCCTCCAAGTGTCTAACTTGCTGGAGAACAGCCTGACTTACTCAGATTATGTTATTACATTGGAGTACTCGTGTTACCACGTTAAGAGTACTTTAGCAAGTAGTAAGTGCCGCTCTTACCTGGCCAGGAGTGTTTCCTGTGTGCCACAGAGCATTACGAAGGTGTTCTCCTGGACCAGTGGTGGAATTCACAACTTTGATGGAGAGACCTGAATATCCTTGAGCTTTGGTTGGTGTGGAGTCCCAGTAAGACTGGGTGATCTGCTTCCACATGACAACATAGAAACGACTGCTAGATTGGTAGCCAAATACAAAGCCAGCATAATCATCATCCCTTTCTGTATTGATAAAGAAGGTACCGCTGAAGTCCACGGCATTGAATTCATCATAACCTAGGGGGACATTAAAGGATAAACTTTTAGGTGCTACCTTTTTGCAATTCTTAAACAACTCCTTAATAGTTTCCCAGGTTGTCTTCCTCTCCTGCACCCAACTAAAAAAAACAACCAAGCAACCCCACACCTCTCCCTCCCAACAAACAAAAAACTCAAACAACCCCAAACAACACCACCTGCTAAATATTTCCCCTTACCAACTGCAAGGCCAGGGTCACAGTTGACTGTCTGCACCAGTTCTTTACCCTGGTGACGAACAACCCAGTTTGGATCATTTTGGGATGTTCCTTTGGGATCCAGGGGAATCATCTGAAATCTTCGGAAATCAGTCTCACTAATTTCCACATTTTCAGGGCAAATATCGTCAATGTCTGGCACACTGTCTTGGTCAAAATCATCTTTGCAAGCATCTCCACGTCCATCACCTATAGGATAAAAGTAATTTTTACCATTTTATCACCACCATTGTTTGCTTCTGAGCCTTACAGCTTGGGAGTTGAAGTCTGAATTGCAGATCTCTGCCCAGGTACTTGGCAGACACATGACAGAAGCCACAGCAGCTACTATATAAATGCCCCTTCACTCCAGCCTGATAGTGACTTAGGAGTAAGTTGGATATGTGGTCATTTTTACATCGATCTTTACGCTGAGAAGCACTATAACAACATTCAATTCTTTTTTCTGGTACAGACGTTCTGGTTTTTAGTTACTTAGTTCTGTCCAACTTTAAATAGTGTGAAAAAAATAGCATCTAACTATTGGAAGATACTCTTAAAACGTTATTATAATACTGGCTATCTTACCATCAGAATCAGCTTGATCTGGGTTGGCAACCAATCTGCAGTTATCTTTGTCATCAGGGATACCATCATTGTCATCATCATGGTCACAGGCATCACCTTTTCCATCCTTGTCATGGTCAGCTTGATTAGCATTGGGCACATAGGGGCAGTTATCAAGGTTATTTTGATGGCCATCTTCATCTATGTCCTGGTTGTTGTCACACTGATCACCTATGCGATCAGAATCACTGTCTTCCTATCAGAGGAGAGAAATATAACATTTTAAAAAGCCACCTAAAGAAGGCTAAGATACGAGACTCTGAAATAGGAGTCTTAATATGTAGAATTAATTGGGATTTCTGCTTGCTTTATCAAGAGCTAAGATGGATATAGTGAGTGGATTAACACACACTTAAAACTGCCTGTGCTGACTGGTTTTATGCTACTTTAGTCTTTTTCTGGTTTCAGTTTGAATCCATGGAATCAGAAAGCAGTGTGATCATCAGCTATTTTGTGCCTTTGCCACATGCCTCTTCTGTGACTTATCTACCATACTGGAAACAGGGTACTTTATCTCCTACCTTCCCTGGCAGCAAGGTGGTTTCAAGGGCCAAATCAGGGTCGGACTACTCTGTACCTATCAGCAGAGACTGTAACATTAAAACAGTCTACCAACTCTTGGTGTTACAGCTTCTACACTACAGCATAACTTTCTCTATCATAAAAGCCTCTAATGCTCTTCATGCCCACTGTTTCATCAGTCAACTGTTCCCATGGTGGTCACAGACTGCATTAACTAACTAGTGTGCTTGCTGATCACATATTTTAGCCAGTCATTTGCTTAATCAGCTTCTGAACTAAGACAAACAATTCCATCATCCCTGAGACTGCCTCATGTTGAGCCTAGCAGTGTTGTTAACACAGGTGGATGACCCTGGTGCAGACACAAGGCTAGACACTGTTGGATTAGCTACTGACTCTGACACTTGAAATCTAGTATCTCCACTTCTAGAACTTGACTGGCATAGTGTTTGGAAAGCCATTAGAGACTTCCATTAAGACTTCAAAATCACAAGAGAAAGAATCTTCCTGAAAGGAGCTGCCTCAAAGAATCTTCAGGCAACTCCCTCCCTCAAATGGGGAAGTAGTAAAGCAAGTGACAATGACTAAGAAATTTCATATTATCTGTTTAAAACCCTCAAATAACACTGCTTTTAGGCTACATGGCCACACTGCAATACATTCCACTGATTTGCAGCAGCTTTTCTAACCCTTCAAACATTCCAGTTATGTCCCTGAAGCTATTAAACTTACAGTCTTTTAACTGACAGGATGTCACAGGCTTTATCTACTTCTGCCATCGGTTTTTGTATCAGTAAGTTGTCTGAGAGTCTGGATCCCCCTAGATTTTTATGCAGGTGAATTTTAAAAGTATCAGAATATGCCTTTTTCTTAGGGAAAAGCAACTTGTGCTAACTTCCACTTACTGGTAGAAAAGTTATCTTCTGAAATGCAGTTGCCTTTAAGCTTAGGAACAAAATTTAAAGAACAACTTTGATTTGTTCCACTACCCAGACTTTACACAAAGTATAAATTCCCAAAGTATTTCATATTCTCACTGTGAGGATCACCACAACTGACAAACGTAAGAAATGTTTAGGAGACAAGTACATGCAGTAGCCTCACAGATCTTCACTAGAGCTACTTTTCAGAAAATACCTAGCAGCTGTTCAAACTCTGTGGGCATGTTATTTGATAAAGGCACTGAAAGTAGTAAGAATGATTTGTGATAAGTCAAATTTCAGGTGTAACTTGTTCAAGTATTTTCTACAACACACAACACACAGTATTTTTTAGCACACCAGTCTTCTACTTACATAATTCAAATCCCTTACCTGGTCAGGGTTGTGTTCCAGTGGACAGTTATCACACTGATCTCCAACACCATCCAAGTCTGTATCCCTCTGGTCTACATTGTAGACATACTGGCAGTTGTCCCTTTCATTAAGCACCCCTGCAAAAATTCAAGAATGAAAGTTAGACATCTAAATTCTGCAAAGGACTGGATAAAGCCACCACACACTTCTTGATACATTTTTTAAAGCATTTTGAGCAGCATTTAAAAGCTTTGAAACATGAGAGTGGAGCTAGAATTGAACTGTGCCAAAGTGTATATATTCCAAAGGGAATTCCCATTAGCCCTAACTATTTCTTCAGTAGCCTTCACAGCCTGAAACCACCACAAGAGAACTTCTATGTGTTCAGGGATTAAATTTTTCTAGGAAATCAGAATTACACTGGGTTCATTTGATTCATGGCTGGTTAGAAGACCATATAAAGGAGTGATTAGAGGCCACCTACCATCTCCATCAATATCTATGGCACATGCATCTCCCTCTCCATTGTTGTCAGTGTCAGTTTGATCAGGGTTGTGATTGTAGGGACAGTTGTCACAGCGATCACCAACATCGTCCCTGTCGTAGTCATACTGCTGTGGGTTGTAGATGAATGGACAGTTGTCCTGCAAAAGTGAGAGAAGTCAAGTTTTAAAGAGAGTCAAATTAAAGCTTTAACTGCTTATACTTGTACTGCTACATGAAAGAACAAATGAAAGGTGGGGAAATAGTTAAAACTCAAATGCTACTATCTCAAAACACCCTGTTGCTGGCATGAGTGTATGAATGGCTGAATGAAAAAGGAAAATTCACTTCCAAAGCTCTAACAGCTGCAAAATGTTTGTCTGCATAGTTATGCATATCTAAGGTATCTAGGATAGCTCTCAGTGCCAGCAATTTCCTATGGTCCTCTTCCAAGACTAAGGTTAGAAGCTAGACCCCAGCTTTAGGAAGGGGAATGGGAAAGGCACATTCTCAAATGCTGTTTGTTTCTGTTTCTTACCCGGTCATCAGGAATGCCATCATCATCATCATCATTGTCACAGGCATCACCAATCCCATCCTTATCATAGTCCTCCTGCCCTGAGTTAGGCAGATTAGGGCAGTTATCCTAGAAAGAAGGAAGTACACAGAGGTGTTCACTTCTGGTATGATTACAATATGGATTTGAGCAGGTCAAATCTAATCATTAGGCAAAATCATAACACCTCAATCAAGCAGGAGTTGCCTTAGTGCAATTCTCTCCATTTAAGGTAGTAATTACAGTAATAAATCTTAGAAAGCCACAGTTAAATAATTTTTAAAGTAAGGCTGTGTTGCTTTTGAGAATCTTATTCTGCTTTTCTTCCCCTAGAGACAGCTATCTGCAGCACAAAGCTGATATAGGTATGGTCTAAACTAGAATCTTCCCAGAACATTTACAATTTACAACAATCTGGCTTCATTTTTTCCCATATCACAAGAATATATAAAGCAATACAGCAACAGCAAGATCCTCTGAGCAATGCCTTGACAATGGTATCCCTAGACCTCCTGTATCCTTAGAAGGTTATTTGCAGAGAGAATATTTTAATAGCTCAGGCTGTTGTAATGGTAAGATGGTAAAAGAGGATAAACTTACTTTTTTACAGTGGTAAGTGGCATTGGCAACACAAACCAGGTTCTCATTTGGCCATCCATCCAAGTCAGTGTCTTCTCCACAGATAATGCCATTGCCAGCATAGCCTGGTTTACATTCACAGCGATACATGGGGTCACTGAAGTGGCCAAGGTAATTGCATTTGGCATTCTTGTTGCAGTCATGTGTTCCATCTGTGCATGGATTACGTGGCTTGCAGACCTAGAAGACCATACAGAAATTAAATCCACTGAAAACATTTTTTTATCCCTCACTTTTTCCCCCAGAGATTTAAAAAATCCTAATCAATCAGGAGAAAAAGAAGCTTCATGCATGGCTTTCTTCCAGTCCTCAAGTCCAGTATCAGTCTTTGCACTAATTATTTTTCTTGTTGAAACCTTCTCTATTATCAAATGGAACCAAGCACTAAGATATCTCTGAGGCATATACTGTTGTATCATTAGTGAATACTGATTTACTCCTAAAATTATGTGTAAACTCTGAACCCTCCATGGCTGATATTTAAAACTCATTTTGATCTCCAAAAGAAAGTGTTTAATGCTTCTTCTCACAGAAGATGGTGTTTTATTGAATGCTCCAAGTCCTTTTTGCCTAAAAGGCATAGGTATTTTCTGGTTTTGAGAAACTTTGCGAGATTTTGTAACCCAGAACAATTCTCAAATTGACAATACCTGTTTGTTACTCATGGCATCCTCAACACTGCGGCCAAAGGGCTGCGTTCCAGTGAAACGTGGTGGACAAGGCAAACAGTTGTACCCAGGTTCAGTATTCTCACACCTGTGCACTCCATTGAAGACAAAGCAGGCATCAGGAACCTCTTTGCACTGAAATAAGAGTTTGAGATAAAGGAGAACACCAGTTAGCATTATAAAACAGTGATTTTATTCTCCCTTCCTGTTTTCTTTCATTCCCTTTCAAGAAGCAAACTTCAGTCTTCTTACCTCATCAATATCTTGGCAGTGAATACCATCACCATGGTAGCCAGCAGGACAGGCACCACACTTCCAGGAGCCATCAGGGGCACTGGTACACGCAGCCCCCGCAAAGCAGGGATTAGACAGACACCCATCTGTGAAACAAGTGAGAAAGTGTTACAATAAAGGATGCTCACCATGCTGCTACAGTCCTGTAGTGGGCTGATAGCCTGGTTTAAAATTTTAACACTTGAGGTTTACAGGCTTTACATTGGTATTTCCAAGATTATTGACAGCCTTCAGATGTTTATGGGAAAATGGATACTTACCAATTGGACAGTCCTGTTTGTTGCAGACCTGAGTCCCTCTGGCTTCACCTACACAAGTCTTCCCACCATACTGAGGCTCAGGATTGTTGCAGAGACGGCTGCGTTTCTGAAGTCCTCCTCCACATGTCACTGTGCAAGCATCCCATGGAGACCATGGTCCCCAGTTACCATTAACTAAAGGGAAGTTAGAAGAAGTTAGAAGACATGTATAGCTTTAAATTCAGTGCTACAAATCGTTTCTACCTGACTAAGGACTATTACTTTTGTAGTGAGAGCACTTTGGGCATTGTTCTGACATAAATGACAGAATTAATGAAATCCGTGGAAGAGGCATAAAAACAGTTTCACCTGAAACTAACCTCTGAGGTTTTATGTAGCCCACCTCTAAGTTTAAAGAGAGAAGAATACTAGAACAAGCTTATTTAGTAACTACTCAGGAAGTTCATCATTTAAACTACCAATTACTAGTTACCACCAAGACACACTTACTTGGGCAAGGATTTTTCTGACAGGCTTTGTTTTCTCTTGCTTCACCCTCACAAGGTTTGCCATTCAGCTGTGGTACTGGAGAGTTGCAGAGACGAATTCTAGTGATGATGCCCGTGCCACAAGTGACAGAACATGATGACCATGGTGACCAGTGACTCCAGCCACCATCCTGTTTAACTACAAGAGAGATTTCTGTTATTCACAGTTTCTGAAGACTTCAGCTGTACAGCACCTAGGACACAGCCAGTACCAGGACTGTACCAAAGACTCCATGTGTAATGGATAGCCTCCTCACTGCCACAGATTAAGTTTTGCAACTAGAGAAGTGTCATACCTAAACCGGCGTCAAATTTTGTCCTGGGAGCAGTGCCCAAAAATGCCTGTTTACTGCATTAACTCTCTGCTCCCCTCTACCTGATTAATACAGGTCCTTAAAGCTAGAAGCCACAGATCCATGCCAGGTGACAGCTACACGGTAATCTTTGCTTTTAACACTTAGCCAATTTAGCAGCCTCTGTTTTACTACCAGCATGAGTAGATTATTACTTACATCTCTTATCACACTCTTGAAGGTGGCAAGTTCGGGTCTGTACAGAGGAGCCCTCACAGCGGTTATTGAGACTGTCACAGGAACGCCCTCTCTGCTGAATCCCGTTACCACAGGTCACAGAACACGAGGTCCACTCAGACCAAGGAGACCATCCATCATCTGCATAGTCGCTAGCTGCAGGGGGATACAGTTCTGAATAAGACTACAGATACATGCTTTTCCATATCTTTTCTCCCACCCCTCTCTCCTCAAAAAAGGACACAACTGTCCTCAGAAGCCACATGCATCTTCCTTTTTTGTATGAGCTAAAGGCCACGAACTCAAACATTTCAGTATGCTGCCTATTGTAAAAAATACTTGAACGTGTACCATGAAAGTGATTAGCCTCAAAGAGGCATCAGATTAACCTTACTTCATTAGTGCAAGGTTACCCTTGGATATGCAGTTCTGGTACACTGCAGAGCAGCATGTGTCTAGTTACATGTGGCCAACTGCTATGGAACTGTGAAAGCATTCAGTACTTACGCCAGCACCGAGGGCAGCACTCGCCATCAGGCACGGTGGCATTGGAGCAAGGCATGAGAGGACAGGACACTTTCCGGCATATAGTGGCAGAGTTCTATAAAGAGTTGTGAGAATTACAGTTACCAAGTGGAATATAAACAATGTCTGGAGTCTGGGTAAATAATAGAGACTTTTTCTGCAGAACTTTAAGACTCAATAGCATTTCTAAAGCAGAGACCCCTGTATTTAGAGCTAGTACAACCCAGGGAGTAGTCACAGGTATTTTCAGTCAAACTTCATCTCATTTCCATTCTCACCCATTATTTTTTAGTCAAAAGCAGAAATATTTTGGTTCTGGTGAAGTTTATCAAGAGTAGCTAGCAGATGCTGGCTAGAGTAAATGACTTAGGTGACGTTCACAGTATAAGGTCAGATTTCAAAGAAATGAAACAAAGAATGAGAAGCCAACTTTCTTTTCAGTTAATATGGATTTAAGTTGATTACATGGTAAAGATAAAATGAGTTTAGTGGACTCTGCTCAAGAGCCATGAAATCTACAACTTATACTTAGAGGTTTTTGATCTATAAGCCAAATAGGCAGGGTAAGAACCACCAACCCCAATCTCAGTAAGAGCTAAAGGGCAGTCTGTAGTTTTGCTTCTTGAAGGTAGCAGCTTGGTCAGAAGAATGCTCTCATGATTACTATTTCCATCCCCAAGCAAATTACTAGATTAAGGCAATTACAGCTAACATTGAGTAAGAAGGATGGCAGGCGAATGCAGAAGTCACAGTATCATTTGCTGACTACAAGACAAAAGATGTAGAGAGCTAAAGAAGCAGATGCAGAATTTGAGTTGCCTTGTATTGCACATATAGAAATACTCAGCTTTTAGTTTCTAGCGAGTGGCATGCTAGTTAGCCCACCCTTTGGTACATTGGTACTGCAAAACGCTTTTGCTAAAGTATACTTAAATGGAACAAGCAAATAGTTTAAAGAAATCCTGAAACTGTATGTTTTGTGTATATTTACAACAGGCAGCAGAAGTGAAACACGAAGTATAAGTATCTTGCCAGATGATCCACGGATTTAAACAGCTAAACTGAAATCCGAAAGGGATTGCTGTTCCATATAATCTGTAAAAGCTAACAGGACACACCTACAAGCATTTCCTAGAGAAAGAAAAACACTACAAGTTTAAGTGCCTCTACTGAGCACTAGAATGTCTTCTCCTATTAAGTCAGCAGGAGGTTCAGTGAGGACAGAAGGTCGATCTAGCAAAGCCGATAGTACTATCAGCTTTTAGTTTACTGATGGACTTATGTAAAGAACACAGGGATTCCCCAAATTAAGGAACTACAAGTGTTAATATGTGTATCAGAGTGATGTTTCATATAATTTTCCAGAATACTGCTGTTGAGACAAGGTATGGAAGCTGCCTTCATACCAGAGATCTAGTAGAATGAAATAAATTGAATAACTCTATGTCTCCTCTAGTATGCCCAGTTCTGTGTATGATTCACTCTAACAAACACTGCCATTTAGAAATAACTGTTAATTCCAACTTATGAATTTATATTCAGGTGATTTGTGAATGTGAGGAATCTTACCTGGCAAGTACATTCAGTGCAGCTGTCAATAGTCCACTCCTCTTTATTTTTGTGCAAGATTCCATTATGAATGCATGCTCCAGGAGTGATCTGGACTACTTTGGCAATGATTTCATTTTCTTCAGTCTTGGGGGTAAGAAGCAAAAAGAAGATAGTTAGAATCTAATACAGAAATACCCTTTGTCACAAAAGTCAAAGTGAATTTATTGCTGTTTACACAGGCTCTCAAACCTCAGGTTGCAATTAATTCACTAAGTGTTAGTTAATGAAAGGTACCATGAAGTTATAACCAACACTCACCACTTTGCGAACTCTGTCTTGAAGTGTTGTAACCATGGACCGCAGCCCTTGCAGCTCCACAAACATATTTGTTAGTTCATCACAGGAAAATCCACAGACTGCTTGGATGTCCTTTGTTTTATGGCCAATGTAATTAGTGCGGATAGCTGGGCTGGAACCGTTGATGGGGTTGTCCAAAGTAATGATTGCACTAGTGGCTAAGAGAAAAAACCAGACATAAAGTAAATGCATTCTATACCACATGCATTAATCATTCCAGGCTAACACCTGCTAAACAGCTGCCACCCGATTCATTAGGGTGCCTGCAGAAATATAATCTTATTTCTTATGCAATGTGGATTTGCATGTCAGCATACTTCTGAGTTCTGTTTCAACTTGTCTTTCTAACGTAATGAGAAATCTTATTTTTAATAGGTCACTGGATTCACAAGATTGTAAACTTACAGCTGGAGCAGCCTTTGTTCCGCAAGATAGTTTCCAGAGTTGTTCCAAACACAAACCGCACATTCTGCAGCAGACCCTGTGGACAGAGGAAGAATTACACCTACTTGCAGCAACCACAAGGGAAAGAAGAACCACTTGCATAGAGAGACTGAAGGTCATGTAAGATATTACAGAATAATTTCACAACAGACAGACAGGAAAGTGAAACACATTGCTCTATTCTCCTTAATAAAAACAAGCCCCACTTCCTAACAGTCTTATCCTTGAGTATAAGGACTTGGAAACTTTCCAGGTAGGAAGGAAAAAAACCCATGGATTTCTGAACCTCAATTGAGCAATGAAGCTGCAACTACCTGTCTGGAAGATTCAGTGCCTTCTTATTGCTGCAGGAAGTACCATCCCTGCAAATCTAATCCTTCAAACTCCATCAGTAAAGTTTAGTAGATTTAAGGGTCTTTGTCGCTCTTTAGGCTCACTGAGTAGCTAATGCACCTTCAAAGCAGATGACTGAAAATTCTAGGCAAAAACATAAGCATAAATCTTACCTGGAAGTTGTCATTGACTCCCCCTTTGGCAATACGGAGCCTGGCACTGCTGGCCAGGTCCCTAGTGAAGATGTTCTGGATGGGGATGTCCAGTTCAGCATTCTCCATTTTCTCACACCCCACATAGAGCTGAGCTCGGTCCTCCTGCACAAACAGGGTGATATTTTTCCAGTGTCCTGTAGCTAGCAAGACATCCTCTACTGACACTAACTGCTGCTTCCCATCACCAGAAAGGCTCAGGTCCAGGGAGCCTGCCTTGCCATTTGACACTAGACTGAAGACATGACCAGAGCCATCTTTCTGTTCCACGGAGAGCAGCGTGCCTCTGCTTTTCTTGGCTTGCCGGAGAGTGGCCAGGAGAATGAAGCCCTTCTCAGCATGGATGGCATCTAATAAATCTTGGAACTTTGAGTCAGGGACAGCAGGGATGCGACTGGCATCTTCAATGCGGTAAGCAGGGCTGGACGATTCTGGTCCCTTCACCAGGTACACCCCGGGAGCCCGGCGCCCGGCTCCCTTCCGCATGAAGCCAATGAGTTCAAAGAGATCGAAGACACTGTTATCATCACTCCTGGACTCTGCAGAGAGAGATCAGGACAAGCATCATGAGAAAAGGACAAGAAGAGGCGGAGTAGGTGCTTATCTCCTAGGATTGCTTAGCATTTTGGCTCCTGTTGCACACTGTGAGAGGCACAGCACCTCACATCGGGGCACAGACAGTAGCTCCGATGGTGCAGCAGTCCCACCAGGAGCTGCTGTGCGGCAGTACATGTGCATTCTTGTACAGGAGCCAGTCGGCACAGGAGTGCCAGGTACCCGCTGACTGACATACAAAGGTAGCAGCCATTCTGGCACCTCATTACACTCTAGCAGCGCAGAAACAGACAGCAAAGCCCAGACTACAATATTCCTATGCTAGGACATGGCAAAGTGACTTTGCTTAATCCAGCTGAGTGACAGCAGCACAGTAGCAGCTCCTCCGTGGCACCAACACGGCATCCTACTACCCCATTCCTTCTTCAGCCAGTTCCTACATCATGTTCCTCATTTCCTATGCTCAGTGCAGAGGTAGACAAGGTACACGCTCAAGTCCTGGAGACTCTGCACTCCTGTTCCTGAAGGTTACACAAATTCCACACCAGAGAAAAGTTTCCTGTCCCCAACTAGCTAATGCTCTTGAAAACGTTTTTGCTCATTCAAAGTTTTGGAGCTCTTTACCACCGAGCAAAACTTCATCTACGTAGAACCAAAGTGTTTTATTTTTGTTCCCCCCTTCCTTGATTGCCCCGGTTATCAGCACAGAGCTGGCCTTACCTGCAGTGCGCTTGGTCTCTGAGCTGCCGAGCACGAGGAGAAGGAGGCAGAGAGCAGTCGCTGGCCCCATGGCAAAGGTCTGTCTGTGAACCAGCCTGGGGACACATACGAGGAAGGTCACCGCGCTGCCGTCGCACCCACGGCCGGCGCCAGCGATGCTCCCGCAGGCAGGGAGGCTGCGCACCGGGGACGGCGCAGGTGTCCCCGGCCGCCCTCGGACGGGACAGCGAGCGCGGCGGAAGCCGCTTCAGCACTTACCTGCGGGAAGAGCGATCCGGGCGGTCAGCGCCGGCCTCCGGTACCAGCGACCACTATCCACGGGCGGCCCGACTGTCCCGGCGCGGAGGGCGAGCAGCGGCGGGCAGCTGTAGCGGCGCTGCTGGGACACTGCGGGCGCCGGCCGCCGCGCGCGGCTTTAAAGGGATGGCTCGCATTCCTGGGCGCACGGCGGGCCAATCGGCGGCGGCGGGGCAGGAAGCGGGAGGCGGGAGCCGGGTGGCTCCGGGGCCAGGGACAACTTTCCGNGGGCCCTCGCTCCCCGAGCCGGCCGTGAACCCCGCCTGGCACCCGCTCCCGCCTCTCCCGCCGCCCGCTCGGCGTCCCGGCCTTGCCCTCCGCCCCCGGGACTCCCGGCCGCGCACAGCGGCGCAGGGGGAGCTCTGGGGGCACGTCCCGCCGCCGGCACTCGGCGGGGCCCTGGAGGAGAGGTGCGCTCAGACGCCAGTGCCTCCGTGTGAGTGTCCTGAAGCGCTGGTCAAAGCATCCTTCACTTAATTGACCCAATTCACTTAATGAGACCTTCTCTGCCTGCCCGCTGGTTCCAATACATAGCACACAAGACACTGGGTTCACAAAAGGGGAATAACGTGAATTCTCGTTAGCTCGTCCTGCCTAGCCTTGGAAGAGCCGGGCTCCGTGGGGGAAGAGAGGAGAGAGGACCTTTCCACTGCACCGCTCCTTGTCACTGGAGAAAGGTGTGTGGGGATGACGCTCAAACAACTTGGTCTTAGGAGTGAAATGAAGCTGTACCACAGCTGAGAATCTCCCATAGCAGTTTTGTTCAATGAACAAAATGACTAACACTAGTTCAGCTAAGAATTTCCCACGTAGTATGAATTCCAGGTAACAGGAAATCTTCGAAAGGTTAAAAGGTACGTTCCCTACATCATGTCATATTCTGAATGACTAAAAGTGACTTGAGTGTGTGAAACGACTTTGAAGTAATCGAATTCCAAAAATGGTTAATTCCTCTACATTCCCTGGCCTTTGTATGCTTGGCATGTGCTCCTGTGGAAAGTGGAGTGTCAGTGAACGAGAAGGACCTAGTCAGGCGATTGCGTGTGTGGTGAGGGAAAATTGGAGTGAGCAGTGACTGAGTTGGACTCTGAACTGTGTTGAATGCATCAGACAATCTGACTGGCAAATGCATGAGGAAGAATTTCTGCACTACGGATTATCCCAGGAAATGCTCTGGGAAATTCTTGACCCAAAGAATGAGATAGATGCAGAACTGTGTATATTAAGGCAAAGCCAAAATTATTGTCTGTCCTTTTAACTTAGGAGATAGAGTATACCATGTGAAGTAGGCCTCTTTTCTGTGCAGTGATTCATAGAAGAAAAACCTCAAGCGTCTCAAGATAAAAAACTGAGAAAGACGAGAAATTATGGTGATGATGAGAGCCCTGTCAGTAAAAATACCCCAAAAGATCAGCAAGAGAGAGAGCAAGTGAGATATATGGACTGCGCTAACCTGCACAGCTTTAGCATTTTATGCTAGTTGAGATCATTTTTCTCCCTTCTTGCAGTCAGTATTCTCAGCAAAAAGCTGAAGAGCACAACAAATGTGATATCATATGTCGTATCACAGATTATTTCACTTCTGTAAGTATAATGGTAAAGTAACAAAAAAGAGCAGCTTATCTGTTCACTGTTTGCTGGGTAAGGAATTGGTTGGACAGTCACATCCAGCGGATAGTGTTTAAGGGCTCGGGTCCTGGTGGACATCAGTCCCTCAGGGGTCCGTCCTGGGACCAGTTCTATTGAATGTCTTTCTCAATTACATAGGTGAAGGGATCAGCAGGTTTGCAGATGACACCAAGCTAAGTGGTGGAGTTGACACATCTGAAGGATGGAATACCATCCAGTAGGGATCCGGACAAGCTCGGGAGCAAGTCCATGGAAATCTCATGAGATTTAACAAGGCCAAATGCAAGGTGCTGCACCCAGGTCGGCCAACCTCCAGTATCAGCACAGGCTGGGGATGAATGGATTGAGAGCAGCCCTGCCCAGAAGGAGCTGGGGGTGCTGCTGGGTGAGAGGCTGGACATGACCCCGCCAGGGGCACTCCCAGCCCAGAGAGCCAAACGTGTCCTGGGCTGCATCCAAAGCAGTGAGGGCAGCAGGGAGAGGGAGGGGATTCTGCCCCTCTGCTCTGCTCTGCTGAGACCCCACCTGCAGTGCTGCACCCAGCTCTGGGCTCCCAGCACAGGAAGGACATGGAGCTGAGTGTGGCCATGGAGTGAGCCCAGGGGAGGGCCACGAAGATTAGAGTCATGGAGCACCTCTCCTACAAGGTAAGGCTTAAAGAATTGGGATTGTTCAGCCTTAGAAGTCTGTGGGTTGACTTTATTGCAGCCTTCCACTACCTGAAGGAAGCCTACAAGAGAGCTGGAGAGAAACTTTGTACAAGGGCATGTAGGGATGGGAGAAGTGGTAATGCCTTCTCGCTGAGAGTAGACTTAGATTAGATACTAGGATGAAATTCTTTATTCATCTCTGAAAGGCCAGGCTGGATTGGGCTCTGAGCAACTTAGTTTAGTGGAAGGTGTACCTGCCCATGACAGAGGGAAAGTAAAGCAATACCAGAGTGTTTTGCCTACCACTCTTTCTCCCCCTGATGGGAATCTGGTCCCTGGAAAGTGATATGAGATGGTGTTGAATAACATTAGGGCCTGGCCTAATGCCCTCTTCCTGGTTACTGTAAAAAATTAACCCTGTCCTGGCTGAAACTAGGACTAAAGTCAGATGAGAAGGATCTCACCATTTATGACTTTCTGTGACAGCTCATCTGTTGGTGTTCATTGTCCTAACAGTAAGGAAGCTAATGGTTGGCTCCCAGGGGAGGTAGATACCTTTTGGAGGAGTGCAGATTTCAATGCAGGGCATAACCCTTCCCCTCTGGGGTGGAATCCAGGATGTTGGTGTTTGGCAGATCTGTGTCATGTGTGTGAAAGAGTCATTCTGCATAATTTGGAATAAAAAAAATATGTTGGTGCATATGTTCTTCACAAGAATACCTTGTTTATCGGTGTTCTTTTCTTGCAGGCATATTCTGTGTGCTAATCACAGCTGTAATCTGTCTGCATGCACAAATCAGATTGGATATTTTTTGTCTTTGAAGTTATTCCATCAAAATTAGATGGAATACTTTTTCCATACCAAAAAAAGTGTGAGAAATTGCAGTGTCTGATTAACAGATAGCTAAGTCATTGAGCTGAGCCCTTATCCCTTAAAAAACAGAAATTTTTTAATTTCTTCTAAATTGTAATGAGTGTGCAGCACATTTGTTTATTAAGAGTCAGATTTTGGGGTTTGCAAAATATACTACGGTTTAATGAGAAGAATATGCCTTAAAGGGATTAACTGAGTAATAGAATTTTCTTACAGAGTTGCGTATAGTTTTGTACCACTGTAATGCCAGTAGCATTTTTGTCACCTAAAAAGGTGAAGCCATTCAGTAATTTTTAAGCCGTTTTTTCCCCTAGAAGGGAAAAGCATTTCTTTTGAAGAAATATTTAGGGTTTGCATCATGAAGCAAAAAATACCCCCAACTCTGTTCCTGAAACTAAAACGTTAACTGTACTTCAGACTTGTAGTTGGTTTCCTTTGTCTGTGAAGAATAAAGAGGAAAACCCTAGTATTCTCAATCAAAAGGCTTTTTCATGTACTTCCTTTGTCAGTAGCAGATCAAAAGTAACCGTAGATATAGGTATCTAGTCTCTGCCTCAGTGAAGTATTTCTACTCAGTGAATCATTAGAGCATGTATTCAAATTCAGGCACATGGTAGAGTTCCCTTGGTTTTTCATTAGAATTCTTGTGGACATACTTGTGGACATGCATTTTCAGATGTTTTATTCAGCAGAGGTGACCATAAGTACATGTTTGTACGTTTAAATACTGGGACCTTTGATCCTGTGAAGTGAAAGAAAGCTGTTCATTTACATCTGTTAGAAATCTGTGTCCCAGTGTGTTTTTGTGAGTTGTAAACAAGCAGCTGCAGAACTTATATTCCTCACAGCATAATCACAGATGAAGTGAAAAAGAGATTTAACTTTTTGTTCACCTATCAGAACATCTCTCATCTCCATTAATTTCATGTTGCATAATCAGGTAGGATTGATAATGCACAAGACAGAACATACCCATTTTGCCACAACATGAAGCCACACTTGAGCAAAATACCATATCATATACAAATCTTTACCCTGTTCTTTTCTTCTTTTAATTAGGCAGAAGCAATCAATTATTCACAGATCTGATAGAACACTCTTAAAAATGCTATTAATTACTTAATATTGCATAATATCTTCCAATCATCAGGAAAAAGGCATTGAAAGATCTGTGCAATACATAGCTGGGTGTTGCTGGCAGTCATGTGGTAGAAAAAAGTGAATAATTTGTATATTAAAAAAGGACTGTTCTGCCATTACACAACTTGAAAGATATGTGTTTAAAATAACTTAGAGAATTGATGAATAAACAGTAATGTGCTCATGAGAGGAAAGATTAACTTTGTGCTAGGAAGTGATGTGCCTGGAGTTTCTTAAAGGCCAGTTGCTTAAAATGGAGTGCCTGGAAGGGACGGAAATATGAAATAAAACCCCTGGTTTGTAATTTCCAGTGGCCTCTCTGTGTTATCACAATATATATAGCTGTCTGCTTTTTTTTCCATTTGCACAAAAACTGTTAGTGCAATCTATCTATATTACAGTCTTATGAACTTGCTCTAGATTTAACAAGATTAGACAAAGGATGAACTTCACTGTTGATCTGTAAAATAAAGAAAATTGGCATTAAGTCATTCCCTTATTCTGCACAAGTTTCTGCAGCAGTTTGATGCAGCAGCATTGCACAACATTAACACATACAGAGTAACAATAACCACTTTAGGAAGAAACAGACTGGAGAAGATACCATTTCATGTTGAAGAGGGAGACTGAATAAGAAAATTGCCTGGTATAGTTATTTTCAGGCTTTTATTACAAACATTGCCTTGGGGGCAGGGAAGTAAGATGTCTTGCCAAGAGATTATTTTGAGCAAATGAAATGATCTATGAAATTTATGACTAAGAATCCTTGACACACCCCAGCTGAAACTCCCGAGCAATCTGCTACTTAATGGAACTGCAAGCCACATAATGTATATACATGAGGTGAAAAGTGCATAGAAAATGTGGGTATATACTATGTCTAGCCTTTTCTGTATCCCAGAGGTCATTATAGTTGTGTTGAATACTGTAAAGCCTTTCCCATTCCTGTAGATTTTAGATACATCATTAGTCCTGTTGATCTGCTTACACAAATAAGGACTAGTGGCATGAAAAAAATTCTTCATGATCAGGTTTTTACATGGATTTTTTAGAAGTTATCCTGATTTTGTCTGGGATACTGTAATTTTCTTCCTATTAGCTGGTGCAGTGCTGTGTTTTGGAATTAGGATGAGAATAATGTTGATAACACACTGCTGTTTTAGTTGTTGCTAGGTTGTGTTTATACTGAGCCAAGGACTTTTCAGTTTGTGACCCCGCTCCACCAGTGAGTAGTCTGAGGGGCACAAGGAGGTGGAAGGGGATACAGCTAGGACAGCTGACACGAACTGGCCAGAGCAATATTCCATACTATGTGGTGTCACGCCGAACAATAAAACTGGGGAGGTGGCCCACTGCTCAGGAACTGGCTGGGCATTAGTCAGTGAGAGTGAGCAATAACATTGGGCATCACTTGTATATTTTAATTCTTGTAACAGTAATAACAAATTGCAGTATTTGTGTTATTATTTTTCCTTTCTTTTTCTGTGCTTTTAATCTTTGTCTTAACCCGAAGATTTACTTGCTTTTCTTCTGATTCTCTACCCCATCCCACTGGCGGGGGGAGTGAGTGGCTGTGTGGTGTTAATCCATGACAGAAGTGCAGCCTGCTGTGACTCATGCTTTCTAAATTCAAATCACATATAGCATTATATCTATGTCAATTACAGTTGTCTCCCAAATTGTGTCACTTTAATTACTTTGATTGTTGGGAATGGGAGGAAATTTTGAGAAAGTTGTCTTAGAAATTTGCTTGATACCGTAGCATTGCTGAGTTGTGCAGCACATGGAGTAGAGAACAAAAGCACAAACAGTGCTCTGCAACAATTCTGCTGAGGGATACTTTCACTCAATACTAGGAAGTTCTCTAGGAAATTACTCTGAGACACATGGGCCTTGAAGTTACAGCCTAACATATTCTTTTAGTAGCCTTGCTTTGTTAGCAAGCACTTCAGTCTAACAAACATGACAGTGAAAATAGTTCCTAGGAACTGAGAATGTATACATCAAAAATACTTTGTCTATTATTTGAATGGAGTTAGTAGGAGTAGATTTTTATTTTAGGCAAATTTTTAAGGAGATGAGACATTTGTGATCATGCTGTGTGTGTGTGTTTGGATATGTCTGTGTAACAAATTGCTCTCTTCCTACCCCCCTGGTAACTTTAAAACTGTTTTCAAGCACAGTCAAACACAAGTTCAGCAGAGGAGCAGCATTTTTAAGGAAGTTCTAACAGGTCCCATGAAAACTGGCAGCTGAGTGAAGAAAGACAGCCCAAATTGGGATGCTCAACTCAGAGGGATCTTGACAAACTTGGGAGGTTGGCCTATGCAACCCTCATGAAGTTCAACAAGGCCAAGTGCAAGGTCCTGCATCGGTTTTGGGGCAATCCCAAACATGAATACAGATTGGGCAGAGAACGGAGTGAAAGCAGCCCTGAGGAGAAGGACCTGGGGTGTTGATTGTGGAGAAGCTCAGCATGACCCAGCAGTGTGCTCTTGCAACCCAGAGAGCCAGTCATGACCTGGGCTGCGTCAAAAGAAACGTGGTCAGCAGGTTGAGGGAGGGATTTCTGCCTCTCTGCTCTGCCCTTGTGAGAACCCACCAAAGTACTTCATCCAGCTCTGGGACTTCCAACATAAGTAGTTTGTGGACCTGCTGGAGCAAGCCCAGAGGAGGGCCATGAAGATGATGCGAGGGCTGGAGCACCTCTCCTATGTAAACTGGCTGAGAGCTGGGATGCTCATCCTGAAGAAGAGAAGGTTTCAAGAAGACCTTATAACACTGTCAGTATTTTAAGAGAACTAGAGAGGGACTTTTAACGAGGTTTTGTGGTGATAGAACAAGGAGTGATGGCTTCCAGCAGAGAGAGGGTAGGTTTAGATAAGATGTTAGGATCTAACATCTATCTAGATGTGAGGGTGGTGAGTCACTGGAGCAGGTTTCTCAGACTCCATCTCTTGAAGTGTTAAGGCCTGGCTGGATGGGGCTCTGAGCAATATGGTCTGGTGAAAGGTGTTCCTGTCCATGGCAGGGAGGTTGGAACTAGAGGTAAAGGTGTAATTCAATTGCTTGTGTGAACCAGACAAGTTGTGGATGATGAGGCAGCCACTTCATCCATGCTTCTTGTTTTCAAGCACTCTTAACCAGCCCCCATGTTTGCTTCTTTATTCTCAGACAATATGCAGATGAAGTAAGCACAGAACTGAGGACACAGAGTATATAGAAAAGGCTGTCAGTATGAGAAGGAACTGGGGCTGTCAAATGGTAGCTCAGAGCAGAGGGAGCTAGATGTGATGAGAAGATATGCAACATGGCATACAAGTACAGAGAAACACAAACTACTACTTGGTTTTGTACAAATTCTTTGTTGTTGACAGTAATCTAGAATAATAGCAGCAACATGAGGGAAAATAATAGAAAAGAAGGATTGAGATCTCAAATGCTTGTCTGTCTAATCTAGTATTTTACAGGAAACCAGGCTCAAGTAAAGCAGACCATTTCCAATTGCTCAACCTGTTTTTGTGAACCTTTTGTTCAGTTTATTTCCACAGCTTTCCCATGCAGTTTACTTACACATCTCTTCTTGTAGAGCTGCTTTCACAGTACAGTTTTATGTATTGGAAATGACTATGATTTCTTCTTGTCCTTCCTTCAGTAGACATAGAGGAAGATTAGTTGCTGTCCCCTCACAAGCAGTCTTCTATGCATGAAAGCCTCCTATCATGTCTTTCCTCAGCCTTCTGGAATAAACAAAGCCAATTTCTTCAATCTCTCTTCATAGTTCATATTTTCTGAACCTCTTCATCTCCACTTTGGACTCTTTCCAGCTTTTCTTTAACTTTTTTGAAAAGCATGGTAGTGAAAACTCTTATGCAATGCAATTCTCCATCTAAAGCCTTAATACGATTCGGAGAAAAAAATAATTTACTGTCTTATATGTAGAATATTTCTGGTCACATGTACTGGCATTAAAGTGGTGTCCTCTTTCTTTTCTTGAATTTTAGTTTTGTAACAGTGTCATATCATTAATTTTTATGCTGCCTGTGGTTTACTACAGGCCTCAAGTCCTACCAGTGTTTTTTATTGTCTTGCCAGTTATTTTTCCATTGTATTAAGTTTCTTGTTCTTATATACAGGAGTTCGTCTTCCCTGTGATGAATTTTAACTCAGTTTTTTGTATACAAAGTTGTTCATAAGGTAGAGCAGTTTGTATTTCTACATGGTTTTACCCAAGTTTGCTAAGGTAAGTGAAGACCAAGAATCTGGTATAACTGCACAGAGCAAGCCAGAAAGTCTTGGAAGTTACTGTCAGAGCATTTATTACAGAAGTACTCAAGAATATTCATTTAATATTTGTAGAGTTATGTTATTCAATTGCAGAGGTGGAAAATAGAGGCATGAAGGAAGGTCTTGACAATAAGATTTTCAAAAACTAACAGTGCAAAATTTTTGCCCCTGTAGAACAGCCTTGGATGTATTGGCCAAATGTAAACTACTTCCTTCCTAAGAATAAGCCTGATTTCCTGCAATGGTGAAGGCATCCATTGAAGTCCATTTAGAAAACTTTGACCAAATAAGTGTATCTGAAAACATCAAGCCAAGGCATAAACAAGGCATGAACTGGAATGTAATTTGAGTGTCTGTATCTAGGAGTACATACTATATTGTGTCTTGGCAACAGCTCTGAAGTAAAATATACTGTCTTGCAGCTAAGCGTATTAACTCCGGCACAGCACTAACTGGCAGTGTCTCTATGCCACAGCTGTGCTTGTCTAGCTGGCTCAGTCTAGGAGTGGAGTTGATACAAGACTATCTCCACTGCTTATTTAGACAAACACTGAATCTTTATTTTCAGTCTTTTCCTCAACAGGTAGACAAAGCACTGTACTGCCTCACTTTGGCAGCCTAACATTTTTTGCAAGTGATAAAAGTCAAGATTTGAGGATACCAGCTGCAATTTTCTCCCAGAAAATTCTAGTCACATGTAGTTTCCCAGCGAGAGTGATGCCAGATGTACTTATTAAAAGCGTGCTTCCTCGGTGCAGAATCTCCTCTAGATTATTGCTAACTGCTGCATGCAACTGTGCACGTCCAGTATCTTTGCACACATTCTCGGGCATGTAGAGGTTTAAATGATACCAGTCTTAATCCCAAGTGCCTGTCCTTTCTGGACACTGTGGATTCTATCTTTCTGCTTTTCTCTTTCATTACTGAATTACTGATTGAGAAACAACTCTCAAACTTTACTAAGTTTCTCTCTGAGAAACTGTGAATTTCAGTATATGTATCCTCCTATTATGGCCCTCCCAGTAAACATACTCCATATGCTAAGGAGGCCTAAAAACCCAAATGCTGGCTTTGTAGCTCTGAACAAGATTTTTAGCATGCTAAAGACAGAATAGTATTCAACATACAGATACAAGAAAACTGCTAGAACATGTTTCAAAGTATGACCAATAGGCACAAGCCAGGTAAAAAGTTCAGCCTCCGATTCGCTTGCAGAAACATCAGCGGATAAAGTATGTGATGTGTATATTGCATTTAATCATGTCTATATCCTCATGGAGAGATAAACAGTATTTCTGCTTTCAGATAAAAATAGACAAAAAAAGGAAAAAATCAGGAAGATGTTTAGTTTCTGGAGTTCATAACTCTGCATGTAACTTTTCAGTTCATGATATGCTGGAAACTGCCCCTGTGTTGCTGAATAAATCATTCTGTGTTGCTTTGTGTTTGAGGTTTTATTTCTGAGCTAGTGATACTCCACACAAAATAGACATTCTATGAACAAGTAGGAAGACATGTTTAATCAGAGCTTTTAGGTGTCAGAAACTAAAAAGGCAGTGGAATGTGATATGTGCGTTGGCATGAAGAAGTTGGTGACTTCCTTTTTTTTTTTTGTTGGAAGATGTTATTTGAGGTTAGGTAGCCCATGTAGGCTGAAGGGGAAAAAAGAAAAAACTGCATAAATCCAAACCCCATTGCCTGTAATTCGTTAAGGAATGGGATGTTTGTGGAGAAATTCTTTGGGCAGCTTAGGTTTTGATTTTGGAAGCAAGCATCTAAATATATGAACCTAAACTGGAAACAGGACATTCTGCACAGTTTTCTGCACCCCAGCACGCCTGACCATTAGATAGTGAGAGAGGGTTAGCTTTAACAGATTGGAACGTGCCAGTAGTCCGAGTTTGCTGTACCAGTTATGACCATGATTTTGGGACCTAACCCTGAATGAGCTAGCTGCTGTTTGTTGACTGCATTATCATCCACATGTTTTTCACATGTAGTAGATTGTCAGTCAAAACACTCTTGTTCTTCTTTAATGACATCCTCAATAAAGGGAATATATTGGCAGCCACATCATGTTTTGATGGAAAGAAAGCATGAGTTTTCTTCATTCTAAAAAGACATTCTATGTCTTGAACTTCTTCATATATAAACAAGACACTAGTATATTAATAGGTTAAGGAGGATTGTATAACTGAATACATATAATGCAGAAAGTATGTATATAAAGGTTATGGGGTTTTTAATTGGCATATCAGCTCTAACCACAAAAGGGAAATTCTGACAGGGTTTATAATGCATGTGTTGATATGTTTATGGAGGGAATGCTAGCTAATGTATGTTAATTCAACTGCTTTTAGAGCTTGTTGGCTTATTTCTTTCTCCTGTAAATGATGCTTTTAGCTTGTAGTTGTTTCATCATGCAAGGATGTTAGCGACACCAAGAGTATTTTCATTTATTCCTTTTTTATAGCTAAAGCAATTTTATAATTGCAAAACTCCTTTTTAATTACCATTGTTATTTCTACAGTGGGAAGCTCACCCTGTTGAGGAATGTTGGTTTTGTTCTTGATTCTTTGCCTTCCCAGCTTGTAGAATTCTGCATAAGAAATTATTAAAATGTAAACTAGTCTAGCAACAAAGCAACCACAGAGATTTCCACATAAAGAAGAGTAACTGTAGAGTCAAGTAGGAAGTGAAAAATTTGAACTTGGGAGGGAAAGAGGAAAGAAAGAGAACACTTAAAAGTACACTTCGTGGGTGTACAAAGGATGAACAGCCTACCTATCTGGGCCTTGCCCTTCATTTGCTTTGCTTGCCATGTGGCAAGCCAAATCAATCAATTTCCATTCCTCAGATCACCCATCAATGAGATCTATAGCACAAATGCCATAAAATACATGCAGCATATCAAAGGTGCAATATTGTTATTTAACATTTCAAAAAATTATATCTCTGTCAAATAATCCATTGCTTAGATAGATTCCACCAGACTTCAATGTATCAATTTCAGTCAGAAGCCATTAGGAAATAGAAGGTAATGTGTTGTGATAGTTCACTAGAAAACTATTTCAAAAATAATTTAAGGAAATGCACAAGGAAAATGATTGTTTTCTGAAAGATGTGTTTTGCCCTGCTGTTAGAGCCATATTGTTTCTCTTTTCTGGTCCATTCATGCCTACAGTCATAGACTGAATTTATTGAAACTATGAAGAAATACATGTTTTCTCAGGATTTGCAACTAAATGGAATACATTCCCAAGAGTTACAAAGAGGTTTCACATCTGAAATGTTCAAATAAATCTCCAGTCATAAGAATGCATAACCAAAATACCGTAAAGGCCATTTTACCAAGGGAAAAAATTAAAGCTGAAGTTTTATGTAGTAGAGATTCTTCACAGTGGTGAGAGTTGGCAATGGTATTAGGAAAGGAAAATAAGCATGCACAGTATAAAGTATTTAGAATGATGAGGCTTTTAATTTTGTTTGTAATTTCCAAGATTAGCTAATCTTCACACAGAGAAGGAAAGAAAAGCCATGTTTTTTTGTTAAATTATTTGGGGAGAACCAACTACTTTAAACTTTCTTCCTTTATGTGATGGAGTACAAATAAATGCTTGGCTGTATAAGTAGTCTGGGAATGATACAAGTACAGCACGTGCTGGTAGGGTGTGCATGGTAAAAATGCACTTTTTGAACTGTGTATAGGCACAGTATTAATTTAATGAGTACTGTCAGCTAGAGTGTTAAGTGCAGTCTGCTTACTGAAACATTTGGAATCTGTGCTGCTGAGAATGTGACCTAAAAATGTTGCCTTTAAACTTTTATATAACCTCATCTTGACCTGGCTGCATTTCAGCTGAAGTTTTCAACAGTCAGTAACTTACACTGTTTCATGTGAGCAGCAGGGAAGACTTCAGACTGAGGGACAGCAAATTGAGAAATTAATTGTCTAAAAAAGGGAGGAAGAAAAGGATGGAATGAGGAAAACATGAGAACAGAATTGCTGTGGAACTTGGTGACGATGACAGTAAGATTATTCTTGTTGTTTGGTTTTACCCTGTGCCCCATAAAACTTTAATCCAGTCATGTGGAGAAAGGAAAGTAGATTACTGTACAAATTATTCATACAAAAGAACATACACAACAACACACTTTTCTAGCAGAAGAGTTTGGGATCAGGACTCAGGATGTGCAGAATGGGAACAAATATTTGTAAAAGACTTCAGAAAGAAATACTAAATAATCCTCTTGAGATGGGAGGAGAATCACTGTTAGTATGAGTGTGTCATATCATATGAAGAGTAGTGTGTGTTGCAATGGCCAGAAAAACGAACAGTTGCTCTGTTGCTGGAGAACAATACTGGTAATTTTTCCTCTGATGGTGGTCTTTTTAAATTCCTCCCCCCGCCACCACCATCTGGTTTAGAATATGATACTGTCTCTGATAATTTGTTTGAGGGGTAAATGTATCTGCAAAGATCAAGACTCTGCAGTCAAATTAAATAATTAACAGGTTTTTCTGCAAAAACCCTCAACCAACCCAGATTTTAATTTTGGCACAAATTCAATCATTAATTGGGTTTTGTTGCTGTTAGTAAATTGAGCAAGATAGTATTATGCTTTTTGAGGCAGGGTTATTGTTCCAAATAAAAGTCTGTTTTGAAGTTCTGTTTGGGTCAGAAGTTGGTAACCATTCAAAGGAGATGGGAACACATTTTTATAAAATGAGGAAAGATCGTAAGAGTAAAAAATCTCTAAAATGCTTGAAGCATCTTAGGTTGACAAGGGAGTTGTCTAAGAGAAACTTTCTCTAATTTTTTTCATCTGTATCTTTTGGTAAAAGAAGCCTTCAAACATCAGTCGACCTTGGTTTTTTTGGTGGCACTTTGCTGTAGCATTTATGGTCTAATGTGATTTACAGCTGTAGTCCAATGACTTTCAAAAGCATAGAGAAACTGAAGGTCAACATATTTTCTGGAGATGAAAATTGTGGCTCTGTAGTTCTTCTAGGTAGTATTGGCAAATGTTCTCTGTGGTCTAGAGTGCCACATTTATCTACATGTTATTTGTATGTCCTGGATAATAAAGGGAGGCCTCTGCTGTGTCTTTTACAAGGTCATTTACCTTGTTTAGCTAGAAAAAACCTGACAAATACACACTGACACTCATAACTATTTAAAATAATATGATTTATCACTCCATATGTCAAGAGAAATGGTCTTTTTTTTTTTTCTTCAGCATGCAGTTTTTGATAACCTTGTGATGGGATAATCAATGGACAAAATGCCATCCTTCAGTTAAGTCATCATATTGCCACTGGAGAATCTTCTTGCAGTAAAAGCCCTTCCTAACTGCTGCTCACTTAGAAATTTCTACATGTGTTAACACCAGCAAATGCTTCTTATGAGTATCTTCTGTATGTGGATTAAGACAAGATATCTTGATGTATTTTCTAGATTGGATTTTAGAGGAGAGGCCCAATGTGACAGTCTGAACCAGCTGAGCATTTATGCATTAAGTGTGTGAATATTATATGTAACTTTTGATGTTGGATAGCAAGGACACTTGACTCCTATCCCTGTTAAAGAAAGTGATATATTCTGGTGATAGACTCAGAAGTAAAACAACCTCAGCTAGGTATTTAGACTGGCAGGGAAGACAGATGCACGATCTTACTCTGGTCAAAATTATATTTAAATAATTAGGATCACAAAATACCATATTGGTAAAGGTTTTCTTGGTGAGGTACCAAAGATGTCATGGCTGAGATTTCCAGAAAAAGGTGAAATTCAGTCCTGTGGCTAATTTGTTTTGTTTTGTTTTGTTTTGTTTTGCTTTGTTTTGTTTTCAGTGTATATATAATTTATGATGACATTTCTGGAACCATAAAGTTTCTGTATTCCAGAATTCATCAGGATATGTATGTTCTCAAACACACAACTATGCTCAACCTCCTACTCACCCTCCAGGAGAATCAACACAGCATGTCACATCAGTCTGGCAGGATTACGTTCATTAGATGTTCATTTTTGCTCCTGACCTTTACCCACCCCCTCTCCTTTAATTTTCATTGTGAAGAAACAGCTTTAATAGTGGGATTATTTCTGGATTAGTTGAGCTCTTTAGCATATTGTCTATGGCCTTGTTTACCTTGCAAGATTCATTGAGCCTGATCTGAGTCCCATAACAATGTCATGGAGCACAATGGCCTGGAATGAGCAGTAGGCACAAAAACTCAGGACTATTAGCCTGGCATAGGAAATGGCAATGGTCAAAGGCTTCTGGCAGGTTGTTTGAGCTGGCAAGAGATTGAGAGCTGCTGCCAAAAACCCTGCAGAGACTGATTTCTGAAAAAAATCAGAATGGCCTGCCTGAGGAAACTACTGTATCCATCTGTCCTGTGCTAGATACTGGGAGTAATCCCAAAGTCTACTCCAAGTGGTTTTGAAAAGCAGAAGAAAATTGCTTTCCAAGATGCACTGACCAGTTGTTGAACCTGGATGTTTGGAGATACAGTCTTCAGCACACCTAAGATCAATGTAAAATTCTTAGGCAAATCCCCTCCTGATTTGCCAGAACCCAGCTCCTGGGCCTGGAGGACCTCACTGAAAATTTATGTCATGGACAGTTTTCAATGTGGAGACCTCAATATGGAGAGAGGTGTATTTTAAATTTCGATAACAACTGCAGAAATACATATGTTTATTTGGCTCATTTATCCCATTTCTTTTCTGGGCTGCTCTTTAAATTTTTGGGCTGAATCATTGCCTGTATGCATAGTGTGGATCTTTTTTCCTTTAATATTTTTTTCTTTGCTGGGAAATGTACAAAAGGCCTGCTGCTCAGTCAGGATCTTTCATCTTTCCTCCCTTCTGTCTTTGAATGTACTCTGAGTGTTGTGATTTATCAGCTAATCTGAAGTTAGATTCTAGTGTTTAAACTCAGAACCAACTTCCCCCTCAAAACAGTCACTTGCAATCATGAGTAAGAACCTCATATCAGCCATTGTTTTTTGTCTTGGGAAGTGAAAATACCGATTTCTAGAATGGCAGATGGCAATTGTTAGTTATGCACTGAATTTTTGCTTTTTTTCTGTCCAAATGTCAAACAAACCAAACTTATTTCGTTTTGTCCCAGTGTGGATTTTTTCAGAGAGGCTATTTAGACTTGCCTTTGACCACAGTACTCTTGGCAGGCTTATAATAGACCTATAAACTCTCCAGTTGTAAGCGGCTGTTGGATGAAAGCATTAGTTTAAAGAATAGTTTCAGGGTATTTGTAGGAAATTCTGAAAGTCATCTAACCCAGTAGATTTTCACACAGTGGGTTTTGCATCACTGTCAAATTTTCTCCCATGATTTCCCCATTTAGTCTGTTTGAGTATGAATCTTATTAACATATCTTCGTTTATTTGTCTTCAGGGCAAGAATGTGGAAGGATTACAATTCCAGAATGTTTTAAATCCAAATTACATTAGCAAAGAAAAGTCTGGATAACAAGGGGGAAAATCAACACTGAGGAGGAAAGGAAAACTGTTAATAAGATGAGGAAGAGGACTGGACTCTTAGCTTTTGCTGAGCTCTTCCAGTCCCAGCCTGCTCCTCTGGATTTCTTCAACATGACTCTTTGCTGATATGCAGGTGTGGAGGAAGGATGAGGAGTATTTAAAGCACAGAGTGGAATTCATCTGGATTCAAAGCCACTCCCAGCCACTTGAAATCTCCCACTCATTTTTATGAGGTTTTAATCAGGATCCGGCCCTACTGCAGGCTTCTGAGTGAACATCCACTTCTGAACAGAATAGGAGGCTTTGTTTTAGGCCAGCACATTTTTTTTGCAGCATGCACAGCAAAACTGTTTGTTCCAGAAATGAGCCTAAACACTAAATGCCACATTCAAATTCGGCCTTTCCTAAAGTTCAGTGGTGTTCCTCTCTGATGGATGCATCAAGCCACTTCCTTTATGCCATAACCAGTATCTGTCCCTCTGTCTCTGGAAAAGTAATGCTCTTGACTAGTACTGCCATTGTGCCTATCAAAGAGAAAGGTAACAAATTCAAAACTCATTTTTAAAAGTCTTTGTTTTTTCCCAAGAAAATGTAAACTAAACTTTACCCCTTCCTCCCCTGACCAGAAAAATCTAATTATGAACTGCTGTATCAAATTGATTTCAATCCTTTATGAGGGACATTATCAGGCAGGACTTTGGGGCGTTTTCAGTTTGCAGGCTAGCTGTTTACTAAATTTTACAGTGTTTGCCTTTTCTTTGAGAACAAGCTAAAACTAGGAATGTGAGTGTGCTGGAAATTTATTGCATCTGGCAGCTGCATAACTGATTCTCAGCCAATGTGTTTATGAAAGAAGGAGGAGAAGAAGTTACCAAGTGGTTCCAGTGTTGTCCTTTGTCAAGCAACTGCTATAGTACATGGCACGAACGAACCTTCGATACATGAACAAACCTTAGATTGGTATTAAACTTTTACTAAAGGTTTGACAGACCTGTCTCTTGCACTTTTCTGACCTTACGTGTAACTGGCTTGATTAATTTCTTGGTCATTTATGATTTCATGCTAGCAACTAGATCATGTATTTTATTTCAGTGAATCTGCTAATTTTTCTTCTTGGAAAAGTAACAGAAAATTTGCTTCAGAATTTGTAAAGAGCTGGAAGAGATAAAATATTTGTGTGACAGGATCAGGGCACATTGTCCCTTTCAGCCAAGTCTACCTACCAGTGGCAGAAATATAATCTGGCCCATCTGCACCAACACATCTCCTGTGCCAATTTTGCTTGCAGATACGAAAGTCAAAGCAAGAGCATGATTTCCAAACAAAACCAAAGAAAACTTTCTACAGACAGCATCTCGTTAACATCTAGTGAGCCCCTGGCATCTCTAAGGCACTTCAGTCAGACTCCAAAGGGAACCAGTGCTTCTCACTTCAGGCATTTCTCTGTCTCCTCGGTTACCAGCTCATCAGACTCCACTGGTCCTTCAAAAAGTCAAACTTGCACATTCCTTGAAAGTGGGGCTGGGAGAAAGCATTTGCACAGTATGGTTGTCCTGGTTCCATCCAGGACAGGGTTAATTTTTGCTGTAGCCAGGAGAGGCATGGTCCAGAGCCAGAAGTGATTCTGTACCACCTCACATCATTGCCAGGGGGAGGGAGTCTCTTACGAGGAGAAGGGGTTTCTTCCAGTCAAGTAAGCATGGCAGAGGGAGCAGTTGGGTGGTGCTGCTTCTGAGCTGGAGGGACAGGTTGGGGTGGTGTGGCTGTGGTCAAGTCAGGCCCCACAGTGAGCATTTTGCACGTGAATCACTCTCTCAATTTTGTATGATTTTGTTATTAATATTGCTGCTCTTACCATTCATTTTTTTATTCCATTGCTGTTTCCAGTAAGTTATTCCTATGTCAACCCATGATCTTTACCTTTTGTGCCTCTAACTCTCCTCTCCATCCTACCTCAGGGCAGAAGGGGAGGGGGAGTGAGAGAGCAGCAGCATGGTTTGGGGATGCTCAGTGATAGCCCTAAATTGGAGAGTACCATTTCTAAACCATGAAGATAGTCCATTGGTAATTTAGTTGCTGAGATGGTATAGGGAGAAGAAATGTTGCAATTGAAAATAGCATGTGATAAAATTTATTTTTTCATTTTCTTTAATTTATGCAATGCCAGATATATACAGGACAAATCCTTTGCAGGTCATCAGTAACTCAGTGTCTACACCAACCATGGGCTGAAGATTTAAATAAATAAGCACATTGCTCCAAAATGTTGCTTATCATGTTTTTCTTTCTTTCACAGTTTTTGGTAACTTTCAGGTTAGATTACTCACTCAGGATATATTTTTTTTCTGTTTCCCAATCTATGGTATGTTACAGCTAAACCTGTTTATGATCAGTCAGACACCAGTGCAGAAGTTCAAGTCCTGAAATGTTAATTTCTTTTACTCTGTCTATTGTCACTTTAAGTGGACTGAGGAAGTCTATAGTTTGTTGCTGCTGTTTCTCAGTAAAACTTTAAAAGCCTAAATGCATTCAGCTGTGTTGAGTGAGGCTCAGAAGAAATGGTGTCCTGACAGTGTTTTAGATGGAAGATATTTTAAAGGTAATTAAAAGGCTTCTTGGCTTGTTAAGGTTAAATGTGTATACATTGACATATATAGAATGGAATTGTCATATCCAGAACTGAAATGATCATATGCCTCTACTGTAGTAGAAAGGATTATTGGGAAATGATAAACTCATTGCAAAATCTCTGCCATCATAAAAAGTAGAAGAAATTTATAAAATGTTTTAAAAGTTTAATTAATGCTATTCCATTCTGATATATAAAATTTAACTTACATTTTTGATATCCTGGAGGAAAGAATGTTTTTCTTTTTGTGTCATACAAAAGGGCTCCTAGAATATATTAATGCAGATCTTTACAATGGATTAATACAAGTATTCAATATGTATTCATGAATCCTTGCTCCTCAAAGAGATAATAAACCTGTTTCTGGATTACATTCTCTCTGACAGCAGCATTTGAATTTCATGGCACAAGGTCATCTTTCAACATCACCATAATGCTAAGATTGTTAATTTGCTCTGTTTTAGAATACTGCATTATATATCTATAAAAAAATCAGGCAATGAATTCCCTAAAACTCAACAGGTGTCCTGAAATTCTGGTACTCCCTTGAGTAGGGACAAGTCTTTGTGAAAACAATTGAACACCATGAAACTGAGCTTTCTTAAACCAGGAATTTTTCAACGAGTCTGATGACTAAAAGAACTTCCCTTAAACCCCCAAAAATCCTTCTGCCTGCCAAAAATCCTCCCACTTTAGATCCCCTCAAACTTCAAGTAGAAAATAATTAAATATTTGTTATCTTTACTGATTTACTTAAATGTTGCAGAACCAAATACCCTTCCAATACAAATGAAGGGACATTTAAAAATGCTTTCTATTAAGATCCACACTAAGTGGATTGTTGTGCCTGCTTCCCAGCATGATGCAAATCCTTACTTATTTCTAGTTTTACTTTTAGACTTCCTAATCCTCTAAAACATGAAAATTCAAGGCAAATTTTTATTATATGCCTGGAACTGAAAATGCATAGGCATCACTTCACATTTTAATGCAGCATGGTTTAAAGCAAATGTTCCGAAAAGAATTTGCTTTGCCCTCCCAGATGACTGGTTCACTTAATAAATTTGGAGACCACAGGTATGAAACTAAAAGGGAGTAGGAATCCAGTGACTGCTGCCCTATCCTTCCACACTGCCTTAAAACAGTGTTTTTTGCAGGGCTAACACATGTTTTTCCCTCAGAGAAAAGAATTTCTCTTCTGATTTTAAACAAAAGCATGATCTCAATTATTTGGCAAGTCCTTAAAGATGTTATTCTGCACTGGAGAAGGACAGTAATGATTCTGGTGGATTTTTGGTTTGAGTTTTTTTCCACAGTTTACTGTGACTAACTCGTGAGCACAGTCTCTGCATGAAATGTTTAGGCTCAGTAGAATGCATATTTAATGTGATTGTATCATGGCAAATGTCCTTAATGTGCAATGATAGACAGTGCTACCATCTTCCATATCATCTGTCTGCTTCCCTCAACTTAACAAATCAATTCCTGAATGATTCAAAGATACGTCATAGAAAAGTCTGAGCCATCTTAGAAAAAATGTAAGTTGATTATATCAAAAGTTAGTTTGTCTTAATTGATGATACATGCTCCAACTTAGTTTTAGAAAATTGAAATAAAACCCCCAGCTTTGGATTTTCCTTACTACTCAGGTGAAATATAATTTCTAAAAGTGATCCCGATAATTTTGAACAAATGAAGAATCACTAAAATCAGCACAATAAGTCATAATGGAGAACTTTTTCCATCTAAAGGACAGAAAAAACCTAATGCAGGACCATCATGCTTTTTGCCTGCTTAGCATCCCATCATCTGCAGAGCATGTCAGTAATCTCTTAAGCAGCTGACCTCGTCCCAGGGTACACTATAGAGCTTGGTGGAACTGCAGTCCAAGGCTCTGCTCTTTGCTCCTAGGCTGGCTTTGTGCTCGGTCTCTTGGTGCTCTGCATCGCATCCTTGGCCAATTCAGCAGCAATATTACACATGCTTATGAGGGAACCTCTGTGCAGTCTTTCTTGCTGGGAAGGATAAGCTGCCTCATATGGGACCTTGCATGTGGGAGGAGTACACAAAAGAATATGATGATTCAGAGTCCTTAGAGAAGCAAAATGTGGCAGCAGACTGACTATTGGAGCTCTGTCTGGACTAACTGGGTTTGATTCTTGATGTGGCAGTGCAAAACTGTAGCCAGCATGTTGATGACCTTCCCATCAGACTTGCATTTTACTTCCAGCCTTTACAGTGCTAAGAGGCTGCAAGGCTGTTTTTGTTGGAGGGCAGAAGACAAGAACAAACAATCCAAATCCAAATTTTGGTGCAGTCCAATCACCATAGTAGCTGCTTGTTTTAATGGTAAAAGGTTTGGGTTAGTTGTGTTGTTTTTTGGAAGAATATTTAAAAAAAATAAGATAATTTTTTAAAAACAAAAAATAAGTACTAATAGGGCATGTAAGTCCTTCCATGTAATGCTTTGACATTTGCAGTTCAACCTCATCCCTGTGTCAGCTTACACTTCCAAGACATTAATATCTATACTATCATGAAAAAGTAGGTAAAGTTACAGATTTCCTTGAGGATATTCAATGTCATGGGACTCATTTAAAGTTCAGACAGGAATTTCAGGAAAACCCGACACTTTTCTGGCCCAGTAAATTCCTACTTGCTCTCAAGTCAACCCAATCTTTTGTAAGGCCTCATATATCTGGAAAAGTTATCGATGAACAATGTCTGCTTGCACCAGTGCCCATTTTCTGTAAAGAACTTCTGTTTGTTGCTTTATTGCCTCCCCATATACATACTCTGTATAAAGCAGAAGGATGACTGAAGGTATCCCAGTGCCTTTCACACTATATATTAACACCAGAAAGCTACATTATTCCAGCTGAGATGTAGGACCTTTAGATCCACTTATAGCTGCAGTAACCATTTTGGATGTTGTAATTTTTTCATTGGTTCATAGAAAAAAAAAGTGCAGATATATTTTTGTATACTTGTCACCATTTCCTCCATTAAATCAGGCTATAGCATCAGGCGAGTCAATATTTCAATATTTTCCTCAATATTTTAATCAGAAGACATTCATATAAGCCAATAAGCCAAAACACTCTTTTCTTTGCAGTGGATCTAGGCTACTGCAGTTTTCACTGAGGCACCCCCTCAGTTGAGAGTAAAACATACACTGCCAATTCCACAATTTTGCATATGGATTTAATTTTTAGGCTTAATATAGTGGATGAGTGATATGACTGTTCTGTCTTTTCTGATTTGGTAACTTAATTAATGCAAGAGCTACCTTTTGTATTCCTAGTAGCAGTAATTGTAGGAATAAACCAGCACTCTGTGATTCTCAAATTTTTAAACATTAAAGTAATTTAAAATTTAATATTAGCCTATGCTGGAGGCTCTTGTTTTTATCTTCATCTTCTGTGAATGTTGCTCATAATGATGCTAGATGTTTTAAGGGGTCCAATGAGATCTGGTGGTCTGGCTCTATATTAATTAAATACTTCCACTCACAAACTAAAAACTGTGAAAAAGCTGTACAAATAATTTAGAAAATAAAAGAGTGACAACCTAGACAATGGTAGAAACAACATTGGTTTTAGCATGTGATTAAATGCTTGATGAAGGAAAATTCCACTGCATTTGTTCTCATTGATTTATTTTGCCTGTTTTAAGCCAAAGACTTGGAGGCCAGGAGTTTTGATGTTTGCTGTATCACAGACTTTAACATTACTAATTCCTTGATGCCATGGGAATGTACCTCCCTGTCAGAGGTGGAATTTTACCTGATGGTGTGAGAGTAGTCAGGGTACACATTTTGGGCTCCCTCAGGAATCCTGACCCATCTCTTTTTCTTGTCCTAAGGCAAGCGGTTGATGCCAGAAGGGAAAACATCTGGAGAAAAACAAAACTTAACTCAGGCATCTTCTGAAAAATTGGATTTCAGCCATGAAGGAGCCTTTAGACCCCTCAGTAACATCAGCACCATCACATCAGCAGTCAGAATTCCAGTTTGTTAACCAGATGTAGTACAAAGTCAAGAAGGAAAAGCTTAGGGCAGGAGTGTGTTGGGTGGTGTCAGTGACTTTATTTGTTAACTCAGTGGGTAGCTAAGGAGTTCTACAGGGAAGTCTGCCTCTTCCTGCCTTCTGCCCCAGAGATTTACTTGCAAGGTGTATGGTCAGCTTTGCATGTTCTTAGACACATTAGGAACTTGAAGAGACATTAAGATAGTGAATTCAAACTCACTGCATTGTTGTATTTTTCTGGAAAGTCTTTTTTTCAACAGTCTAAACAATTTCCATCTACAGCAGAATTTAATCCAGACCAGAACAGAAGATCTCAGTCTGCTCATTCTGTGGGAGGGTGCAGATCGGGATGTGGTTCCAGAGTCTCTGGCTTAAGCCCATTTCATGTCTCTGTTGTGGTTTTATGAGTTGATATAGCAAATATGTGACATTTGCTCTCCTTTTTTTCTTCTCTTGGAGTTTTTAGAGGCATGAGAGTTCCCGCTGTAGTGTAAGGCAGAAAACAACAGAAGACGTCTGAATAATAATGGTATTCAGTGCAGAAATCTCCATGCCTGGAGATCAGCAATTATTTGGAAGCTCCTAAAGGTTAAGGATATGTTGGATGCATAGACATTTGTGGATCATGAAAAAGTCTCTTTTGAGGAAGAGCAGAGACACAAACATCATTTCCCTCAGCAGATGCTACCAAGCTATGAAGTCCCTTTCTATATCTCAGGAATTTCTGAAGGGATAGCGTTACTGGAACAAAGATGCAGTCTTATTAAAGACTCTCAGTAGAGTAATACAAAAGATCAGACTTCAGTTCAGACAAGTTCTTTCTGATAGTTATTTGGAATCTAATCTAGCTGCCTGAACATCTCATCTATTGAGTAGAGAGATGAAAACAAGAGGAAAACTTCCAACAAGTGTTTCATCTCTGAAAGCATGGTGCCCAAAATATCTGGAGGAATACACTTTGTGTGTGGGTGGTTCTGTCACTTTCCAGTGGTAATGGAAGTAAAATGGGAAACAAATATGGACTAGACACCTAGGTTTTAGATGACCTGAATCCCTCCCTGTATTTCTTCCTATTGTGGTGTGAAGAGCAATGCCTCAATAACAGTGCTGTGGAAGGTATTAAGTTGACCCAAGTTGGTCAAGAGTGGTAGTTAAGTGTTTGTGCAACAAAGTCTGTAACCCTGTATATTGCACTTAAAAAGTCACAATAGGTAAGCAAACAGTGCCCTAGTATGAAACACACACCTGTCTGAGCAACAGGAACTTTATCTGACAGCTGAAATTCCACAAAGCTGTACAGCCATTACAAGTGTAAGGATTAAAAGCCATGTGACTGAAGACTGAAGACAGGTTAATTTATAAACCTACCTACAATACTTGTGTATTATGCTTTTGGTGTTTGGGTTTTTTTTTATATTTTATTTTTTTTTTAAACTTGTAATATTTTCACTCATTTCCCCTTGGTGGACACTGTCATAAGTCAAAACTTTAGGGCCTGTCCACAATGTTGTCTCAATAAACAGGTCATGGATGTACAGCCTCTGTACTGGGCCTTTGTGCAGTTTTGGACTGTAAGGAGTAAGAAAAGATGGCTACTGAAGAGACTGATTTTCTTGACTTTTTTGTGTTTCTTCTTGGTAATAAGTAACAGGTGAGAATTCATCCCTTCCTTTCTCCCCAGAAAATTTGATATACAAACGGATTGAACTTTTTTTTCATTTTTTTCTTTTTTTTTTTTTTTTCAGAATGCTTTTCTTTGTTGTTCTATTTCCTTCATGACATGTCAGAAGCAATTAAAAAGAAGAGAGGTTGGAACAGTTCCTTTCTGGCCAGAGCCAACTTTACTCATGCTACAGTGACCTGGCTCTAATTGATACTTCCTTTGCTGCCAAATATTCTAGATAACCCTCTAAATTCAGCAAAGGAGTGCTATGGTGTGTGTGTAGGCCTCTTATAGGTTTTTTGTTTCATATTTTACACTATGTTTAAAGCCAAGGAAACCATTTTTTCCCTCATATTGATTGTGTCTATTTTTAGGACAGGGTTTGAAAGGCAGTGGATAAATATGCTCTGATAGTTTTTCATTTAGATTTCTGTGTGTACAGAATTCTGGCCACACATCCTGCTGCCATTGGCATATAGGAATTGAATACTCTATACTCTGTTTAGGCAGGTAAAGTTTTCTGCTGGGAAAGGCAGGAATTTGAGATAGAAAGTAAAATTTCTCAGTTAAAACTAGGGACAATTGTGGTGAATGCTTTAAAGTTCCTTTGAAAGCACTGCAGGAGGTACCACATGTACAGAGCTTGTTATATCCAGATGGCCAGTATTAAAACTGAGAGGTAAATATGTCCTGATTTAAAAGGAGTAGATTATCCTAAGTGCAATTAGATAATTCACCAGAGTCACGGGAAAGTTACCAGATGCAAAATATCCAGCTGGGAAAGGTAGGAAATGACAGTGATACATTGTCATGTTACATTTTTAATCCTAGAAAATATTTTGCATTTCCCCCTATCAAGTTGTTAGGAGGCCACTATCTTGGCCTTCACTAAGGAGATTGCTTTTGTACACCAGTTTTGTGTGTATGGAGAAAATACTGACATGGCAGACTCCTCAGACTGGATCTAACCAAATTTTCCTCTGTTAATGTAATCAGCATGCTCTAGCTGACCTCATCAGAGGGCATAACAACAGCAGATGTGGCCTATTCTTTAGAATGTCCTTTAGTTCAACCTTCTTTTATCCAGAAGCCTAAATGCTGGATCAATATAAGTTATCTAAAGAGTTCTTGGATTTCAGGTACCATACAGAACTTTATATTTATCACTCAGCACTTTACTATTCACTAGTATGAGTTTTGTGCATTTCCCCCTCAAATAATTTCATAATGTTTCTCCTGCAGAGACTGGCACTTGGTGAGTACCAGCATGTTGCATGCTCTGTGGCTGGGTCTGCACTGCCTCCTCAGCAGTACATCTCTGTACATGTCTCAAATGTTGTATCTTAGGTATGAGGTGAGCAGGCTGAATTTCAAGGCAGAAAGAATTACACGCCAATGTCTGAGGAAAGACAGTAATGCTCTGCCTGCTGAAGATTTCTCAGTCTGACATACCTATTTCAGAGGTAGCTATTTCCCTTTAGAGAATTTCCAGTAGGAAAGCAAAAACAAGCCCACCATTACTTCTGATTCTTTTACTATTTACACAAATGTTTCTGATGCAGATGTAATTTCTCAGTCTACAATTTATTATTTCACTTGCCTTTAAATAAGAATGCCAGCCCATTGCCACTGTGAGCAGTGAGGTGCTTTGTTTCATTTTAACTTGTACAACGTGCTAGCTTTGGTAACCTCCACTGAAAATCTTTTGGCTTTCTGCAGTAGTATTTTGCCATACCTACCAGAGAGACACACCTATGTCTCCTCTAGGAGCTGGAATTTAGAAAAAGCAGTACTTTTCCATTTTGTGGCATTTATGTTACAGGTGGCTATTTCTCTCGACACCAAACTTTTACATTTGGTGCTGAAACAAAGTGCCTCTTCATGCCTATTTGACTTTTAAAATAAGGCTTATGATAAAGTTTTAAATTATGGAAAGGTGAGGGAAGGATGTAAATGATTTATTTTCATGTCTGTAAGAACATGACTACTCGACAGGTTAGCTGATTTTTATGTGTAACTCTCTTTTGCCCATATGTTGACACTGTTAGATTCATAAAATGGAATACCTGTTAGGAAACCCCAGAGCTTAGGCAGCTCTTTGGACATCATATCTGGTTTTTTTTGGGCATATGCACTTCCAAAGCTTTACATAATTGAAATTATCCTTAAATTTTACTGCTAAGAAAATAATAAATAAAAAGTACTTGAACAATATTGCAGAGGAGAAAATATCCAGTGTTTTTTCTGAAACAAATGTGAATAGGGTATACTTTCAGTAGCTGATAAAGAAAGGAAGTTTAGTCCTTTCTGTAATGGAAAACATCATTATTAGTCGTGAATTTAGTCAGAGCTAGTTTTTATTTCTGTATTGAAAATTTATTAAATATAATTTTATAAAACAACAAATTCTGATTTTGATTAAATGGTAGCCATTTTTTTCTTAAATTAGTTCATACTTTTTAGCTTTCACAATAGAAAATATTTCCTTAGTTTCTAACGTAATTTTGAGGAAAATTATCTTTTCCAGGCTTATGTTTTGAGGGCTCCAAAGAGATCAAAATGTGACCAGAATGTCCATGAAAGTGTTTGGATTCCAGAATGATGCTACACAATTACTATGCTATTGTCACTTCACAAAAAGATAATATTTGTTGAAAATTACTCCTGTGTAGTGTTTTCAAGCCACTAGATCTGGAGCTTTATTATAACATTAAGAATATGTCTACATATGTTACTTAATCTGCAGGAGGAGACTAACACGGTGGTGTAAGTGTATAACAAAGTAAGAGTAGCATCTGAAGTAATTTAAAAAAGAGATCAGTATTTTCTTGTCCAGCCTTGAAAGAGACTAGCCAAAGGATAGGAACACAGTAAAATACTATTTATGTATCAAAAGTACTTTTGGCATCTGTTCTTTATTGATGAAGATAATATTTATTGCCATCTGGTTTTCTGATATTGCTTATCTGGGGTTGCCATAGGACACAAACAGCTGGATTAAATTCCATCATGTTGCATCAGTCTGACTCATTTATTTTTTCTTATCTATGAAAATTTCTTGTTGTAAATAACATCTCACTCTTTCCTTTTCTGGAGTGCTTTGCTCTCATGCAGAATTCATGTGGTCTCTTTCAGTCTTTCTCTCTCTCTTCCCTTCCTCTTTTCTGTCCCTACTTTTTAGTTTTCCCTCCATCTCTCTCAGATTCTCTCTCCCTTTTCTTCTTTTTCTCAGCTCAACAAATGCTAAATAGCTCCATAGATATGTTTTAGCCTCACCTATGGGAGCTAAATGTAGGTTTAATTTTGTATTAATAATAATAATAATAATAATAATAATAATAATAATAATAATAGCAGTAGTAGTAGCAGCACTATTATTATTAGTAGTAATAGTAAAAATTTGTATAATGTGAGAGATTAATTTAAAGTGCATTTAATCTTTCCAACTGAGATTTCTGTCTATTTAATTCAGAAACTTTGACCTAATATCATAGGGACAGGGCCTTATGGCTGATTCCCTGGAACTGTTTAGCTGCTTTAAAATATTAGGTAACTTTTTATAGCTATGAAGATGCCTAATATATTGGCTGTCTTCAAGTTTTTGTAGAGTGTCTGAAGTCCACTAGTTCTGTGTAAGATTGTAGTACATATAGGCAAAAGAAATAATTGCAGAAATATGATTTGTCAATTTACACAACACGCCCTTGGAAACTGGTAGTTTTTTCATAAACTGGATATTTTAGGAGCATCAGTTCAAATGTAGCTGGAAGTCTTTCAAAAATGTAGATCCAAATCTGCCTCAGATTTTGGGTAAAACCACAGTGTGGCCATTTTGTGCATATTTATTTGAAAAATGCTCTTTTTTCATTGCCAATGGCAAAAGCTAAAAAGGGATTCCTTATTTCTTTAATGAGAAGGGACTTCTGATGATGAAAATGGTCATTGTTCCACTTCAGAATCTTGGTGTTGCACAGATATTATGCTTTCAAAGTTTTATGTACTCAAATTTTGTGTATTTTTAGTCTTTGATATTTTAAATACTCAAATTTTGTGTATTTTTAGTCTTTTGAGGCAGCATGCAGCATATTGCTGCAAACATAATAGATAATTTCTAACAATTTGGGACTAACTTTTTAAATATAACTTTGAGCAAAGAGACATTTCTTTAGGTCAGCTACAAAACAAAGGGGAAGAATCTGAATTCAGGGCAGAAATCATAGTTTATCTCATGTCCGCACCTGAAGAGGTGCAGCTCTTTTGTGGTCTCTAAAGTCCATCTGGAGCTCATCTAACCTTCCCTGTGCTGCTCCCCCAGGTTCGTCTCTGGAAGCAGCCCATGTAGGTGTCAGTGCCCCTGTTGCAAAGGAACAGGGAGTTGTTGTCGCAGGAGCTCTGCGAAGTGTTCCTCTGCAGGGATGGGATCTGGGTGTCACCACAGCACTGTCAGTGAGGTAAATATTTGAACATGGAGGAAGAGAAGAATGCAGGACCAGCTCTGGTGCTGTTTGGGAGTTCAAAGCTGAGGCACACAGGATATGGACTACTCCTGGGCAGAGACAGCCTGACCCTGTGTAAGTTTCTGGGGAAGACATGAGGGAACAGACTGGGGTGACAAGCAGATCTGGGAAGATAGACCTTGTTATTATGCCCATGAGAACAAATGGCATTAAGTATGTCACTGTAAAGGGATGAGCAACCTGGCAGGGTGACAGAGGTTTTGCTGCAACCTAGGTGCAAGCCAGGAAGGATTTCTCTTTGGAAAAAATAAACATAAGCCTGCTTGCAGGAGCTGGTTTTATATCGTAGTAGTCTACTGCATATATAGAAACCTGGTATTACAGTTGAAAACTAAATATTGTCATCAGATATGGGGAATAAGAAAGGAAAACACAAGGTCTTGTGAAAATTTATGCACATTGATGTGCTGCTTCTTAAGCACTGAAGTGCCTTCAGAAGCAGCCAACAATTCTGAAAAAGGCATCACTGGCCTAGGAAATATTTTCTGCATGGGTTGTGACAATATTTAGTAAACTTGCAAAGTCTGTTGAAAATATGGGCCCAACATCTGGCTGCCAAGGATGGAAAATGGGTAGGAGTGTTACAAAGGCGTATCAGTGGTGGTTCTATGCAGCTTGGTTGAGCATCCTGTTTATACAGGCCTGCATTTTACTCCTCTTTGAGGTAATGATGCTGGAGAACATCTTGTGAAGCAGGAGCTTGAATCACTGTCAGGTTTCTCACCAGTGTAAACTTCCCCTTTGTCATGCTCTTGCTGGTTGCTTACTATCCTGTTCAGTCATTAATCCCTATAACTTGCAAGATGATAAAGTATCTCCCTTTAGAATAATGCTTTCATAATGGCCATTTTGTTCTGCTTGGCTCTGTGACAGGTGGCGTTGCATGAGAAAAACCTGGAAATGGAAAATCTACATGAAATTAGTAATAGTGCTTCATTAGTGAAACAACTGGATTGAGGTTAGGTTTTTAAATGATATAAACTGAGCTACAATCTGTGGTATAGAGTTTTCTCCTGTGTACACAATCTACAGTATACAAGACCTTTTCTGTTTTGCTGCGATGTTAGTGATACATATCCCACTGCACATAGGCATGCATACATTTTGATAACCCAAGAACCATGCTAATTTGATTTTTCGAGTTGGTTTTTTGTGTGTGTGTGTTGAGGTTTGGGGTTTTTTTGGAGCGGTTTTGTGCTAATTGAAAGAGCACTTATTTCTTCTTACTAAAATCTGTTGACTTTTGAGACTAGAAGAAAACATTTACTGACAGTTGTTCATACATGGAGCTGCCCATGTTCTTTCAAAAAAAATCTCTTTCCTCAAGAGATACATACACATTAACAGTGAAAGGAGTGGTGACTGGCCAAACCAGGTGCACATACAGATTGTTTGTCTTTAAGGTATATTCTAAGAGGTACTGAAATATGTGTTCATTACTGTGGTTATAACGATGAGAGGATGGTTGTTTATTGGTTAGGGTTACTTTTGGCCTTTTCTGAGAGTCGTCAAAGTAAACAGAAAGGGCAGTTAATATGCTCATTTAACAAGTTTACTGTGTAAGGCTACAGCAAGGATTCAGTAGGTTCTTAGGACAGATGTACCTTGTAAGCATTGTAAGCTGAGCAAAGGCTACTCAATATATTATTCAATAAAATATGTTTATATTTCTCTGACATCCATCCCCACCAACTAGTTTTACTTCATAACCCTGTCAGTGGTTGTTCTTATTAGTATTGATTTTTCTGTGTTTGAACTGAACCTAGTATTTATGGTGCTGCTTAGTGAACATCTCTATGACAAATGAAAAATACCAGAAAGAAAGGAAGGAAGGACTTATTTTCCTGTAGTATCATCACAGCCTCCTGGATGGAGGCTGTTCTCCTTGCAGCCTCTCGTGAAGCCTGGGACTAGGCTGCTGTGAGAATTCCACGCAGGAGACAGAGCTGGGATACTGAGGGGAACACTCTGCTGTCACCACAAAGTGTTGTGCTTGACATGAGAACAAACATAAGAATTTTAATCAGGAGCTTCAGAGACCTGTAATTAACATGTGTTGAGGGGTACCTGTCTGCTTGGGGTATAGAAAGAGGCACCATAGCATTTACGCAGTTTGGCAGCCAGCAGAAGGAAACAATGGATTGTTTCTTTGATAGCAAAAAGAGAGAACATTCTGAGGGGTTCTAAGCCTTACATTCTGCTACATTTAAACTCTGCATTCAGTTTTAAATGTTACTTATCTTTACAGCCTGAGTACAACCCTTAAACTATGCTTGCAGACATTCTTCTCTAAGCATCAGGTGCACTGGAAGAGCAGGCAGCAAAAAAGAGGGAAATGCCCCTGAGAAGATTGGTATTTTATTTCTCTTAAATCTTTATTTATGAGAAAACCTGTTTCATAAATTGAGGAAAATCAAGAATTAAGCCCCTTTTTAAAAGATCTTTCTAGGAGATATTATTAAAATAAGCACAAAAGCAAATGTTCAGTTGTCTTAACATTTATTTTTTTTTTTTTACTAATAAAGTTATAATTTACCATTCATGTATCATGTAACAAAACAAAGACAAATTCAGATGTGGAGTTGTTATAGCCTAAATTTTCCTTTTATCAAAATTTGAGCAGCATGAATTACAAGGGACTTTCCATAATGACAAGCTAAGGACATGCTCAACTCATTATGTGGGATCTTGACAGAGACTTTTCAGGAGTATTTCTGTGTACCAATTCTGTTCTTTCACAAAAGTATGTAGGATGAGGAAAGGAAATGCAAAGGAGTCAATTGTGTGCAAAAATTGCAGTAGAGGCTGTTGCAAGTAAGATTTCTTCTCTAGTCTTTGTGTATTATAAGTACATGTGATGTGCCAGATTTACTGGTGCTGCAACCAGAGTATTCTGTCAGATCACTTTAGTGTAAAGTCACACTGGATTTTAATACCAAATCCTACAGTACTTGAAGACTTGAGAAAGAAAGGTACTATATCTTCTAATTACCAATTAGCTGTAGTATTTTATTTCAAAATTTTTTGTTAGGTTCTTAGAGGATAAAAGCTCACCTTGACACCAGGTTTTACTTTTATGATGACACCAGCAACAGCAGCAGCAGTACTTTCTGATAGATGAGCAGGATCAGATGAAACAGAATCTAACAGAATCTAACATAGGAACTGACACCCCTTCCAGCTCTTGTCCCCCCCCTTTGCCCCAACCACAAGAGGAAAACAATCTTGCTGCTTTCTTCCTAGTGTTTCAAAAACACAAGCAACTTTATTTTCCGCTTTTTTTTTATCCTCTCTCTCTTTTTTTTTTTTTTTAAATGAAACTGTTAGAAGTGCTGAGCTAGCACGAAAACATTGCTTTTATCATTATTTCTAGCTTGGCTTTGCAAGGTTTGTATTTCAAGAAAGTGTGCTATCACACTGCATTTGTTAGGCTCTGCTTGGAATTGCCAGTCATGAACCAAACACAAAAGTATTACAATGTAGTTCAGACATTAGCAAATAGAAGAAGAAAAAAGTGACCCCAAGCCTTGGGTAGCAAAAATACTTCTGTATTTCCAACTGCACCGTGATTTTCTGTGTGTTTACTGCAGTTCAGACATTCCCCTTCCACCAGTGTATCTGCAATGTGTGACTGTGATCATAACTGTTGCTCCTGCTTGCCCTGTGTCTACTTGTTTTGGCAGTTTCGATGGCAGAGAGTGCCGGGCCCCTTTCATGTGGTTTGTGTCACATGTGCTGCTGTGCGAGACACGCGCAGCTCTTTGGGAGCGCCCGCCGCTTGCTGCTTTGCCTGCTCTTGTGTGCTTCCTCTGCAGATGGCTTTCCTGGCTCCCATGGACCATTTGTTTGTTCAGTTTCTTTTATGGTGTGTACACCCACCCCATGAAGTTCCAGTGAAGTATGTGCTGTTTATTTCCTCTGCTGTCCAGCTCTGAAGGTTTAGATCTAAGGAGGCAGTCACTGACACTAAGTCCAACAACAGTCGTTAACACAGCCTGTCTGCTCCTGGGATGCCTAATGTTTTCCCTCTTGGAAATGTGGAACTCTCCACTTGTTCTTTTTTTAACCCTGTAGTGACTAATTTTAGCTATCTTACCAGCAGGCACCCACTGTGCATGAGATATCCTCCTAAGGCAGGCCTAAAATAGGTGGGTAGATTTGTCTCACTCAGATGACTTTTGTTTCTCTCCCCATTGACATGGAGGAAGACTAAATGGGCTAATTGGCTCATTTAGAGATAGCAATATCTGTGTGAGACACATCCCCCTTCAGGGACCCAGTCTTTGTGGTGGTATGCATGAATGTTCTATGGTTGCAAACTGATCTCTGGGATTTTTTCATCAGCTAATCCTTTTATCAGCACTTTCCATACTGCTTTACTCAGGAGGACAGAGCAGAGGCAGTGTCAGCAGAGGGGCATGTGAGTATAAAAGATAAGGACTAAGAGCCTCCTTTCAAGTGAGTCAGTTCCAGACCCACAGGAGGTATTTATTCACTGTATAAAACAGTAACCAACTAGCCTAGGTAAGAAGGGCAGGGAGAAAGCAGGTGAGAAAGTATTTCTTGAGAAAGAAGGGCAAAACCCCAGAACTTGATAAACAAAAAACCCCTGCAACAGTAGGAGGACAAACCTCCTGCTGCAGAACGTTGCAAATGCAGGTGGAAGATTTAGCAAATCCATGTAGTCTGAACTAGAAGTGCAAGCTGAGAAAGGTCAGGCATTCTATAATGTTAATGGTCCCACTGAGATACTTCTTGAAAATGCTGAATGTGTGCCGTATGCTTTATTTGCACCAAGAAATTGGATAGTGGAATGAACTTGTTCATGCCACTATCAAGACTGATGGTTTCATTAACAATTATGCTGGTTTTGTTCTAGAGTAAAACTGTCAGAACCCAGATAGCAATGGGAAGTTTAAAGCATTTCTGCAAATTCATCCGATTTCTCCACCAATTTTCAGAAGTTGTACCACTTCTTTAAGTAAAAGTGTGCATTAGGTAAAGTAACCGGCCACATCTGTGAGAAATAAGGCTTTCTCACTTCAGAAGCAAAAGCTTGCTTATTGGCAGAGCTGTTAAAATAATCCAAGTTTTTTACATTTTTCTGTATCTTGAAATAGTATTGAATAGATTAAATAAATCATTAGCAGAAGCAAGATTTTCATTTTAGTTGTTGTCCAGCAGTAAGAAAAATCTTTTAAGTATAGACTTTATGTTTACCTTAGGATTAGCAAACTAATCCTGCATGTGAACTATGTGTGATAGTCCCTGTGATGCCAGTGGCAGCTCTGCTCATGGACAACCTACACCATCTGTTCCCACATGCAGGGTGCAAGTTCCGTAGCGAAGGTGATTTTAAACCAGCAAGGTTATTACTTGGAGGAAAAGCTGACATTGCCCTAACTCTGCACATCAGAGCTACTGTTGCAGCATAAGGCAAAGATCAAAAGGCAATAAATGCGAATCTGTGAGACCTGGGAGAAATGACAGAGTTCAAAAAGTGTTAATTGCTCTCTTACTAGACAGGTGTTATATGTAAGGACAGACTTCTACTGCTTCCTTTCTAGTTTGGTCTGTATCCATCCCTTAGGAGTTTTCTGTACAGTATTTTTGGAAAAAAGTCCTCCATAGTGTGAATTATGTGTAAGGAGTCAGTTCTGTGCTCATGCAGCGTCCTGTTGTAGTCACTGGAAGTCAAGTTCGTAAAGAAGAGTGCATGTAATCTGACTTTTAAGAATGTTATTTCTTTCCCTGAAAATTGATTAAAAATAAAATGAAAAATAATGTTCTCTGCCAATGGCACCAGCTTTACAGGGCATCAAAGCAATGGACTGCTCATAATCTCTAGACATTTCCTGACTGCAAAGGTCATCTTGGAGTGACTGGGGTAAACTGAAAAAGAGTTATCTGAAGGCTAAATAAGGTGAAGGTTGCTGTGGCTAAAGTTCAAGTTTATTTACGCAGAATAAAAAAAGAGAAGTGAAAAGTTTGCTGACTTATTTCTAAAGCTTTGGACTGGTTCATGTAAAAGACAATGAAAATTAAAGGGAGTGGAATGTACAGTGACATAATAGGAATAGCAGTTAATGATTGTCCCTGGCAACTTGACTTTTTCCTTATTTATCTTATTCTAACCCAGACGGTGATATCTGTGATATTGCTGTTATTTTCTAGCTTTGAGGCTGAGACCTTCTATTTTTTTCTGTCTGGAAAATTGCAATTGTCTTGCCACCATGGAAGGAACATAAAATTCATTCAAGGAGTGGAAATAAGGAAGAACAGGTTTGTGTAGTTGTATATGTTCTAGTTTATGTTTGTAACATAATCCTCAAGAACAAAATAACGTGTGATCATCCTGCATTCCTTGCAGCATTCCAGAGACCAGTGACAGCACATTGTGCTGGATGCCAGGTGCCCACCAAAGCCACTTTGTCACTACCGTCCTCAATGGGACAGGGGAGAGGAAGTATAATGAAAGTTTCATGATTTGAGATAAGGCAGGAGAGATCCCTCACTGATTACCATCACAGGCAAAACAGACATGACTTGGAGAATTTAGTCTAATTTATCACCAATCCAAATCAGAGCAGGATAACAAGAAGTAAAACAAATCCTAAAAACACCTTCCTCCCACCCTCTCTCCTTCCCAGGGGTAACTTCATACCCAGTTCTTTACATTCTCCCTCCCAGTGGTGCAGGGAGACAGGGAATGGGAGGCTGCAATCAGTTCACATGTTGGGGGTTCTTTCTTTCTTTTTCTTTCTTTCTTTCTTTCTTTCTTCCTTTCTTCCTTTCTTCCTTTCTTCCTTTCTTCCTTTCTTCCTTCTTTCTTTCCATTCTTCCATTCTTCCATTCTTCCCTCCTTCCTTCCTTCCTTCCTTCCTTCCTTCCTTCCTTTCCTTTCTTTCCTTCTCTTCATAGAAAAAATGCCAGATATTTGAGGAAGGGTGAAGGAAGGTGTTTGGGAATATGCTTCAGGAGGAAGCACAAATGGGAGGAAATCTCTGATCTTTTTCTGTTGATAAAAAGCAAGAACAAACCCTTTATCTGAACTATATAAATGTGAAGAAAAAACCTTGTAGTAAGTACAAAGAATGAATGTGCAGGTCTATTGAGATTGTTAACTTTTAGTATTTCTTTGAAGTTAAATTTAGACAGGAACAGCAGTGGGGATTTTTCTTTCTGTGTGGTTCAATGAATTAGCAAGAGAAGGATCAACTATGTCACTGTCATCTCGGATTCTCATCTGGTGTCACTTTTCATTGGCATGCAGCTGTTAGGAAAGAGAAGGCAAGGAAAATTGGTGAACAAGGGAATGGGGAAAGAAATAAGTAGAAAGACTCAAAAAGGAGAGGAGAGAATTAAAAAGTAGTTGAAAAGGGGAAAAAGGATAGATCAAATGGAGAAAAAACCCAATTAAAAAGATGGAGCCCCAACAGCACTGCTCTGCCCAAGCACCCATGTTTTCTAAAACTATTTTCATCAGCATGCTAAACTTGCAACTTGTCTTGGTAGTCCTAACAGCTTTTTGAATTGTTTGTTGAGGACTTGTAGATTTTCTATAAAGCTAAGTGAAGCCATCTGTGGGATGGACACTAGCTGAAGACCCCTCCCACATTTTCAAATGTCTGATCACTAGTATTTAATTTTGACAAGTCATTATGATATGACAGTGTGCTTTGGAGTCTCCTGGTTCCTCACAGGAAGCTTACTGAAATATTATGCGCAGAACTTAAGACAGGAACGGGTCAGATACCTAGGAGGTCTTGATTTCTGCATGTCCTTGCTTGAACTTGTAGTGTGCTATTGCAAAATCATAGAACAGAATCACAGAATCACAGAATACTGAGCTGGAAGGGACCCACAAGGATCACTGAGTCCAGCTCCTGGCCCTGCACAGAACACCCTGAGAGTCACACCCTGTGCCTGAGAGCCTTGTACAAATGCTTGTGAGCTCTGTCAGGCTGGTGCTGTGACCACTGCCCTGGGGAGCCTTTCCAGTGCTCAACCACCCCCTGCATGAAGAGCCTTGTTCTAAAATCCAGCCAAAACCTTCCCTGACACAGCTTCCTGCCATTTTCTCGGAATCATGCATCATATGGTGACAAAACCCATTTCACTGTAGTGCACATAGTAACAGCAGGCCAACAAACAAAATAAACAACCTAGGTGGCAAAGCCCTACCTTAAGTGTTAAAGATACACAGTATCCAAGAGTAGGAGTGCTGCACTAAATGTCAGTATCTCCGGTTTCTGACTAAATTTTTGTGGCTGGCTGTTGCACATGTGCTATATGTGCAGGGAGAAGCAAGGCAAGGGCTAAGTGGGGAGCCTTGAGGGTCTTTAGCTGGCTACTGTGATTGCTGGGGGTCAGGAGGGAGGTGAGCCTGGTGGGAGCTGGTGTGGCTGTGCTTCAAGGGATGAGTTACTGCCTTCTCCAGCAGGTAGGACTGGACTCCAGCCAGTGCTCAGGAGAGCCTCTCTCTAGATATGCTGAAGTGGGACCTTGTTTCCAGGAGAAACAAGAAGCTTCTTGGAGACTTCCCAGCCACCCTGGGAAGTCTCCAAGAATGTCTTTGTTTCCTGAGGCTCTACCTCACAGCACAAATTCAGTGGAAAAGCTGCAGTGATGCTTTCACTGAGCCACTGCAGTAACTTTGCTTATCCCTTGTGTTCCCTGGTTGTGAAAAAGTTAAATTTGTTATGTGGCTATCATGATAGGAGGGAGGTAGACTTTTGTGTAAAAGCAGGTTGCAATCAGTCCAAATAGTTGAACAGATGAGGAAAGTCATGGGACTTTATGTCTGGTACCGTGCTGGAGCGGGGCTACGTGTCTCACTACAGTAATCAGGGAGTGGCTGTCTGACCTGTTACTGCTTGTAGGTACAACTGGTTCAAGCTCTGCCGTATACCCTGCTAGGGGCTCAGCAGAGCTGAAAACAACTGCTATCTGCTTAGGTAGGTGTAAGGGGTAAGAAGTCCCAGTCTTTGAACTTGGACTTTGTGAGGGACAGGAACAGCAAACCACCTTAGAAAAAAAGGGGAAAAACTGGTGATAAACTTTAAAGCCTAATGTTGTCTGCGGGTGGACTCCTGTGCATGTTTGGCTGTGAATCCACAGATGTATAGCACGGTCTTAGGAGTGGGTATGTGGAATACAAAGAATGTGTGTGGTTCCCTGTAGGACCAATATGTATCTTAACTGCTGATGGCTTTTTGTTTGGGAGTCTTTACCAACAAACTTCTTTTGGCTTGGTTACACAGGAAATAAGTCCACAGAGTGTGACCCAGTTGAGCTGTATTTCCAAGATGCTGTTGTATGATTTGTGGTCCTAGATACTGTGCCTCAGCCATGGAGCAGAAAGCAGAATGGCTGCCATACAGCAGAGAGGCATTGCTGCCCCTGGAGAGAGACAGTGGTTCTCTCACTTTTACTCTAAATGGGTTTATACATCTTCCTTCCCATACATGCTGCTGTTTGGTCCTCCCAAAGCCATCTGTTGAGCAGGCTGAAAAAGGGTGGGTCCATCAGCCTTTCCTCACTGCTCCAGTGCTCCAGCTCCCAACTGTCTTGCTGCCTCTCTGTTGAACTTCATGAATTCTACTTGTGTCTTTAATATACTGAGGGGCCCAGAACTGAATGCAGCATCTAGGTATGGTCCAACAAGAGCTCTGAGTAGAGAGGTTGAGTGCCTCCCTTGCTGTTCTAGCTCTGCTCTGCCGAATACAGCCCAGGATGCTTTAGGCCTTCGTGCCATCAGGAGACACTGCTAGCTCACATGCTGCTTGACCCCTTCTGTGTCCACCAGGTTCTTCTCAGCAGCACTGGTTACCACTCAGTCCCTACCTCCAGCAGTGCAAGAGTTTTTCCTTCCCAGCTGGAGGTCTCTCCATTAGTCCTCACTGAATTTTGCAAGGTTTCTGTTAGCCTTTTCCTCCAGCCTGCTGAGCTGTCTGTAAGTGTCAGTCCTGCCGTCAAGTGTGTTAACTGGTTTCTGACAGCTTGGTGCCATCTGCAAACTTGACTAACCTTCATTCCACTGTGTCCTCCAGACTGCTAGAGGAAGATGTCAATAAGGATGACCCCAGGACAGACTCCTGTTATTCACCCAGATAAACTGCCCACTTGGACAGTAATGTTCCTTCTTGTGCACAAGGATATTGTGAGAGTGCTTGGAAGCCTTACTGAAGTTGAGGAAACTGCTTTCCCTTATCCACAGATTCAGTCAGTTTGTGTCATAGAACAAAATCAGATGGGTCAGACATTATTCACCATTAAATAATCCATGCCTTTGCCTGTTCACAGGTAGAAGTAGTCATTGCCTGCATGAAACACCTATTTCAAGTACCTGAAAGGAGTGTAATGCCAGTTTTATGAGAGGAAAGAAGCTGCTTTTGATGTATTTTAAACTGCTCAGTCACTTCAGTCTTACAATTGTCCTGTGATGATTGGTTCATAAAGCTATAAATACAATGGAGGGAGTTGTTTCAGGTTTATTGCAGATTCAGACAGACAATAATTAATTGGTTACCTGCATTCATAGTAGTATGCTGTTAAAAAAACCCTTAAAGTTTGGATTTCTGGGCATGAGGAGAGTCAAGTACTAGATTTTGCCAGAGCACTTCTGAAAACAATGGCTTTACAGCCTGCTTTTCTTTTTTTCCCTTTTTCTTTTTTTTTTTTTTTTTTTTGTGAGTGGAAATAGCTCCTCTTTGACATGTAAAATATAGTTTTTGTATTTTGTATTTTCAGGGAAGTGGTATGCAAGTGCATGCAAGAGAAAGAGACATTTCTTTGTACTACTGCACAACCTGAGAAGCTTTGTAGTTAGATATCCTATTTCTGTTCATAATTAGACTGGAATATGATGTGCTTACCAAAAAGTAATTATCTTCTACCCAAAGAGTTTTCTAGGAGTTTGCATTGTGACAATTTACTTTCTCCGGGGTTCTCATCATTCAGGTACTGTGTGCTAAAAGAAGGAAAGAGACATTTCACAGTTTTTTTGGAGGTCCTCTTCTCACTCCAGTGTAACCTTTGAAAGTGTGATTCACTAAATATAAGAGAATGCAGTGGGAATCACTGAATGGCATCCAGACAAGGTGGCTCTTGCTTCACAGAAAGTGCACAAACAGAAGTTAATGTCTTTCAGGCCTCATAAAGCATGCCATAGGAATGCTAAATAGCAGAAACGTTTGGCTTGTGTATGCTAAGCAACCTGTCACATGCCTAAAGCAGCCCTACAGTGTTTATTTTTCTTTAACTAGTGCTTTATTGAAATTGTCCTTTGCTTTCAGCTTTAGTACTGCCAGCTTGTCTCTTCTTCCCGAACATCAGACTCTGGCTGCTTTAGTTTTTCGGAGCAATGCTGCAGCAACTTTGATTCCATGTTCTCAACCACAGGCTGCCGTCTCAAACAGTCCCTTCAGTATCCAGCCTGAAGGAACTTACAGGGAAACAGGCACAATAGCCAGTGGTTTTACTTTTAAAAATCCTTTCCAGTAACACTCTTTCTCTCATGTTTTCTGGAATTGGCATGACTTCTCTAGATCATGTTGTGTGATCTTTTTCTCCTCCTCCTTGTTCTTTCTCTCCTGCTTAGGAACATGGAGGAAAAGGTGCCCTCTCATGTACTTTTCTGTTACTGGACTTGTTTACATCTCTCTCCGTAGATGCAGAGAAAGAAGAAAGACAAAGCAATGGGGACTTGTAAGGACAGATCCCATGTTTCTGAGGTTGTAAGAACAAATCTGATGAAACTCCTTAGTGAGTTCCAGCTGTGGAGAAACTGCAAAAATCCAATACGTGCAGTGTCAGGAAGCCTTGCTGTGTCAATTCGAGTCTGTCAAGCCGCAGTTATCTCTGGTGCAAATTTCCTTTAATTTTTTGTTACCAGTCCTTTAAAGTCAAAATACAGGATTAGGTAGAGCTCCACTGTATAACCTGCCAGTCTGTGGTGGATGAGTGTTATCTACAGATAGGTATGTGTAAAACCTTTTAGAAATAAAATGGTTTTAATCAAAACTGAAGGTCCAAGGAGGGATTTCTTTAAAAAATGAACTCTGAAAACTTTTCATAATATGATTGATATTTTCATTATTTTAAAAGTTTTTAATTAAAAAAATAAAAGGACATGCTTTGATCTTGGATTATGTTATGAAAACAGTGAAAAATAAGTTGAAGCTTATGAATTATTGACTTTTTATCACTGGCTTTTCTGAGGCCTGCTTAAAAATTACTTCTATGAAATCAGCCACAGAAATAAATCCTAGATTTGAAGACAAAGAGAATCTTGGCTTTGGTTCACTGCTACTTGAATCTGAAGACAGTAGTGAGAGTCCAGATAATGTGGACATGTTGCTGTTGGACTACTGCACTCTCACTAGCACTGAACAAAACTCTAACATTTATCTTGAATATACAGCATTTACAAAAGATAATACAATGCTTTTCCTAATGTTATGAACAATGATCATAATGTTCAGACAGACAGAGATGAGCAAAAGAATGAAATCAAATATTCATTGTAAATCATTACATGTTTTTCTATTTCACAGCTTATTTGTTACCTTTTGTTTCTGAGTTCATTTGTAGTCATTTTTTTTTCACAATATGGTATTCATATCTGTTTAAATTGGAGAGCAAAATTTTATGTTTTTTAATTACAGAAGCTTCAGTAAACACAATTTATACCTTATTAATTGCTTCTCCTTGATCTCCTACTCTTGTACTAGGTTTTTAAAACAAATAAATTAATACTATCCTTATAAATAATGAGGCCAGAACTCTGTGAAATGGTGCTGGCCGTATTATTAGGTTAAATCTGCAACAGCTGTTTTCTCTCAGTGTGAAGTTACGGGGGTAAGCTGAACTAGCCTTCACCCTGAGATTCTTTCATCTCTGAAATGCAATCAGGAAGAGAGGCATTTGGGATGGAAAGAATTGTGACAATAAATGATAACTATTTATTATTACTTGTTAATAATTATTACCTAACAAACAATAATCACATGTGCAGTAAAACTGTGTATGTTTTGATACTTTGAGTTTCTTTACTTTTCCTTTGTTGCGTCTGACAAACAACTGAGGATCAGGTAGAGAGGTTGGGTTATTGCATTGATTGGTGCCTTCCTCACAAGCAGGAAAAAAACTAAGCTGTAGTTTCTTCCTTACTTCACCTGTTTGTGATCAGAGGGACTGTCTTCCTCTAATCTTCTTAGTGAAGCTGTTGTAAACCTTCATTAACGTTCACAGTTCATTCTCAGCACCTGAGAGGCTACAGTACTTTGCTCTTTTTAGAATAACAAAGGTGCTGTGAAAGTTTACCTGTTGTTCGTTTTATCTTGCTAATATGATACAAAGGAATCAGTAGAAGTCATAGCCATGATTAGAAAATCAGATTATGGAACAGTGATTTAACAAGGTACACAAGTCCGAGAGCTGGATGGTGAAAGATTGTTTGCTTTCCCTATTAGTGCAATAATTGTAGTGTCCTGCACTATGATTTAAATAGAACCTGCAGTCTGGACATAGTAGTCTGGAAAGAAAACCAGGTAATTAGGAGGCAAAAGGTGAATTGGTAAGAACCCTGTATGGACAGGAAAAAATGGGTATTGATTTGAGAAACTTATGATGTGAGCAACCAGTGGTGAAATTATTTTTGTGTGTGCTCTGTTGTCTAGTTCACTTGTAAGATTTGTCATACCTTGTTTCTCACATATGACTGTCTCTTTTACCGATATCAGATCTTCAGATTTCCAGTATGATTTTAATCAGCACAGCAGAATTCCAGGGCAGTTGCACAGTTTTCAAGTCTGTAATTTCTCAGTACTGTTCACTCCTGCTGTGCTGAACAGCTGAGATATCATACTGTAATAAATTGTTGTATAGGTTACTTATTTTACTTCCTTGTCTTTTGAAGTAGATAGCAGTTGCATAGTAGATGATTGTTCAGCACAGGTTGATTGTTTCTACGTTGCATAGAAAGAGAAAACTGCTGCAAGATATTATTAGAATGATGTATTTAATATTTGTCAAAGCAGAATATGATTAAATATTGCATTTATGATGATAATGAGCTGAGTGAAAATTATATACTATATTATAGACTTTCTTTGTTACAAATTTCAAAGTCTTGATTTTAATTTTGAGAGTTTTTATTATTTGTTCCCTTCTGAAATAATTTTATCTTCCTAATAGAAGTATCCTAAGCTTACTTGCATCATAACTTTAAGTATAACATAGTCAAGAAGAATCATTCAGAGGCACATACTCTGGGACAGCATATTGAAAAATGTAGTTAAAACATTAAAAAAAAAAGCTCCTAAAAACAAAAAACCAAAACCAACAATGACAAAAAAGGGGAAAAAAATTCTTTCTACTGGCCCGTATCCATGGTAATATTTGTCCACAGTACACAGTGAAGTGTCAGCCTTTGTAGGTAAAATTTGGTGACGTCTTGAGCACTGGAATGCATCAGTGTAGTACTGCATGGTGACATTCCTTGGCTGCTCACATTGGAGAGTGAGCAGCAGCCTGGGACACTTGGTGAGTTAAGGGGAAAGCATGTATGGTAACATGCTGCACGTCATAGGAAGCTACAGCCCGGGTTTCTGCTTATAAGGACATAGTTCCGGTGGAGGCAGAGTGTCTGCAGAAAAACATCACAAGAAAAATAACCTATCACTGAATCTTTGAGCATTCCCAGATTCCATCTGTACATTTTCCAGCAAACAACTGGCCTACATGTTTCTCTGAAATATGGAGATTCTTTGGTTGTGCAGTCATGCGTTGGCTGATAGAAGACTTCCTGTGAAATCTGTAAATCATCAGTAGTGAGATAAAAAAAATAAAACCTAAAAAGATTATTTAAGTTAGTGTTCTCCCGAGCAGCATATCTCCCTAGAGCATGAATGCATTTATATACAATTTTACAGCTTTTTGCTGGATCAGAAATTGCTAGTGACCAAGGAACTGGCAAGAAAAAAAGTACAACTGTAATGGTTTGAATAACTGCTTGTAAGTAGCAGCTGCATTTCCTTTTCCTTCATTTTTGTGCTGCTTTCCAAGTGAACTACTTAAACTCTGTCTTACTGCAGTCTGACCATCTTAAACATATTTTTTTCCTAAAGCTGAGCTACTAAACTGGTGACCTAGCTCTCAGTCTGTTCTCAGCTGGAAGTAATTGCTGCTCTTCGCATCAGGAAGGAGAGCAAAAGGAAGGGTCAGAAGAAGGAGATGGCCAAGCAGTTGATGAACTCTGCTCTTACCCCAGGGGCAAAAGCTGTCTGCTTAGAGATGATAAATGCAAGAAGATGCCATTGGGAAACCTTAGTTGTGGCTTGCTATGCTGCCTCTAGAGAGGATTTCATTCTGCGGTGTTCGTATTCAAGGACCTTTAATTAACAACCAATTAAGTAAGAGATTACTCATTTAAAACAGAAGAAAATATTAGTTGTGGAGTCCTTTGGATTTAAATGAATGTACTAGCAGTAGAAATAGACTGCGATAAGTTCTTGGCCACCACATTTGTCACCCCAAATGTCACAGGAGTAAGTGTGTTGACAGAAGAACTGGTCAGAAGTCTTGCTTGTTGGTTTGAAAAATTAAAACCCGTGTGCTCCTATTGCCTCCTGTAAGCTGGTCTTTCCCTAATAGGTTCAGTGTGAGAGAATGATCTGGTTCAGCAGCTTGGAGGAAACAGTCAGACCTTGTACAGGGAACACTGGAGCATGTGCTCCTGTTGTGACCCACTGCTTGCTGTGGGAAGAGCCATGAGGCTGGAGCTCTGTTTGACAGTGTTCCTGTACTAAGACTAAGAAACCCTTTCTGTGGTTACTTGGATGTTGTTCTGTGTTAAGGTCCGACCCAGAAAAGCACTCTTGATTAACACAATACTCCAGCTAGTGCCCTATCCTGTTTGAATCACTTTGGGTGGTATTGTGTATTTAATCAAAGTCATGCTTAATTGCCTTTCTGACACAGAGCCTAAAGTTTACCATTGTATGACAGTAGTACTAGTGACTAAAAACAGTAAAATTATCCTCTGGGTAGCACAGCTGCGTTGTTTAACATCTCATGGATGGTTTACAATACAACTTTGCTGGGAAATTGCCCTCTTAAAACAGAAATCTTACCAAATATACTAAAAATAGAATTCAGTTGGTTAATTGAACATGACTTCAAAGACCTCCAGTATATAAATGTGCAGCAGCTCAGGATATAGCGTGACCTTAAGCAGTAAAAATTTTGATGGACCATTTTAAAATATCCATCTGTATCAACCCTGATTTGAGCAAAACATGCTTCTGTCACGACATGATGAAGAGCTACTTTTCTACTGAAAATTATGATCTTCAGACTGCATTCTTCTTTTGTCCTCTTGTACTCTGAACAATTCTTGTACTCTTGAACAATTTCTGTTCTTCAGAACAGTAGCGTGTTGAACACAATCTGCTAATTTGTTCAATAGTTATCTTTGTTTTTTGCATAATGTTGCTAATGTGGAGTTGCTTGATGAAAAGGTTCATAGTGCTTTATTTTAATATGGCTTAATAGTAGTAAATTAGGTTTTTTTGCTTGCACCCTCTTTAGTAGGGTTCCTGCTTTAGTTAATTGATAGATATGATAACATGATCTAGTGAATTCCAGGGACTGGGTTATTGCAGCTGTGATTTTAAAGAAACAAAAATCAAAAACTCAAGAAATCCTGTACCCGAGGCTAAAGTAATATGCAGACAACATGAACTCAAGAAACCTTTGCGTAATAAATAAAACGACAAGACAGTGAATTGTCACAAACATGTTTCCCTTGGTTCTGCTTATTAGGACTGACTAATGTTAGTCATTAGTGAGCAGGAAGAACTTTCCCCATGCGTGGCTTAAGCTGTTGAATATGTTGACTCATATGTTTAGAATGCATCATGCTGTGACTTATCCATGTTATATATAGATGTATATTTGGGATTCCTCATGCATGACTAGGCACTGATGAACCTCTTGTGACTGAAGGTTGTAGCTGTGTAAGGGAATATCCCAATTTTTATAGAATTGCAGAATCAACTATCAATCTATTGTCTGTAGGATCTGGCCTTCACCTGTGAATGACAATAACATAGAAATTGGGTATAAGCAACAAAACTATTTTTGTAACTTTGGTTATTTTTATACATCTAAAGAGCCCTTTTCACTCTAATGTTCTCAAAACCATTCCTTTCCTTCCACTGTCTCCTTGCTCCAGGATGGCTTAGTTCCAACTCATACAGTGAGTAGACTGCAGTGTACCTTTTTTATTCTAGTGAGATTAACTACTAGCAGTGTACACAAGATTCCAGGATCATCATCTCCCTTCACATGAAAAGTATTTGTGAGACTTTTTGAAGTTAGTAGTTTGGATTTTGAACTTCAGAAAGACCTTGTGTGGTAATTTGGGTGTTAAGAATGGCTGACCTGCTCCACGGCCAGGTATGTCTGTAGACCTTCTGCTTTACTCTGAACAGATGCTGTGTTCAGTTGCCTGCTTGGAAGTACCTCACATTCTGGCTTACAGCACACAGCTTGGTTTTTGGTAACTTCTCCCTCCACCAACTCTACCAGCCTTCTTTGGCTTGACATCATGATGGATGGTTGTAAAGGCATCTGAGGTGACTGGTGCTTTTGAATGGCTATTCTTGGCTTTGCATGTCTAGTTTTAGTCTGTTGGTTAGTTGTCTGTGGGATTTACTGAAAAAAATTCTGAAGGTATCGACAAATGCCAAAATTCTTGAAGGGTTTTTACTACACAGAAAAGTCTTTTTTTATCACATAGGAAATTAGCCTTTATGACCAGGGAGGGCATGGATAAAACCACTCATTCTTTTGTCTGTGACCTGTAGAAACTGAGGATGTGATAAATAGGTCAAGCTCTTTTCAGTATCCAAGTCTTCTTTGTTTCTTGCCCAATAAAAGAGTAAAATAGCTATTTCCCAGAAGTGAAATGTTCTTTAATCATTGTGTGAACGACATTATGACTTCACTGCCTTGTTTCAAAAAGAAAAAAAAAACTCCACAAGCAACTCATTAAAGAAGGTAATTAGAAGAGCAGTGCTGTAGCACACTCACTGGAGAAGTTGCAGTCCTTCTCTGCTTGTGGTTCATTGTGGTCAGAGGAATCTGGCACGCAGATGGTGTGGCACAGAGCTTTGTCAGACAGATAGCAAGAAGGCCAAGGGAGTCTAGGAAGAATGACAAAGCAGGATGAGCAGACCAAACATCTTAAAGATGTCTCACACATGCTCTCACGAGTGTGTCAAATGTTCTCTCATGTGCCTTTACAAAAAATTTGGTGGAATGGATTATTTGGTGAGACTTTAGGGGAAAATTTTACTCTACAAAAGGATTCTGGAACTTCAATCCTAACTCTCTTTTTTCATTATTTTTCTCTTCTATGAGCTTAATTTTTGTGTTTCAGTTTAATTCTTGTGTTAAGGCCTTTGACTAAAGGTGATGTGAATACTAGTCTTGCGAAAGAGTCCAGTCTTTTGAAAAGTAATGAAAGTCATATTTGCTGTGGTGGCAACAGGCCCAGGCTGTGTTTAGTTGAAGTGTTTCTCATTTTGCAGTGTGAGGGAGAAGTTTTCATTTTGCCAGGATTGTTACTAAAACCACATTGATATTGAGGGTATATGTTGCCTACTATCTAAGGGGGCTTAAAAAACTGATAAAAATGTTGGACTTGTAGGAAATCGCTGTGGTCCTTTTCTTATAGGCCCATGAATATTGTGAAATTGATGTTTGAAATGCATAAAACAGGAAGAAGGAAGATTTAGGTATCTGAGGAAAGCAGAAAAACATGTTTTTTTTGTACTGAATTTTGTATTTAGAATAAATGACAATGTATGTTTCCCTTTAACCTTCCATCAGTCTGAGGGCCTAAATGCATATTTAAGAGAAGATTTTAACTTGATCAAGAGAGTTTGTCTCTCCAAATTCCATGGTAGCAGATGTCTAAAAATTGTCTGGAGAAAATTTCGCTGTCTTCTCATCTTGGAAAGCAAACCCAACTATTTGGCATATGCTTGATACATATTTGGGCAATACTGAATGTATTGCTGGTGCAGTGTGACAGCAGCCAAAAATGCAGTTTGTTATTTCTTGTGAAGTTGTGTTATACTGGAAAATCAGTCAGTTGATGCAATAAACTGTTTTCAGTTGAATGTTCATGTTTTCTGTTGCATTGCATCCTGTAGATGGGAGGAGTCCAAGGTCACCTTCAATTCTGGCCACAAGACAGTTTTTCCATGATACCCTCAACTTCCTCCCCTTTCCCACCCCATCCCAATGACCTTCCAGCTTCTGGTTTGCTAAGATTAATTTCTTTCACATCTACTAGTCTTATTGCCTTATTGTATTCCTAGCATTCCCCTTTTGATGTCTCCATGTTCTACGGCAATGACTAAAATATATATCTAGCAATTATTTGAAATACATATTTTTATAAGAAACCTCTGTAAATGACTAAAATATGGGAAGAAAAACATTTAATTCCACTCCTTTCCATAACTTTTGGGTTTCCCGTAACTTTAGATTTTCCTTCAGGAGATATTGAAATGATACATTAGCAAAAGTGTTTCAGAACTGGATTCCTCTGACTGTTGTCACATCATACTGATCATATGAAGAGAAAATATCACTGTAAATCTGTGGAAGGAGCTCTCCTTTTCTAGATTAGAAGTGGGTTTATTTATTTATTTATTTGATTTTATATACTTGCAGTATTGTCACAAGGCACAGCTGAAGTAAAAAGGCAGTCATTGTCACAATTGGCAGGATCTTTAATAAACATTTACTTATCTCAGGCAGTAAAGAACAAGTCTACTGCATTACTTTTAAGTCTTTCTGTTTGCCTGTTTTCCTGCTTTTTTTCTCCCTTTTTGGGTAAATACGAGATCTTCCTTATTGCACTGAAGATCTGAGTCTTTTGACAAAACTATTAGTCTGGCAGATTATTTAAATAGGGTGCTTCTTTTCGTAATGAAATTGCATTCATTCCTTGAAAGGAGTTAAACATCTTAGAATAAATTTCTTTCATATTTGATAATCTTACTATCCCGTAAAACAAGCACTTTGTCAAAGTTTTTGGTATGAATTAATACAAATTTTGAATAGTATTTATGCAGAAGTTACCTGGAGTCTTTTGGGTTAGCAGGGTACTTCTGCTGTCAAATGAATTGATTGCAGTCTAAGAACATCTATTTAAAATAGCTTAACAATTGTGCTTGTGATTCAAAGAGAGACAGTAGAGAAAATAAACTGTTATTATTTCATTGCTTTTAGTGATTCTCTGCCAGATTATGCACAGTGTTCTTCAGCTGTATCTGTCTATACTGTCATTCACTAGCTAAACAAGGACATTTCTTGTAAATTTTCCTACAAAAGAAGAGATGAAAGGAAACAGGTCAGTGTAGATAATAATTTATGTTTGATTTAATTAGTTGTCAGAGCACTCATCAAATAAATGATCTATGGCTTCAGTACTTAGCATGCAGTAAGTTTTTGGAGTAGCCAAGCGCTACAAAAATCTTCCTCAAATAATCAATCTAAGAGGAACTCCAGCACTCTCAAGTAAGAACAGCAGCCAGCTCTGATGGATATAGAGCCAAATACGTCACTAGCTGTTTGGCTTCCCTTGATGTTACAGATGTAAGATTGCTGTCCAACAATCTGTATCAGGTAGATTGCTATTTTTATTCCTATTTCACATATTGTACATGGCACAGCAGTTGACTGATTCACTCCAGGCCTTTTTTTAAAAGCCTATGCTAGTTTGGGTGGTCCCATTGTGACAGTGTTTGCAGGATCAAATGTTCAACTGCTGTGAGGTGGATATGAATTTGAAAAACCCTACAGAAACTTCAGAGCTGGATACTCTGCAACTAATTTTCCAAAAATGTAAAGCTTCAGTACAGCTTGTCTGTGGCCTTAGTTGGTGTTTCTCCTTCATTTAGGATGACAACTTTGCTTTTATATTTAAGGTCACATTATGCCCCTGACATTAAATTGAAATGATTACAGTAACAGTTGAGAAGCCTCCCTCCCTTGTCTGTTCCATGAAAATTGACAACCATACTGGGCACATAGCACCTAGCTGCTTAATCTGTTTTGTAGCATTTGGCCAGTTGCCCTGTTTTGCAGAACTTCAGGAAAGCAAAAAGCTCTCACAGGTAATCTGAAATAAAGAAAGAAGAAGATTTTGTTTTTAATATTAGAGGGTTTTTTATACTTTCTTTCTCAAAGCTGTCCAATTAATCCTCCTATCAAATCATTATCTTTAAACTTGTGGTTTCTTCTTTGCATCTCACTCTGCAAAAGGAATGTAATCTGTTTATGTCCTTCTTATTTTTAGAGATGTGAATTTCAACCAGGAACTACTTTTTTTCCCCCCTTTTTATTTTCTTCCCTTTTTTTGGCCATGTGATTTGACCTGAAATGCAAGTAAAGTTTATGCTTATTTCATATTAAGGCCTCTACAAACCAAAACTGCTCTGTGTGTGGGTGGATGGGAGGAAATGCACTGAAGGAAGTTGCAGTCCAGTGTGGGAGTTAGACAGCTTGGCTAGATGACCATTTACCCTTTCTCCAGTTTTCTTCAGAGAATTTTGAATGCTCCATCTAAAGCCGAAGTTTTGGCCAGTCTCTCTTTTCACTACCATTTGCTGCTAATTTGTTTCTGAGAGCAAATAGCTTGCTTATGAATGTAATTTATTTCGAAGAGATCTGGGAAGGGAGGTTCTGACGTGAAGGGAATCTAATGGCAGATTAAAAACCAGTCTCCTGTGCTGCTTGTCTACATTATTTCACTTATCCTACATTAATATCTGAAACCAGCTGATGTCATAGGTGCAAGGGGAAATTTGACTCAGTTTCATATTTTTGCAGCCTGAGTTCCATCCATGTACTCAACAGCATTTTGATAGGCAAAGCCTTAAAACTGAATGGAGACTGTTTTGGTTTTTTCATGGAAAGAACTTACAGTCTGTTGGAGGACTTAAAGGCACTGTTTGAATCCAGACTGAGTAGCAATATAAGAGGTAGGTACTATGTAGATTTAAAAAGAGCCCTGATATAATAGCAGGGGGGAAGTAGATATTACAGAAATGTGATAGTAATATAAAATATTTGAATAATGTGAGAATGCTGGTTATTTTTAGATATTTGTTTAAATTTAGAATTTGCTTCTCTAACATGGGTATCTGTGTTGTGCATGGAGATTCAAGGTTTAATCACACACAGTATACTGAAAATGCATAATAATGTAGCTTGGTGTTGCAAGAATGTGTAGGAAACTTCAGGTTGGAAAGGATCACAGGTTGTCTGTAGTCCAATCTCTTGCTCAAAGCAGGGTTGACTTATGAGGTCAGTAACCAAGTAGCCCAAGAGCTTTATCCAAGCTTTCATCTTGAATACACCTGAGGCGGAAGGGGACACAAACTATCTGGGCAACCTGCTTCATCTGCCCAACTGTCCTCATGGTAAAGATGATCTTCCTTATATCCAGTTAGGACCTCTCTTACTTCAAATGATGCTTCTTGTCTCTTGTCCATGTGTCACTATGAAGAGGCAGGCTTTGTCTTCCTAATATCTGCCTCTCCCCTCCAGATACTGGCAGGCTGCTGTTAGGTCTCCCCTAAAGTTTTCTCCTGCACAGGCTGAACAAGCCTCATTCCCTCACAGGCAAGGGCTCCAGCCCCCAGCCATCCTAGTGGCTCTGCTGAACTTGCTGCCATTGCATGTCTTTCCTGTATTGGCAGCTCAAAAGTTGTTACCATAAGGAGAACAGAAAATAAGACTACCCTTTATCAGTTCCTTGCTTGTGTTTGAACTGTGCTTCTTACTTCTTCTCTACTGATGCAGAATATAAATTGTTCCTTTAATTTTTTTTAAGCTTTTTTTTAGTGGCTGCTTAGGTTCTCTCTTCTTCAATGTATGGTTTTGACTAAGAAATTGACTAAGAGCAAAGCTTTTAAGATTTGTGATGCTGTGCATTCCTTTCCCCTCTATATATAGTGGATGTATTAAGAGGAGGGCTGGGCATGAGATCTGTTATTACCCAATACTTGGTTTGCAGATGCCAATGTTCTGTAACAATGTCCACGACAATAAATAAACAGTTGTACTAGTTTCAGTGTTCTCCCATTGCCAGAAATAGTTTTAGGGTACTCCATAGAGATTTTATTTCTTTCTCTCAATCTGTAGGTTTCACACAACTGATCTGCCCTTTGCTTGTAACTTTTTAACAGTAAGGGCATCTTACCGATGTTGTACATGTCTTGGATTCTTAAGTGACCATCATTAATGGGAAAACCTTTGTGGGAACTGAGTCATGTCTCAACTTTGTTAGCCTGTGGATAAGCCTGTCCTTAGTCTTTTTATGTGGATCATGCATGGGATGGCCTAACTGTGGAACTTGGACAAACTTTCTGATCCTGCTCGGAGTAGGAGGCAGCCATTCAGCCCTGGCCCATCTGAGTGCATTTGTGCTTTAGGGAAGCCTGAAGTCAGCTTCCTTGGGTTGTGTAACACTAAGGTCTCTACCTCACGTTTCACCACACCAATTTTTTTCTACCTTCCATCATGTTGCATCTACATCCAGATCCATCTCATTTCTGTTTTGCTGCGTTTGCCAATCTTTATTTCATTTTGCCAAAGTAAACACTTCTGTGCTAGATACAATTGTGATACTTCAATGACAGAAAAACTGTTAAAATCCGGGCCAGCTGCCCTATCCCATTTTTTTGGCGTCTGGCTGTATCTAGGAGTATCCCATTCTCAGTGTTCATAGCTGGAGTTCACAAATTAGCAGTGCCACTTTCCTCTACTTGGAATTTTCATTATTTTGGCAGTGTTACATGATGTCACATGGGCTTTCTCAGAAGTCTGGAGAGCACAGAGCATAAACTCTAGTCTCATAAAATGAGGAGCTTCATCTGTACTCATGTGGCTGACCTGCCCAATGCTGGATGAATCCTTGTTCCTATAAATTATCCTTCAGGCTGCAAGAGCTTTGTTTAGTGAGTGAGTTTGCTTAACTGCTGTTAGAAGGCTTAAATTTACTTTAGCAGTAAACTTTTCTCCTTTGCTGAAAAAAGTTGAAGTGTCTAAAACTTAAAAGGTTTAAAAGCAAAAGAGTTACAGTATATTCATATAAAAGTGTACATACAAAATCTTGAAGGCTCAGGTTTCATGAGAGACCTGGCCTAGAAAAAATTGTTTCCTCAGACTAAATGTAAGCTAATAACGGAGTGTTTTACTGCTGCTGTGACCTTGCTTGACTTGATCTAATATGCTATATTTTAGTTGGGGTTTTTTTGTGATGTAAAAAAAGGGTATGCATGTTTCAGTAATGCTGTCATTCAGAAACCTCATGCTTTTATAAGCTGTTCCCTATTTTTGGCTAAGGGTTGTGTGGAGGGTGGGTGACACACCAGAACTTGATGATCTACCCAGTACATTCTGTTCTTTGAACAAAAACTGCAAAACCCCTTTCATTGAGATTGGTTTGAACCATTTCAAGAAGCTATCAACACAGATTAAATAGTAGTATAGATAGCCACTTCTGAATGATCACTTGGTTAACACTACTGACACGTGTTAAACCTTGAACTAACGGATTTTAAACAAACATTGCACAATGCAGAAGATATGAAAAGGTTTTTGACTTGGAATTCCCAGATGTTCAACATAATTTTGTACATGAATGCAATCTTTGAGATTCTGGAAGTGTTCCTTATAGTGTACTCCATTTATTTTTTTGTTGGTGGGGATATGTTGACTGAGTTAAATGAGTAGCTGAAATGACCTGAATTCAGCCTGAAATGGTTAATCTGATGCTCTCTGTCTACACTTCGAGCATCAGAGTCTACAATACTGAATACCAACATTTCTTCTGGCATTGTTGACAGCCTTCATGGGTAGCATAGACTTTAGATTGCTTTCCTCTAGAGAAGGTCTTTCTTGGCTTGCACTGGCGCTGAAAAGGGCCTGGTCCAGAAGGAGGTTAGCAATAGCTTGTCACACTAATAGCTTAAGTGGTGCCTTAAGGAAGCTTGCTTTTCTACTGCCTGCAAAATATGTTTTTCTGGGGGGAAAAAAAGGGTTTTCTACATGCGTTTCTTATTTTTAACTGCATGTTACAGCTTCTTTAGGACGTTTAATAGTGCTTGTGACTTAATCGTGCTTCAACGTTACAGCATGAATGTCACCCTTTAGAGACAAATTGGAGAAGCATTTCCTGGCTGCTCTCCCACATAAAACCAAAACCATTTCTGAGAAACTCTTTTTACTATCAGCTAGACTGTCTGGAGTGCTTTCACCCTCAGCTACTGAGGGCAAAATACAGGAAATTTGGTCCAGATACTGCAGAGGAAAAAAGCAGCACATGCCCAAGAAATGCAGCGAAGTTAAGTTTTCTTGAGGACCTTATCCCTGTGTGCTGGAAAAATGAGACTGAACGTTTTTTCATTGAACTAATGAACTAATAGCAGCAGTAGGTTCCCATGACTTGTGTAAAGCCCTCTGAGTCTTCAGTTCTCTTTTCTGAGGACCTATTGTTGATCATCTCAGTAAAAAGAAAAAAACAGCACTGACAAAGAACTGAGAAAGGAAGATACTAATAGTAAAAGGGAGACAAAAGTACAAATTAACACAGAGATCTTGTGATTCCTTGCAAAATATATACATGGTATGCATTTACAAATTTAATTAAGACTTTCCTTTTAAATTTCAGATACCAGCAATACTGTGGATGACTTTTAATGTGGATTTGACAAAATCCCTGAATCATGGCTACAGAGTACATAGTATCACACTGAGGGGAAAAATAGATGTTTTCAGAGAGCTGTAAACAGAAGGCTAAAAAGAGCTGATTAAAGACATCTGCTCTTTCTTGAGATAGAGTGAGCTGACACTAAGCATGCAACAGTCAAAGTAAGGAATAATTCATACCCATTTACCTGTGCCAGTCATAGAATTGGGTAAGGAATAAGATATTTCACAAAGATAGTGAAATATAAGAAAAGGCCTTCCTTACATGTTTAGCTTTTCTAGGCCATAATCTTGCACGTATGATTCTGCAAGGCTACAGATGTAGTAGAGTTGACTCATAATTGTCATCTTACTTTGTAGATATGTATAGGCAAAATTGACTCAATAGGGATTTCAGTTGTTTGTATGTCTTGGGAAGAACTTTGAACAAATCTATATGTAGGTCGTATGAGATCTAAAGACTGACTGAAAATATAAATTACAGTTCTTCAGTAAATATTGCAGAATCTTGTGCTCATCTGCTTTTGTGTGGGCAATATTTCACAGAAGTACTTTAAATATGATTCTGTTTTTCCCCAAAAAATCAGATGTATTTTGGCTCAATCAGACATATCCAAGGCAGAATTAAATGTTTTCTGACATTGTACAAGGATTTTTCAGGAAATAATTTTCTAAAGGGTATATTGTGCTTATTTTTTTAACCCACAAATGGAAAACTTTTGTATTAGGAGAACAAACTTTTTATTTCATTTGTGAATAATGGTTTTGGAAACATACATGACACATTGGTATTCAACATTTTTTGTAAAAGATTCTATTCTGCACTAAATATCTTCCTAGTGTAAAGACTGGTGTTTGAATTAAGGAGTAGCTTTATGAACAGGACAGTAGTTAACTGTCTTGTTAGCTTACTGTTTCTTAAGAATGCTACACTGAGACTGGCATGGGTTCTGTTAATGAAAGAAAGGCATCACAAAGCATGCAAAAATTAAGACTATCCTATAAAGTTTCCATTCTAGATCCCAAATTTGTGCATAAATCATGGTTCAAAAATGATAAATTGTTTCTGAAGAGCATGAATTTAGGCATTTGTCAATTTTTTTTCTCATTGTTTGCTGAAATTCTTAAATGTAATTTTCTTAATCCCCTGTGAATCTTTTTAGCAATGAAAGAAATTGTTGTGTTGTACATGTCTGATGTAATTCCCCAAACTCTCTGGCAGAGCCCAGCCTATGTTACCTTTCCACTATGTTTTCTAAGCTCTTAGACCTGGCTCTCCACACATACAAACTGATGCAGGCTAAAATAACCTTGATGAATAGGAGAGCATGGGAGAGTTTGCTTTTCACCCAGAAAACCAATAGGTGCAGTAATCTAAATGCCCCATAGTCATGTCAAGGAGGTGATTATTATGCAGAGCAGAGTTTAGCCAGGCTGCTAAAACCAGCTGCAGCAAGTTGTAGGAGGAGGGTCTGCAATCTCATGGCAACCTGTTACCTGATGTTTCTGTGCCTTCTCCCATCTCAACATCAGTTACTGGACTGTCCTTCTGTTTCTTAACAGAAGTTTACTCCTACTGGAATTGTTCTCTGAACAGCCTTTAGCTTTGGGAACTCCTGGGGCCCCTGGTATGACTCTCAGATTAGGAGAAGGGATAGTGCTCTGAGAAAGCCAAAGGTTCCAGTAAAAGGAGCTCTACCCTGTATGTTGAAACGCAGGCCGTGGAACCACCAGGACATCCGGCAGAGAAGCTGTTCAGATTCTGAAGTGATGAGCCAGATAGAGGAGTGTGTCGATATTGTAGATTACTGACAAGAGTGGAAAAAATCCCTGCAAAACAAAGGAATGTGTGCAAAGCTGAATGTACATCAAAAAATTATCATCTTAAATTATGTCTGACAGCAGGGAACAAATGAAAAATATTCTCCACAGATGATGAAATTTAGAGTTAGTGGTGTAAACTGGAATAGCTACACTGATTTCACTCCACATTATACTAGCCAGCTTTCCAAACAACTGTGTTAAAAAATGTTAATAGCATAATTAAAATCGAAGCACACTGCCAAGAGAAAATCATAACAGCTTTTCCGTTGTCTTCTCTCTCTTTCTCTTCTTGTAAAATGCTGGGATCTGAAATCTGATGAAACAACGAGCACTGTATTTAATTTTACACTCTCTGTGGATAAGGTTTGATTAAAAATACGAATAAAATGTATGCAGGAATTGAGAGAACCTGAAGTCAGTAGAAATCAGGGACTGCAGCTTCAGAGATGGTGTTCTGAGGAGCTCTTCAGCCCTGTCTTCAGAGGTGGCCATTTCCACCCACACCAGCCCTTTGTTGTAAATACTGGCATACACCTCAGTGCTCTCAGTGGTCTGCAGCTCTCAGAGCTGGACCTGTCTCAAAAGCATTGCTTCAAGTACAAACAGATCTCGCAGTGTATTAAGTGTTCTTAGATGGGGCTGTATTCTCAACCTTTCAGTGACTTGCCAGGATGTTATACCCGAATGAGGCATGGCGCCTGCATAGTCCTTGAGAAAGGACATTGCAGAAGCTCCTGATAATGGTTTTTAGAGGGAATTTATTGAAATGTTTTCATAACTTCTTTGTAAAATTAGCCCAAGTAGAATGAAATTTAAAGCAGTCTTTCCTTACCAGTTTTAAAAAACTCTCTTCCTCTGTGTTTCTGGAAATGGTGCAATAGCATCGAGGTAGGTCAGGTAGTATTATGTTCTCAGCAATATTTTTTATACACAAGAGTGCTTTCCCAAAGTTCAATGGCATGGAAAACTAAAAAGTAAAGAACCCTTGTTTCATTAGCAGTACATGTAACAGACTGTAACCTGGCTTTTCCTTATTATACAAAGAAATTTAATTTAAATAATTCAAACAATAATAATAATAATAAAAGTGCATGGAGTGTTTCATGAACCAGCCAGTGAAGTTAATATAGAAAAATTCCAGATAGGCGAACAGAGTTAGCAGGTAATTATACTATAGCTAAAACAGTACTGAGACTTCTTTTTATAAGTTTATGTCTGATTAAATAATACAGTATACTATGAGAAGCATAGTGTTTGCACACTAAACCACTGTGATCAGACAAAAAATTGAAGGACAAATGCTGTTGATTGGTTTATGAATTGGATAGCCCCAAGGCCTGATTCAAGCACACGTGCCTGCAAAAATGGTAGTCTTGCTTGGTTTCGAGGGCTTTCAGGGGTGATTTATACAGTTGCAAGCCAAGCAACCACATACATTTTGCTCCTTCGTGCCCCAGTGCATCCAGTACATGACTGGGCCTGTATTCCTGGCTGCACTTCAGGGTTAAAGAATCACTGATAAATCAGCAGCATTTCCTAATTATCTTTCCCAGGCGGCAAACTGAATTGGCTGTGCATACTGCAGATTTGCTGTGTACTCAGAAAATACCTCAGAAACTGAAAGCAGTCTAGAGTCACAAAAGTGCTTTCTCTCCACACCAAAAATATTTTTGTTACCTATTACTATAGTGGCAATTTGCTCTAACCTTATTGACTGGCTACTCTTGATACTGAATTTTTTTTAACAGATTTTTCTAGTTTCTCTATCAGTGAGGGGTGCTAACAGTAATAGAATAATAAGTATGTTTTTATATACCATTCAGACAGATCCAAAGATCACTCCAAATGAACCTGAGGAGTCTTACACTTAGGGAGTTTGCATTGTTCAAGAGAATTTAACAAGAATCAATGTAAGTGCATCCATGCTACTGGTAAATATAATTTAGATTTTGGAAGGAGAAATTTAAAATATTTTACAGCAGTAGAAAATGAGAATCACAATGCAGAGAGAGGGTTTTCTTTTTTGTAGTCAAGAAGTCATTTATGTCAGTAACATTTGAATTAAATGTTACCATTTTCTTAATCAAGACTTTTTGTGGGACATTTTTCTCTGAGTATGTGGGCTAAAAAATTCGAGAAACCACCTAGGGTGATTAGTAGCAAAGAAAAAAGTTAGTTGGAAGTCACTGAACCAGTAAATGGCTTAGAGTATTTGATTCTGGTTATTGGGCTCACCAGCTGTAAAAATTATTGAAAAGAGCTAAAATACACTTCATGGTTTATTTTCTTCTTACTGTGAAAGCATTGGAAGCAAAATATAAACTCAAATGATTGCTCAGACCCTGAAAAAGAAGTTAGACTTTTTTCTGGAAATAGGCATCTCCTGATGTGGCTGTTACAGGTGACTTCTCCCTCTGCACCCCTAAAGGTTGTCTCAAAGACCCCTTTATAAAGGAGACCACAAGTAATGCTGTGAAACATTCCTGCTCCGCAGCTCTCCTGCTCTCCAGTCTCTATAAACAAACATTAGCTTAGATCAGAGAGTGTGGATACAAGATAACCCCTTCTGCAAACAGCGTATGACTTCTAAAGCTAACACAGCAAGTATGTTGTCCCTCTCCCTGGACCCTTTGCTCGGGTGAAGGGAGGCTCCTCATAACTCAGCAGTCAAAGGATTCTTTGATGTGTTTGAGCCTCTGTGCTGAGATCCCTGCTCAGTGACATGGCAGTGTTTAGGAGCTCCAGCTTTGTGAGGCTGAAGTGTCGGGTCAGGCTGAGGCATGATTTGCAAAGTTTGCCAAGACTGTGTCTGTTCCCAGAGTGCCTGTGGAACAGCCCAAATAGTGCATCTGATGTACTGATGTGCACATGACACTGGAATGGTGAGTGTCTTTGATTGCATAAAGGGGTACTTTGCAGACTCCTGTGCCTGTGACTAAGAGCAGATACTTTCCAAATGTCTGGGGCTTATTCTGTTTGAAGGAAAAAAAAAAAAAA
>VXAC01002270.1:310909-544002 GCA_013399225.1 Rhipidura dahli
AAAGCAAGCATTTTCCTTTTAGAAGTCCAAAGGAACATTTCACAATAAAAAGTGCTTTTTAATTTTTTTTAAACCGACTCATTCTGGTATTTTTAATGTGTCTCTGAGCTCCTGATTAAGAGCCTAATCCAACTTTTTCAGAGGGGGGGAGGTGTTTGACTGCTTTGAAAATAAATATATCTACAGAGCTATTTCTAGCTCAGAAGATGCAATATTTTTGAATGTGATATATTCTTAAAAGGACCCTAATGATTTATATATGAGTATCCCTCTGTTTTACTTCACAATAGTTCTTATTGTCTGTCTTTTATACAAGAATTCTTTAGGTGTTGTTTCTTTTTTGTTTACTGTTTTCATTTTCACTAGGATTTTATGAGGGGATTATGACAAAACTAGTCCCTAAGCAGGAATCTAAAATTTGGTGCTTTTATCCATGTATAAGTTACTTATATTAAAGAGGAATTACCTGATTTTCCCTGTAATGCCAGCATTGCAGAGAACCACGGAAATTATGGAGAGAAATGGAGATTTAACCCAATTTTTAAAAAAATCTATTTTTCTAAGTAGACAGCTAGGAAACGGTTATTTGTGGGTGAGACTTTTTAAAACCACTATAAAGAGAGGATAATTTGGAGTGACAAGAAGACCTTTAAGTTGTTCTTAGTTGTATCATCTTAGTCCTCTACCTCTGATTTAGTCCTGTCAGTAGAGCCAAGGCTTCATCACTTGTTTCTGCTTATTAAACCTGAACTTCATCAGAGCTTGGGAACTTCAGAGTCCAGAGCCTCCATCATCTAATATTGATGATTTTAAAGATGAAAATGAACAAGCTGTTCTTTTAAATTGAGTGCAAGTGGTTTGATGTCTGTGATATTGTTATGTTAAAGATTATTTTTTCCTCACATAACTACCTACTATTTCTATCCAAGTGCTCTGATATTCCATCTTAGGTATTCTGTTTTTGTTAAACAATAAAGTTTTGACAAAATCAGAAAGATGTGTTTTCAGAAGGAGGATCCATTAATTTACAGAGCTGAAAATAGACCATGCCATACATAACCCCTTATGTGTCTGAGCGTGAATCCTCCTGGACTTAGAATTCCTAAACCTGTGTTAACTCAGTTCTTGCAGTACATGGGTTTGGAGTGTGTTTCCATGACCATGTTATCTCCACTGGCTTGTCCCTGGCCAGGTGTGTAGGACACCTATTGAGGTAGCTGCAAGTTTTTCAAAGCTGCCACTCAGAGCAGCACTGAAAATGTCCAGGCTCTGCTCGGAGCCTTCATGCTGCAAAAGCTGGCAGTCCTGTGAAAGTGAAGCCATTCTTAGTAGGTGGTATTAAGTGTGTTTATTTCTCAGAGCCAAACATCTTCTTAACCCTCAAATCATATCAAATCTGAGCTTAAATCAATGCAGTCTCCTCATATAAACACACTGAAACACACCAGGCTGCAGCAATCTAGTAGTTCTGCAAATTACTGAAATTAAGCTATGTGGCTCTGATTTTTTAAATTTAGAAAATTGCACAAAGCTTCTTGTTCTTCCTTTCACTTGTCAAATCTTCCTGGTGAGCTGAGCTTATTTGCTGCAGTTCTGTGCAGTAGGTGAGAGAATGCTTAAACATCTTGGGAATTCCTACCTAAATCTGCTTTATCTTCAGTTCCTCCATCTCAATTCCAGTTAAAAGGCAAATGTAAGAAGTTATAAACAAAGGCAATTTCAGGATATATCCCCAACATCTGCAGATATTTCTGCAAAGGCATTTAGTTGTACACAGTATTGTCTAGACAACATAAAAAATAGTTTGCTTTTTCTTCAAATAAAAATAAACTCTAAAAATTTAAAAAGCATGATGGGATCTGACCAAAACTAACAAAAGCTAAGTAATTACGAGATAAGTTTGATTAAATCAGAGCAACTTTTCTCAGTTCATGCTGGTCAAATGTACCAAAGTATATCACAAGGCAGACAGAATTTGACGTAAAATTAGAGCTTTACTTTTCACTTAAGGTCTGCTTTTTATTTTTCAGAGCTTTTGATATTTTGGGATAAAGGTGTTGTGATTAATGGGAAGTAGTTCACATGCAATCAACAGAAGCAATAAGAATTAGCTTCAGTGATTCTAAAAGCTAATGAGGTCCCTATTTATATATATGCATTATGAAGTATTTAAAACATCTTCACGAGCAATTTCCTACATCATTTAGTTATTCTATAATTACACAATCTTAAATTTTACAATATGCCATCAAATGTTTACAACATTGTGTTACATCCTGTTAAATTTTATTGAAATTTTTCATAGTACCCATGGAGTTCATGAAGGAGAAAAAAATGGGACAATATCTTAATTATGGGGGAAAAAACTGAAGTGCTGTAAATCACATAAAGTCTTTTTATATCTAAAAAAAAATTAGTGTGCACTGGTGTTTACTTCACTGCCTTTTGATCAAAATTAACACATTCAGTGTGGAGGTTTTGGGTCCAGTATTAGCTAAACCTAGTTTTTGTCAGTTTTCTTTAGCTGGGTATAGTCTCCAAATAATTTATAGAGCTGACCCACAAAAACTTACATAGACTGTGGTGTGAGAATTCTCTTAAGAGTGAAATATTTTAAGACAGAATACTTATATCCAGCATTCATATAGTGGAATTACAACCTTGGTGTCAATATAAGCTATTTTTTATCCACAGGTGCTCTTACTGCAGAGTTGACTGTGGTTATGACCCAAAGATTTCTTTGAGCATTAGCTTTGTCCTTATACAAACACTCGTGAGTATGATGCTACATCTAGCAGGAATAAGCTGGCCATTTGGAAATAAATTAGCTGCTCAGGCTGCACATTTAGAAGTTTGCCAGCACTCACACAATCATGCAACATACCTCAAGTGAAATTCTGCAGGGTACTTGCTTCATGCCCATAATCTTTACTGGATTCAGCACACCTGATGTGGTCTCACCAGTGCTGCTTAGAGGGGAAGGATCTCTTCCCTCAGACTGCTGGAGATGCTGTTCCATTAGCAGCCCAGGAGGCTGTTTGTGTTCTTTCCTGCAAGAATGCACTGCGGGCTTATAAATAAAAAGTGTAGAAAGGTTGAAATCTTTACTAAACAAATTAATTGCACATTTAAAGCCACTTGTTTTGCTGAAGAACAAAGTGATGTTCTTAGAAGTTTTACCAGTATCGTGTGGATTTCAAGAGCATTAATGTGTGATCTTTTTGCAGCATAACTATTCATGCCTTAGTTTGGCTACTTCAGTGGTTATCTATCTAACAATCCAGCCCTGGAATCATCAGGAAATCTATACTGATGTGCATTAAAGAAGAGGAGGAACACTCCAGGTTCTCCATGTTGCAGTTGCTTGCAAAAAAAACCGAACCAGAGAAAGGCTAAATCTGCTCTTTATCTGTCACTACATGGTGCCCCTTTGTTCTTCTCAGAGATGAGGCCATGGAAGAAAGCACGGTCCTGTGCGTGCAAGGTTCACAGCCATATAGCAGTGTCATGTACAGCCAGATTTTAATATTATTTATGTGTCAGGCTGAGTTTTTAATACCTAGCTAGTGTTAAACAACTGTGGGAATTTTTTGGTCTCTTTTGCTTTTCCTTCATAAACCTCAGTTTTTCCATCTGTAAAATTCAGGCAACTCTATGTCCTTACTAAAGGAGAGCAAATCTGAAACTTGAAAAGCAGCTTTGAACAACATAGAGAATCTTTTCTATTTCCACTTTTTGGACTCCATCTTGTTCTGAAACAAAAACTTAGTCAAATACTGCTTCACTCTAGTGCCAAAACCTAATCTTATTATTTAAAATCTCTGTTGGATTTTACAGACTTTTGTAATTGAAACTGTTCAAAGTTTTCCCTCGGGAAAAACTGAATAGGATCTTTAGGGTTTATTCCATTATTTTTTATTGATATTAGTTTGATCTCTTGAGGACACTTTGCTCTTAAGTGCATGTTTATTTTCATACACAAATACCACCGAAGGGCTTATTTTTAATTATATTTTTATTAGTATGTGTGTTTTACAGTTTTTAATATTTAATACACCTAATTAATGTACAGAATTTTAACCTTTTAACCCATTTTAACTAATCATTCTATGTGATAAAGACAGGACTTTATTAGTAAGGAATTAAACTCATCCTTCCCTTACTAATTTTCATTGGGAAGATAAATCCTCAGCTCTAGAAAGTCAGGCCCTTTGGGCCTTCTCTCAGGTTATATGAAGTCCACACTTTATTGAGCCCTGAAACTGGAGGTCTAAGTGCTTACCCTGCAGCAATTAAAGAGAAATCAACCTATCCCTTATGCTGTGGTCTATATTAGATATTTATCTTTCTGATTTTTTTATTTAAAATTTGTCTGTGTGTGTTACATCTGGCTGGTATTTGTGTTGATTTTCAGAGTGATCTTCGTAAGAAATGTGAATAAAAATCTCTTATCGTTTTAATTTCTATTAAGAACTTTCCTCCTAGCTCATTTTCCTCCATCTCTTCCCATTTCTCTACGTCATATGCAGTGTGACATTTTTAGGGTTTTTTACATCTACTTTTCTTGTTTGTGGACCAATGAATATCCTCATGCTGTGCTTCCTCTGCATTCCTCTGTGCTGAACTAACGATTTTTGAGGGGCATTCTCCCATCAGTGCAAATTCCTATATATTTTCCTATATATTTTTCCTATATATTTTTCACTATGTTTGCTTGGATTGATGGTATATTTTGAAAGAAAGTTACTTCTTTGTGCTGTTATTGAAATTATTATTTTTTTATTCTTGAAACTTAGGAAGAAATAATTGTTAACTTGGTCATGATATTAAATAATTCTTATTATGGTCACACTGTTATTTGTCAATTTTCATTACAGTAAACAAACTGAAATTCTAACATTGCTGAGTTTTGCATGTCTTTTTCAAGGCAAAATAATTAATTTGAAGTACTTTGCTTCACCTTAGACTATTTTGCCTAGGGAATTTATATTTGCAAAATTCCTGACACTGAGCTATCATTCTGTTCAGTACTCCAAACCTGAGTACGTTTTTGGCACTTGGAACAAAAACACTAATAGAGTCATGCATTTTTTGAATGTATCTATCCCTTGTATACAAATAGCAATCCTACAAAATATTTGCTGCTCCCTTGCTAAATGTTTTACAGAAGGCTGTGCCATACGTGCAAGGTAAAATCCATTCTTTAATTTCTCATGGTCCTTAACCTTTCTCTTTTTCTCATGTTGTTGTGTTGTAGAGCTCTTTAAGCATCCAGGTATTGTAAAAATGCTTTAAAACTTAGTAATCTACCCTAGCTGTTCTTTCTTTGTGCTACAGTCTGCAATTTTTCATTTACAAGTGCAACAAACTGGTAGGCATTACTTTCATAGCTATGCTATCTCATTTCTATGAGATATCAAATCTTCCCAGATTTATACCTGAGATTTAAAAAAATGTGATAGACCATATCTAATTTATTCTCCATCTAGATGAATATGTTTGCTGTATAGCACTTTCTGTATATGCCTAAATTACATGACAACAAGACAGAGTTAGCCTAGAACTACAGGGTATTAAGCAAGGAAATGTGAACTCATTAAATAACTCAGTAGAGAAAACCTCCCAAGTAGTTGTCACATCCTCTGTAAGTTCAGACAGTGGCAAAGGCTTATAAATTAAAGGGTTTGTTTTTTTTTTCTAAAGGGCTGGAAATCCTCAATGAAAAATAGTCCTGTAAAACCAAGGACAATTTGTTTTCATTTCAAGTCATAGGACCATAGAATATTTTGGGTTGGATGGGATTTTAGAGGTCATCTGGCTCCAGCCTGCCTGCCATGGGCAGGGATATCTTCCACTAAACCAGGCTGCTCAGAGCCCAGGTGAGGCTGACCAGCCTATAGTTATCCAGGTCTTCTTTTATTCCATTTATAAAAATAGGAGTTATATGGTTGCCATAATTTTCTAGTGGATCTGAACTCTAACAGAAAACTGTGTTTTCTTCTTAGATTGGAAAACCAACCATTTACTCTTGAATGCCTTTGTAACATTCTAATGGTCTAATAGCAGTCTAAAGGACTTTGAGTATGGATAGGAAGAAGGGCTTCTGGAGACTATAAAGAATATTAATACTCTATAATGCCAAACAATTAACGCCAAACAATTAGAACTTTTTTCTTTTTCTTTTTTTTTTTTTTTTTCAGAATGTGGTCCATCAAAGCAGCTTTACTGAAAACAATACCTCATTTCATAGCAATGAAAAGCTGAGTCAGAATAAGTATGCCTTCACTGTACCTAAATAGGGAGGATAAGTAAAATCAAGAATATTTGGAAAATTCTCCAGTTTCATCTTTGAAAACACAGTAGAACATTTGCACTTTTAAAAAAGCTACAAAATTTACTTTTTAGACTGTGTTTGAGAGAGAGAAGCAAACCAAAATACTGACTGATAAATGAGTTAAAAATAAAAATGTTTTCTATTAAAAAATATTTTACATCCAAAGGCTTGGATTTTTTCATAGTCTGAATCTCCTGTTTCTGCTGTCACAAAATGGCATCAGAGCTCCCTAGTTCTGCAAGACTAAATATTGCTCAGTGTCAGCATCAGGCCAGGGTTATTTTCCGAGAGAAATTTTGTATTTGGGGGAAAGTAGAAAGCATTTTTGTGGCATGCTGATGTTTGGAAAACAATGGTTGTTTAGAATTGCTTAGAAGAGTGGAATGTCAGAAGTAGTCTGAGAGAAAATGGATTTGTTGGCAGAAGACAGGCAAAGTGGTCAAAGCCATGTGCTATGTGCAGTTTGTGACTTGGCTTTTTGATTTGTGCTGTACCTAGCACACCTGTGGATTTGGTTAATGTGCAGCAGCAATATGGAGCTGTCTCTGTAGGCTGTCCAATTTCAAAATGTGCATTTTAAATGTTGATTATCATAGCCAGAAAAATGACAAACTTTTTGGCTAACAAAAAATTTGAATTCTCAATAAAGTTGGTTTGCAGAATTTTTTTCAACGTTTTTCTGACTTGCACGATGAAAAGCTGTGGGGTTTGAAATGACTAATATACAAGATGGCTCTAGTTTAAACAACACTGGAAGTTCCAGCATGCCTGATTCTTGCTAGGGCTTCAGTGAATGATCTTATTTCAAATAGATTAGTTCCATAAACCTACATTTGGAGATAGGAGTAATAATACTAAGTACAACCAGATTGCTGGGGTAAAAATCCAACCACAATTGCATCAGAATAGCACTGGAAAACTGTAGTTTGTTTTTCACTTACAAGTACAAGCAAATCCTCAACTGTTTCAGAAAAATTATTGAACTTTCAAACCAGAAAGATAGTCAATAAAGTGAGAAAACTGGGGCGCTTTGCTCTTTATTACAATATTCAGATGGCTTTGGATAACTGGAACAGTGTTTCATGTGCAGAGCACAATTACTTAAGAAGGGCTTTACTTTGCTGTTTAATATCAAATAAGAGGAAAGCAATCACATGCAAAATTTGAAAGTATCAGAATTTTTGGGGGTGTAATTTTTTATAACAAAATCATGTCTGCTTATGTTTTCATGTGGAAAATATGTAGGACTTGGAAGGAAAAAAAAGAGCATTTTTTATTTCTCATAGTTTAAATTCGATTGAATCTCAGAATCAAAATAGAACTCAGGAAATGTGGTGGTATCTTGGTAGAAGCAAGATGAAGTTTTACTTAAAACAAAAGTAAAAACTGAACCCCCCTTATTTTTCAGATTGCTCTGCTATGTTAACCAGCATCTGCTATATCTCAGTAGATGGATCTATCCATCTGTGGGGATATACAAGTTTGCTAACTTGCAAAAACCTTAGCTCTGTTATCTTTTCCTGCCCCATTTCAATAAAATTACTGTGCTCAATTAAACATGATACTGCTGTGGCGAATCAGACTATCATTATCTTGCTTCTCTGATTATCTAGCTTTTCTCACTAGGTGATAGATAGAAACAGGCATTGTGTGGCACACAGGGAGAAAGAAGCAAATAATACACTATGAGCACTGTAGTGAAGCAAAGTGGTACTCTGGCTCCTGTATCCCCAGGGGTTGCCTTGTGTCTGAGTCTGTTCAGAACTGAGGAAATACAACTGTGTCTCTGCAGAAGCCATGTCTGAGGTTGTAGACCATCTATGCAGACTTGCTAACCCTTTGGTATTTGCTTTAATTTGATTCATATACCTCTCTTTGATTTCATAAAATCATAGAGTCATGGAATTGTTAAGCTTGGAAAGGACCTTTAAGAGCATCAAGTCCAACCATCAGCCTAGCACCACCACCCTGGCCACCATAAACTGTGACCTCAAGTGCTGTATCCCCATCTCACTACAATCTTCTTTCAGATAGCTGTTGATAAAGTCTCCCCTGAACCTTCTTTTCTCCAGGCTAAACTAATCCAGTTCCCTCAGCCTCTCCTTATCACACTTGTGCTCCCAAACCTTCTCCAGCTCTGTTGTCCTTCTCTGGACCTGCTCCAGCCCCTCAATGTTTATCTTGTAGTGAGAGTGCCCAGAACAGGACACAGGATCTGAGGTGTGGCCTCACCAGTGCTGAGTACAGGGGGACAGTCACTGCCCTGGTCCACTGGCCACAATGTTCCTGATCCAGGCCAGGATGCCTTTGGCCATCTTGGCAGCCTGGGCACACACTGGATCATGTTCAGCTGGCTGCTGACCAGCACCCCAGATCCTTTTCCACTGGGCAGCTTCCCAGCCACTCTGCCCCCAGCCTGTAGCGCTGCACAGGATTGTTGTGACCCAAGGGCAGGACTCAGAACTTTGTCTTTTGTGGAACACAGCTTTTGTAGCTGTCTTCTTCCAGGAAGTCATTAGTGGTATTTTTCATATCTTTTCAGTTAAGCCACACATTAATTAATGGACCACTGCCACTCACTGTTCAACATTCTGACTGAGGAAGGGACTGGAACTAAATTTATTTACCACGCAAAAAAAAGGGCCTTGGGCCTTGGTGTTTCTGGGCATATTTCCTTAAATTTTGCTGAATACCAGCTTGGATCAAGCCCTATTTGTCCTTTGAAGCCTTTGGAATCATAGTGAAGTCAGTATTTTCACTTCTAGGGTCATTTAAACTGCTTCTTTCCAAAGCAGATTTGGGAACCTGTAGAACTGAAAGATTTTCTTTTATATCACTGCGAATTATTATATATCTTTGCTTTGATGACACCTGGAACTGCCCAGAACAACCAATTTTCAAACCAAGAAAATACACTCAAAATGTGCAATCCCACATAGCTGCCTTCAGACGCAAATTGATTTTTTGTAAGTGAAACTGTTGTCAGGAACTTAATTGCTTTATGGTTCCTTGAAAAATGATACATGACATGGAGAATGCAAAAAACTCTTACAAGTGTAAGTCATCTGGATTTGATCTGAAGTAGAAAGGATGTACAAGTAGAACAGGCTGAAAAGACGGAGCTGCTTATGAAGTTTGCTCCTGCGTTTTTGTATATTCTACAAAGCAGATCTCATGTGCACCTTAGAATGAGAGCATTTCCAAGATATTTTTTTCTTAAAACTTAACAGAAGAAAGCAGTAAAAAACTAAAGAGATTGATGTGAAATTAAGACCAAATATATCCTATGCATGTATTATATGTAATCTTGAATGCAAGTCAAGCTTGTTCAAATTTATTTCTTTATAACATTTGGCAGAAAGAAATGTAAAAGGCTTTCTAAGGAAAATACTCATTTTCATAGGAAATTTAAAGTATCTTTTCCTGATTTTTTTTTTCTTTGCACATGCACAGAAAAACTGACCATCCCTGCAGGTGTTTATTGACATAGAAAAAGAAATTTAGTTTTGCATTAAAAGCCCCAGCAGCAATCAGTTTTCTTTTCCTTAGTTGTCCCCTATTAGATTCATTCATCAACATTTCCTTCAGTATTTTCAAAGGCATATGGTGATCCCTTTTTTTTTTTTTTTTAAATACAAAATTCTATTTTGGTGCAATTGTGAGGGAAGGCTTTGCTGAAGATTTAGACTTCTTTAAGGGTATTTTGGAAATTCTAGGAATCCAGACACCATCTCACCACAAAAGCCATCAGCCATTCCAGGATTTTTCCTCCTTTCCTTTCACCTTTTATTTTCTGAGGCTGAGGTACCTAACATTTGAAAAACAGCTACATTTTTGTAATAAGTCAAAGGTCCTGCTTCACCTTTCAATTGCACGAGTGCAAATCTGCTGGTCATTGAAGCCTGAAGGAATCCTCTCAGGGTAAACCAAAGGCTGCTGGGTCCTGTGACATCAGAAAAATCTGCATGGACACAACTCTTTCAGGTAACACAGGTTTAAGTTCTGAAAAACCTCCACATAGGTCTCATCCAAATTTCTCTCTTGCAGAAATCTGGAAATTCAGCTGCTTCCTGAAAACTGCCTTCTCTACAGTCATTAGGCTACCACTCGCTGCTCCTCTGCAACCTCTGCACTTCCAAAGCTCTTTTCCAGTGTATTTGTTTGTCAGCTAAAACTTCTGTGAATGGGAAGGAGAAACAGCTACAGCAGTCCTTAGGTGATCTTAGATTGTAGGCAACTTGCCTTCTTCAGTTATTTTGTCTCACTTATTAAATATTTTTTCTTGCTCTGTCTCCTGGAGCTTTCAGTGTCATTGGAGATGTGGTTCATCTTCACACCAGCTAGCCAGAGGAGCTCTGTCTGCTCTGGATTTGCATGCTAAGCCTGAGTTGTTTCAAGACCAGAAGAAAAGGGGTTTTTAGGCATTAAATACTTCAAAGATTTGGAAAGCCATCCCAGAATTCAGATTATTTGATCACCAATTGGCCATGATTCATCTAGAATAGCAACATTTACATCAGATGTGACAATTCTTGTCAAGGTCTAAGGGTAAATCTCCTAATTTTTCTCTTTAAACCAGAATTCCCCGAGAAGCTACATCTTCCATGATGAATTGTAACTATTGTTTGCTATGACAAACTGATGTTTATGTAGTAGAGACTTATACTACTTGCATCATGGAAGCAAAACATAGTGCCATAAAGGAGAAAGGGAGGCTGAAATGACAACTTGTACCAAGCATTTTTAAAAAGTTATTTCTTTTTCTTTAGAGCCAAATTTGACTTTCACCACAAAAACAAAAACAAAAACAAAAACAAAAAAAACCACCAAAAAAACAAAAAAAAACCAAAAAAAAAAATCTGCCCTGCCCTGCTTGGCATTTCACATTAATTTGATGTTGGGAAGAATCCACTTTCACAACACCTCCAAAACCAAAAAACAGAAAGGGACCAGTGGTTACATGGCAGCTCTCAGGGTGCTGCTCCCTGTGGACTGGGGAGCTGGGAGCCACATGGCATCACCCCTGTGAGGGCAGCAGGACATTCTAGCCAGGTCCATTGCACTGCCTCAGCCAGGAGCAGCACAGTGGAGCAGACCCAGTCCCAGACACTGGGCACTCCCTGGAGAAAGGGATGGCCCAGGCCAGGACTGGAGGTCAGCGTGAGGGTGTGGTGAGGTCTGCAGTGCTGCCAGGCTGGGGTGCGCCTGTGCTGCAGCTGGGGTGGCAGCTTTGGGACAGCCCAGCTCTTAGCCAGGCACCTGCAGTAACTGTTTTACAGAGAATAAGGGCTCAATTGGTTCTATTTCTTTTTAATGGGGCTATTCAAAAATGAGCGTGCAGAATGTGGAATTGCCTTCATTCCTCCTTCCTTGGGTGTCTTGCAGGTGTGTGCCTCAACTCCTTTGTCTGTAACAGGTTAATACAGTCCTTGTAAGACTATCCCTATGACAAAAGTTCATACCCCACTTTTGTTACAAGCATTATAAAACACGTATTTAACTCCAATGTAGTCAAAAGCTTTCTGGTTGAATGTGCCAGTTTGGAGCTGAAGATGTTAAACAAATGCACTATGAATTAAAATGCAGATCAACTCAAAACCAATGTTATGTATTATATCAACCTTGTAGGACATTACATATATATATATATACACACATATACATATATATATATATACACATATACATATATAACACTATGTATACTGTTCTGGCTGAAGGGCTTCCATAGAACATTCTTAAACAAAAATGTTTCATTGTAGGAGTGATGTTTGCACCAGGTGCAATAATTTCTTTAATAGATGTTACATTTTCATCTACTGAAAATGCTGAAATATTTACTTCGTCTTCTCAAGGCTGATAACCTTAGAATATTTAGAAATTTTATGTACAGGAAACCATACTTGATTTACTGATACCTCTAAACATAGTCATCTGTTTTTCTCTTGTTATCACTTTAGAGTACAATCCTCATTTCATGTTTATGGTGCACATAGAACCCTATTCCATTTATCATTTTTGACACACATCTGCTTGCACTTCCTTAGAATGAATTGTTTTCAGTTAAAAGCTCTTGGCTATGGATATTTTTGTTTTTCAGAAATATTTATTCTTTTTATTTGGGAAATAAATCCTTGTCTTCAAGATTTTTTGTAACTCACTGCTAATCATTATAATGTGCTAAACTCTCAGATTCTTTGAATGTCCAGCATGAGCATCTTTGTTTAAAGGTTACTTATTTTCTAGCAAACACAGGTCACTCGGTTCCTACAAGTGTTATAAACACTCTGTTAGTATTTGCTTAGAAGCATAAGCTTTTCAGCATTGTGTATTTTCTTAACACTTGCATTTGGTCTGTTTGTTTATATCTTTTTTTTCTGGAAAATTGAAAGCTAATGTAAGTCACTATTTATGCGCCTTTGAAAGATTAATGTTTCAGCTTTGTACTGTTCATTATGGAGTGGCAGAATCACTCATCCATCTAAGTCTAAACACGCACACATACAGGATGTCTGACGAACAGGAGCACTATGATACTTGCAAAAGTTAGATAATTCCAGAACTGAGATTTAGTCTCCTTATGAGCATGCATAAGCACACTATTTTTGTCATAGGGAAACAGGTAGTTTTCTTCAGAAGCTTTCTGTCTCATTCACAGTAAAACCTAACTGATCTTCATTTAACAAGAGGATTATTTTAATTTTTATGTTTGCTGTTGAATGGATGTCCTGTCCCCGTGTTATTTTAGTGTATGCTATTGAAATTTTCTCCTCAATACTGAGCGGTATGAAAACTGGTTTTCCTAGTGTATTTCTCCTTATGTCCACAAGTGTAGTCCTGAAACGCCTCATTTGTTTTCATAGTATCTCAGTAAGAGGGGAGGAGCGTATTATCAGATAAACAAAACTGAAATGTGGAAATGTTAAAATCAGAAACTTACTGTCATTATGGGCACAATTTGAGAACATGTGCTTTTATTTTTCTGCCAGGTGAATCTAGTACTCATCTGACAGGGAGGTGAAAGTAGGCTCTTTGTAAAATGGAGTGTAAATACAGAACTTTTATATTCCACCATGTTGATATCAATATTGTTTACAAGCTTTTTTGCATCTCTCTTCTAGATTCTTGCCCTGGGTTTCTCACCCCATTTTAATGTTGAGCTCTCTTGCCAGTTTGCATTCAGTTGCCATTCAGTGACTATCCACCTTTGCAATGTCAGGTCCCACAGGGTTGAAGGTGTCCAGAACACTGAGAAGAGAGTGCTGTACTGGGGAGTGTGTCTGCTCAGCTGTGCCTTCCAGCTCAGGAAAGAGGAACTATACATTTTTATTTTGCTTTGAGAGAAGTTGTCTAATTCTATTCAAAATCATTATAAAAGGATCTCCTAAAAGAAACCATGAGAAATGAGAGAGTTTCAGTTCCCTGGCTCTGTCTTTCTGTGACCTCTCAGACGATGTGGTTCAACCATGCTTCTCCTGGGTCTGGTAGGGAAGGGGAGGGCAAGAAACACCTCCTGCCTCTCACAGCTGCCAGACATGGTGTAGTGGAGCAACTGCTGCAGTAGGAGAAGCTGGAGTGGGAAGCCATTCCTGTGTGTAGGTCTCAGTTCCCTGGTCAGTCTCCCCTGTAGCAGCCTTGGCTGTGTGCAGCCTGCAGGAGTGCTGAGGAAGGCTCTCCGAGGGCCTGTGCAGGGCATGCGGGTCTGTGAGGACCATGGCCATGTTGGTGACCTGACTTTTCCTGTCATGGTAGCCACATCTACCTCAGCTTGTTCTGCTTCTGTATGCCAAGCCAGCCACTCAGCCAGAACCCTTGCCACTCATTTGCCTCCTAAGTCTGGAATGAGGCATCATTGCAGCTGACCAGAGAGATGTGTGGTTTGGGTGGGAGAGGCCAGAGCACCTCATACTTACCCCATTCTCTGTGACCCTGGTCCATTCTCCTTCCCATCCTCTCTCCTCTCTGCTCCAACCTGTGCTGCCCCTCTGCTCACCAAAGCCTTGAGCTGGTGGCAGAAGCAGAGCACTGGTGCCATCAGAGAGATGCTGTAGATGACAGCCTTTCTGCAGGTCTAGTTAAGTGGTGTTAGATTTTGTTTTAAATAAAGTGGAAATGCTCCTCATTTGCACTGGTAATTTTCAAACCATGGGGGCTTCTGCATGTGTTACTATACAGAGAAGAAAACTTCAAAGTCCTAAGAGGAAGCAGAAGTCAGATAATAACTGCAGGGAAGGGGAGAGCAATTCCCTGATGAGGAAATCAGAACAAATTATTAAACTGCTCTTTTTAGTTCTCACAGTTTGGGGATGAAATCACCAGAACTTCAAAAATTACCACTGTACAAGCACTTTAGGAGGTATCTCAAAGGAGAAGGAAGTTTCAAGTGTCTGCTTCTATCAATCATGCAGCTTTGAGATGTTACTCAGTGTTTCTGTCACTTCCGAGCCTCTCAGTCATGTGTACATGCTTGGCTTTCTGAGTGATACAGGTCAAGGGCAAAGTGCCATGCAACAGTTTTAAATTTAGTGGTTCCCAAAACACAATTGTGTTGATGAGGTAACCAGCATAATGATGTGCTTTGTCATTTTATAGAGTAATTTTTAAAAGATTAAAAACTTTTAAAATTTGGAAGACAGAGTAAGGCATGAATGTTTGGCAAGATTTTCATAGATCCATCAGTAAGGCAATGAGACAAATTGATTCTGTATCCAAGGCCTTTTTGTTTTGGTTTGGTTTTTATTTTCAGGTTCTGCTCAAATATGCCAGATTAACAACTTTTTGGAAACTCAAGTTCTTTATTACTGAACATATATTGACCCATTAAAGACCCAAAAATATAATTCAGTTTTCCTTTATTGAACTGTACTGCAGTTTAAGAAACTTCCCTCAGTTTGACAAGCTTGAGGCGTTGACCTGTGGGGCATTAAATGAATAAATAAACTATTGCTAAGGTTACCAAACACTGCACTTGAGTAAACAGATGCTTCCAAGAGCCATAACTCACATACACTTTAAAAGAAGCAGTACTGCTCAAATCATGTGAGTACTTGATAATCTCAGATTCTTGTTTTAGGTTAAGTGCTGTGGTGGACAACTTTCTAAATTGCATATTTTTTTGCCTATTAATGCTTTATTAAGGAATTAAAGTCTGGAAAACGGATCTGTTTGAGATCAACTTATTGCCTAATATCTACACAGTGCAACAACATAAATCACAAAATACATTACTTTCTCAAAGGAGGCCTTGGCATATACAGACATCCAGCTTCTTTTGGAATGAATCACACATAGAAGCTGAACTGCTCACTTCTATAGTGACTCATTTTAATACACTTCTTTCTTAGACCCTGCTCAAGAAACAAACAAATTCATCGGCACAAATATACTATCTCCACTGTTTATTTATTTATCATACTTGTCACCACTGTTTATTTCAATCATGGCTGGTTCTTATCATGCCATGTTTTGTGTGGTGGGGGGACCCATTGCCTGAAAATGGACATAAAGCTTTGTGTGGTGTGAATGGAATGAAACCTTTTCTCCCTTTAAATTCATGCACCAGAGTGTGAACGAGTGTGAAACATTTCTTACTGTGTGAAAACTTCAAGGAAATAATGACCTGGCTTGGTAAAAGGGGCATTAGAAGCCCTGTGGAAATGAACACAGATTGTTTTGACTATTTCAGTTGAAAGGCACTTTGGTATCTGAAGCAATCTACATTGTGTGGTCAGATGTAATATGATTTTTATCATATTATAAAAATGAGGGAAGATAATATCATTAGGTCACCAAAAAACCTCAGGCTCATAATACTTTTTGATGCTGAAATCGATAGTTCATAGATTGTATCTATTTGGATATTACTATAGTCCAAAAAATGAGACTAAGTTAGATATCCAGTTGCCTTTTAGATGCTTTCTAAACCAGCCTGGTATCTGTGAATATGCCAGTTTTTTCTATTTGGTGTGAGCAGCTTGAGTGCTACATACTGGTTATAAATAACTATTTACATTTGCCATTTTTTCATTCTCTGATCATCTAATTTTTGGGTGTTTATTTGACAAATATGTAGCCAACATCTGGAAAGAACAAAAGGACATCACTCTTGCATTATCTCACTTCTAAAGTAATTGTTTGTATTAGATAGCTGTCAGAAACCAGTAGAATTACCAGTAGTTTCATGTATTTTAGAAAAGCCATAAAAAGAGTATGTTTTTTAAGCTGAGTAAGACTCAATATTGTTTGTATTTCTCAGATATCTTTCTCTGAAATGATTCCATACCATCTCTGTGTGTAGAGCCTTACCTGATGTTGCCAACTGCACTGTTGTGGGATACATAAGTTATATGTAGGAGTCAGTTAATAACATTTTATGCTTATAAATCCAGATGTGTATTTTGTGTAAATCTTTTCTCATTGTAAGCTACCAGCTTTTTATCCTTTCAGTGTTTCCCTGTGGAAAAGAATGATTTAGTTTAAACTCATCTTTTCTGTCATATGCAATGACTGACCATCGGAGAGGTTGGAGGAAGAGCTGCTGAAAAAGATGGGAGGGGACAGGGACTCTGGGGTCACCGACTGCTATGCCAAAGGATTACAGCACAATTTTCTACTTCAAATAAGATGCCTTAAACAACAGTTTTGGATCATGCTTACTTCATGATTGGATTTTATCCCTTTTGTTGTGTAATATGCAAATTTCCACACAGTGACAATACCCGATAGAAATAGTGTCTAGTTATGGGGCCTTAAATTTTGGGTGACTGGTATAATGAAGCACTCCAAAGAATTTCCAGAAAGACTTGCTCCTTAATTTGGGTAGCCTAATGAAAATCTGTTAAGTCTAAATCTTATTAATTTTGCTATCAGACTGCAAGGAAGACACTATAACTTGCAGGAGGGGAGGGGAGGAATACAGACATAAGAATTAACTTCAATTGAAAGATATACCCAGAGTGGTTTTTTTATGTAGGATTGAAGCTGGATCCTCTTCTATATTCCTTGCCAGCTCAATGGCTTAACTTAGTAACACTTGGCACAGCTAAGAACTATTTTAAATCAAAATTCAGTTGTGAGTTTGTGGGAGGTATACAAGACCAAATAACCCAGAGAATGAAGTCCATTCTCTTTTCCCAAGATGATGTAGGTATATCTTTTCCATATTATGATGTAGGTATAATTTCAGGCTAATACAGAGAGCTGGCCAAATAAAGCTCCCATAAAGGTACAGCTTGTATAAGTTGATGTTATCAGCATATTAAAATAAGGGTGAAGTATTGAAGGGAAAGTGCTGTCAAAGCATTTGTGCCTGAGTGTCCTGACAGCCTCCTTTTTCTCTGGTGTGCTAACACATATTCCAAAGTTTCATTCTACCTGATGTGTCATTTACTGAATCACTGTACTCTCCATGTATGAAGAAATCGTGAAGAGGATGTTTGTTTTTCTGACTGGGGAGAGAAATACGAGATTTCTCTGAGTTTCCTTTGTTAATTTGTCATTCATTGCTCAAGTTGGCTAGGCTTGACACAGCTGAAGGTGACCTGATTTTGATCCTGACAAATTCCATTGACTGTGATAGAAGGAAGTGCTGCAGAAAATGTATAGTTGAGTGTCAGGACATAATTCAGCCACTCAAGATAGGTATGCACAATGCCTCATCTCAGAGATAACACAATTGCAGCCTTTAGCTTGTTCAGTGGTATTTTTTCTGCAAGTTTCCAAACTCTTTCATTAAGTTCAGTACACATTGCACGGACTACACAGAAGGAGTGCTGAGAGTCCCTGACTATTTTGCATTATGATTCCATGTTTTTTCCATCCATAAGCTTTAAAGTCTTAATTTCAGAGAGTTACTACTAAGGCTTTTAATCAGGTATCTGAACATTGTATATTTAAAAAACAATGTCTGATGTACTGACAAAGAAGGCTGGCTGATTGTAACTGCCTTAGGTGCTACATACTTCCTGATCCCGAGTCACCCTGCTGTGAAAAGCAAATGACAGCAAATGATTGATTGGAACAATGTTAAAAAGTTTTTCTAGCACGTGCACTTTCTGAAGGTTGTTCTGTTTACAGCACCTTTTCCTTCCAAACATTCAAACAAGTTACCCGCAACACTGATTTTCTCAAATCTCATGAGCTTTAGACATGCTACCACTTTTAAAAATGACATTAAATGTATTACTGGACTCATGTTTTCCACTGCCCTTTTGTTTTGAGTGTGTTCAGTTTTTCTCCCTAAAAGCAGACCAATTCATTCAGGACTGTGCAAATCACTGTAACTTTGCCGTTTATGCATCATGCTCTGTAAGAAAGCCAAATTTTTACACCAAAAATGCAAACATTTAAAAAAAAAATCTCCCATGCTACCCACTGCCTCTTCTAGCTGTCGTTTGTGAGAAACCATCAACGTACAGTTTAATTCCAAGAAAAAAACCCTTGAAATTCCCAGAAAAATCCTGAAAAACTGTGAATCTCATTCTCCTTTTATGGAGAAGAAAAAAAAGCCTTCCACATGATGCACTGATTTTGTGGAACTCTTTTTTAGTTACTTAACTTTGCAACACCTTGGAACATTAACTGAACTGCCTTGTTCACAGCTCTCAATTCCCTGAGGTGGTGGAAAGGTAAGTGCTGTGACAGTGATGGTAAAACCCTTCATGGATCAGTTCCATGACAAGTAATTCTGTTGATGAAGCAGAACATTTTACAGAGAATCCTAGTCTTCCTCCAACTCTTTTTCAACCTTCTGGCATATGATCTAGTTCTGTAAGTAGATAAATGTTTGTTCTTGCCTTTTGAGGTAGCTTTTCTTTTTTCATTCTGTAAAATGCCTTGTTTCTACAGTAAGCATCTAGTAGTCTGAAATGCCCATCAGATTTTTGAGCTGGGTCATCCTGGTTTTTTTAACACATGTTTCAGGTTTTTTCTGTGCTCAGGAGAATTGTTATTTCAAACACTCTAGTGAAAAAAAGAAAACAAAACCCAACAAAAATCAATCAACCCAAAACAAAACAAACAAAAAATGAAGTGTGGTTGAAAAAGTATGACACTTGCTTCCCTCTGCCAGATTTTCAGTCAAATCAGTGGTTAAGAAAGCAGTTCCTTCCAAGCTTTGGTGCAGGCTTGTAGCTCTTCAATGAAAGCTTTCATTATTAAGGGATTTTAAAATGTGAGATATAGGGAGCAAGGAGGGCTTGTAAGCTTGTTTTGTAGCAGCAGTACATGTCCTTCATATCATTTAAAATTCCATCCGAATCGGGACCAGAGTCTGTATTCAAGAGAGCACTGCCTTTCAGTCTGATAAGAGTACATATAAGTGCTTTCATTGAAACAGAGTGGTTCAAGTCCATGCCAAAAATAAAGCATGTCTGTACATGGTTTACTGAATCAAGAGTGGTTTGCTGTGAGATAACCTCAGTACAGTTTTATCACTGCTATGCCAGTGTTCAGTAGTAGGTAGAAGAGCCCAAAACTGTTACTAAATTCCATTCCCGAACAGATGAAAACTTATCCTATCACCTAGTGATAATTTCAGCTGGTTTTTTAATGGGTTGACTCCATAAAAAATGTCTTCTGTAGCTTTCTGTTGAGAAATTGTTATTCCTTTTTATATTTAAAATCAGTGTATGTGCTTCCAGTTATTTCTTGTTAGACAAAACAGATCTTACTACAATTAATAAATTGTCTAAATTAATAGATTGTGATTGGTTTTTTTAAAACAAGTTAATCTTTTTTAGTTCTACAGAATTTTTATTGCACTTTATACTCTTGTAATAATCATGTTATGTTCCTGTGAATTTCTGTGAAAAGAGAATTTAGCTTTTCAATGCTATAGCAAAACAGGTTGCTTTACATAATTGTCTTGTAATCAAAGGGGTTAAGCCTTTCAGAAGAAAATCTAATATGTAACTCAGCAGCTGAAATTATGCTAGAGTGGCATAATTTTAAGATCTCACCAAATTAAATCAGATAAGCTGTGGCTGGGTAAATAGAATGGTTACAAGTAATATTGTCTTTGAGAAGGTTTTTCTTTTTTGTTTGCTTTACAGCCATGTATATTTTGGCTACCTCCTGGGAAATTGCTTAAATAATTGCAGGTAGAATAACATTAATTTCCAGAAAGTGCTGAAGTCATGAATCCATCCTTCTATCTATCTATCTGTCTATCTATCTATCTATCTATTTTTTTTAAATCATAAATTCAGTTTATTATTAATCTGGAAAAGGTACTTCAGACTTGAAGTAACCATACAAATTAGTGTCCTTGTTGAATTCATCACTCCAGATTACAGAGAGCTGTTAATTTTTTTTAATTGACGTTTGGGAAGAAAAAACAGTCTTATTTTTGTAACTTAAATAATTAAAAAATGGGTAAATAGTATCTCTATAGTGCCTTTACACAAGCCTTTCCTGTAAATCTATGTTGCATATCTCAACTTTGACTTCATCTCAAGCCTGCTAGACTGAATGGAAGATCAAAAGTAACAGCAACATAGTTTATCATAGAGCATAGAAGCAAATGTGCTGGATAAAGTGCCAAAAAGGATAGAAACGAAATAAAACAAAGAAGAAGAGTCAGCTCCAGCTCTCTACAGTGCAAACCACTATTATTTGCCTTGGATCCACGAATGCCTTTGTGCATACAACTGGAAAACACTGGGAGATGGCAATAAGCTTCTGCCATAGTTCAGAAAACTAAAAAAAAAGAAATATAAACTATCTTTTTCAAAATGCAATTTCTTTTATTAAAGTAATTGAAAATAGTTTAGGTCTTTGTCCCTTGCTTTTTAAGGTACTTCTCAGGGTAAAGAAAAAAAATTATTACAGGGTTAATACAATATTTTTAAATTTTTTTTTCAGTATTGTAGTGAGAGAGACCAAAGTCAAAATTTTCTTCTACCTTTTTTTATCCTGACACTCTTAATTCTTTGTTTTTCACATCACAGCTCAGCTCATTCATTAGTCATCTTAAAATTGTGTTACTGTGGTGACAAGTAGTACTTCCATACAATATTAGGCTAAACTGTTCTATACTTTTGTTCTTCTGGTTCATTTAGTAGCAAGAGATTTTTCAGTCACAGTTAAAAACAAAACAAAACAAACTCTAAAAATTAAAGAAATCAGGCACTAGTCTTTCATATGCATCAAAAATGGGAGGAGGAAGTCAAATGCCCGATCTCAGCCTGGGACCTCTGGCAAAGGTACCAAATGTAGAACATTTGGATTTTTGGAAGAAAAGTGAAATGAGTGGAGACAAAGTGTCTGGAGCTCATTGGCTTGTGGGATGCAGCTACTGGAAAACTGGGGTGGAGTAATTCTGGTCTCTGAAAGTGTCACAAACCCACAGTCGTGGCACCACATTCCCTCAGTAACTGCTTGGAAAGGTGACTTTTTGGATTTCTTGGGAGCATACCAAGCCTTTAATATAGAAAGAAGAATGCACTACCCTTGAATTGGCATGAGCCTACTAAGGTGCACAAGGCTGAAGCAGTCACAGGCATTTCTCTTCCTGTGCTGGATCCTTTACAGACACGTCCCATCCCTGCCCTTCCATGCTGCAGCTCTCTGTCTGGCAGATATTCCTAGAAGATTGTGAAGCTCACAAGGTGAAGTAGAGAATAATATGTTCTCTTTACAAGAGAGAACACCTGTCTAACTCTCTTTCCCCGTGGGATAAATATGCATTTTGCTGAAGTCTTTGTTAAAAATTAGACATTTTGAATGCAAAAAACATAATACTTTTATTTCCTTTGAGGTGTGATTGCGTCAAAACAGATCTATTTCTAGTCCTGGATTTTTGCAGGATTCATGTTTTTTCTTTCAAAATTTTGAGAAATCCTTACATAGCTGGGGTGCTGGAGATGACCTCAAAGCCACTTATTAATATTCCAGAATGTTAATGGCATAGCATGAGGAGGAAAGTGGGTTACTAAGGAATGGCAGTAATAACTCAGTAACTGAAGTTGTGCCACAGCTCTGTTATAAATTTTCATTTTGACACTATATCACCATGTCTACAGCTGCACCCACAATATTCTGCTGAAAGAGAAATCTTGGAATTGATGAAATTTAACACAGTCCATCTCAACCTAGAGAAGATTGTTAAAATATGAAACAGGTTTAAACCTAGGAGGAAGAAGGGATATGAAGTCTCATTGTTTTTAGGATTGGCAGGATTTCAGTATATATGAAAATTTAGTTGCCTTTGGTTTCCTTGTACTCTCCCCCCAGTGGTAACTGACTGCAAGTGTGGGAAATTTGGCAAATACAGTAAATCAATTAAAACTTGAACCAGAGTGTACTGGTCTGTGCAGTAATTCAGCTAAAAGGTGAATGCTCTGTGGGAACTGAGCATGCCTAGTACAGTCTGAATTCTCAGTAAGGATCTGTTGTGTTACTGCAATCTTTTCTTCACTGTAGGACAACTCATGTTTTTCAGAGGTTAGACTGGCCTTATTCAGTTGAAGTTCTGCAGAATTATCAGAATATCTCAGATGGTAATAATTGAATCATCCTGAAAAAAATCCAAAGTTTCAGCTGAAACAGTTAATATTTGCTGAAATCTGGAAGAATTACGAACTGTGAAATGCCGAAGAATATTTATGTCAGAAATTAATTAAAATTTTGACAATCCTAAAAGGACTTAAAGAAGTTTGTTTTAGTAATTTCATCCATTAAATAATTGCCACAGTATGGTAATCTAATTTTACTTGTGCTAGAAGCTAATAGCTTTTTGTTATTTTTGGTTTGTATATATCCCTACATCCTGGAGATCTCAACTGAAATTGTAAACACATTGTACTTGACAGAGCTGTGATAGAAAGTAATCATGAGCCCAAAAGCTGATATGGATGATCTATCATTTTTCTTAGTCTACAGCTTTGAAAGATTGAAGAACCATAAAAATGACATCCTTATATGTCTGCTAAATTTCAAAAGCGATCCTATTTCTCCTTAGGCCCATTACACTGCTTTAACCTCAGGCCCGTTCTTCTTCCCATGACTGCTTTCAGTCTTTTCTTTAAGATATTATCAATGCAAGGCTCATCAAATGCCAGGAATTTACAGATAATCCCCAATGTCATCAGAAAGAAAGCAAACTTCCAATAACTTTGTACACCTCATGTCACTTTGGTTTTAAAATTCCCTGGGAAATTTGGTCAGCAACCAGATTAAAATAAACATTTAAGCATTTTGAAAATGGCATTGCAGTTCTGTTTTTTCAAAATTCTTGTCGTGTTCTTGGCTTATAATATCATTGACATGACTTGGTCATGTTTTGTTAAGTCAGTCTCGCCGAGGAGAAATGCAGTTTTAGGACAAGGTTAAGAGGCAACAAGAGGTTGTTTTTGAATGTACAAAGAGCATCATTTGTCCTTATAAACAGTACTAGATTTGAACTTATCTCTTTGTAAATCCAGCTGCTGGGTCATGGAAAGCATTGGTTTCCTGGCATAAGAACCAGGAATAATGTGGAAAAGAGGGTGGGAGTGAGTGTATTTGGTGAGTAGAATGGAGATTTCTTGAGAGGTCAAGTAGTGCAAGGATCACAAGTGAGACAGGAACTGGAAGGCCATGAGAAAATGAGGTAGCTGTAACTTGTCCCGGTCCGGTGTGATGCAAGGGACAGGACCAGTGTCTGCCAGGGACCTGTAGAGCTGTGCTCTTTGATGAGGAAAGCCAAACCACACAGCCTGTTTGTGTCTTCGTTCTGTTCCTTTTGACCTGCATTCTTTCGAGACCATTTTTAGAAATCTTAGTCATTGTGTGGCATTAGCAATATATTTCCTGGGAGTTCTGGGACTTCTTGGGTTTTGCAACCTTAAATGTCTCTTAGGAAACTGTTTTATTTGTGAAGCATCTTTAAGTAGTATGATCAGTGGTCTGTTTTGGGGCAAAAGTTTCCCACTTGTCAACAAGAAACTACTCCTGTATTATGTCATTTTCTCTTCTTGACTGTAAATTTTCTTAATAATGATGGTAACTTATGTATTGTGGAAGAAATAGGTTATATTTCACTAGATGGAGTTTTGAAGAAGAGGCAAGAAAAATATGCCAATCAAGATAAAAACAAACACTTAAAAATTTCAGAGTTTTATTTGCTGTAACTGTACGTACGTGTTACACATTTCAAATCCTCATACTTTGTTGTTGGAGAAAAACTGATATCAGAAAGCTACAAGACAGGAATATTTGCTAAATTTTTTTACAGAGAAGTTTTATGTCCCAACAATTGCTAGGAAGGAGTTGGTTTCAGACATGCAAAACTATTTTAAATGTTCTCTGTTTATTTATAAGTTATATATAACCTATATATGAAATATAAATATGATATTTTCAGGAATTACTGTGAAAAAAAGACATACTTGATAAAGGATGTTATTCAGTTAATGGTAAAAAGTATTTCTTATGAGCCAAATCATCCGAAAAGTCCTCTCCAGCACTATCTGCAACACACTTGCCTTCAGCAAGTTATCTGTTCATAGCACCAATTTATTGCACGAATAACTGAGTGTTAGTTTTCAAAACTGAATGTCTACTATTTTTTATGATGTAATGATAAATTATACACAAATGTACTGTGAACAAATGCAGAATATTTTAGTGAACCTTGTCTCTGATACAAATTTTCATTCAGGGAAGACAAAATTATGGACTGATTTAGTTTGACAGAGCCACAATAAAAGTTGAGGAATTAAGTTATACTGGGTTTATAACTTGATAAATTACTTTAAATGAATTCGAAGTGAAGGAAAAGAAAGAGGAGTCTTGATAAGGTGGAAACTTGATCATTATTTAAATGGTTGTGATTGAAAAACCTGGAGTACTGACAACTGGACCAGAGACATCAGTGCAAGGTTTAATACACAGACTGCAAAAAATGCTATTTTGAGTGAACTGGAATTCCCAAGTAATAATTGCTCTAAAGACATCACAAGTTCTTGACATGGAAGATGTTAACACCTTTTTTGAAACATACTGCCATTTAGAGAAACTGTATTTTAGATTCCAATTGCAGAAATGTTTTAAGTGCTCTTGCAAATCTACTTGACAGTATATCTTCACTTGTTTGTGTTTCCTTGGCAGAGGTAACTTTAGATGTGTAGGACTCCCACTGACTACCAACAGTTTTGTCTGGCATAAGAAGATAAAAATGTGGTCCATAATTAAACTTTAAATGTAAAAGCATTTCTGGCATTAAGACAGTTCTCAGAGCCATTCAGAGCTGTTGGGTTTTAAGGAGAAGATATATGGCAAAAGTCAACTACTAAATTAAACTGCATTTCTTTATAAAGGAAAACTTTGTGCTTGTGACTCTTATTCTCTCTGCTCTTGCCAAATTCAAGCTAGGGCAGTTCTGACTGCCTGGCCATTTCATTCATTAAAATGACAACTTGAATTCTAATACTGAACATGAAGCTATCCTGAAAGTTTGATGCAGTTGTTCCTTAGATGTCACCAGAGATGTACCAAAGCATGTCAATAGATGCAGAGGCGTGAAATGAATATTATTCAAAGGGAGCTGATACTGTGTTTGCATTAAACTTCTGGAAGACTGCTTGAAAATATTCTCAGTGAGTGTTTTGTTTTCTTCCTTGTTTCAGGTCTACATAAATAATTGTATGAATTTCAGCACAAGAAGCAAGGAAGACTGATCCTGGGGCAATGAAGGGAATCTTAAGCAAGACATGGAAGGTTATTCATGCTGGTATTTTTTTCATTGCAGTTTGTTTGCGTTAAGGTGCCAAGAATTTTTAATATACATTAAGAAGAACTGTGTGCCTGCTTACTGGCTGCATGATCAGATCAGACTTGTATGGTTTGTTTACTGTAATACAACTGCTAAAGTCTGCAGTTGAAATTACTACAAGAAGTGAAATAGTATGTTGTTTTTCACAGCTTCGTGCTATGTTTCACAGAAACTTTTAAGCTGTGTTGCTTACAGATTTTACTGAAGTATAGATTCAGAACCAGTTAAATGTCATTTTATTTGCATAAAAAGAGTTAGTCACTTTCTGGAGCCAAAATTTCAGGGATGGGCATTCTTTGGCCTCAAAGATTTTAAACTTTTCTATCAATGTAAAAAAGCTATTTGTTGGAATGATTTTTTCTTATTTTGCTATGCTGGTTTTTTTGTTGTTGTTGTTGGGGTTTTTGTGGGGTTTTTTTTGGTTTATTTTTGGTTTTGTTTTGTTTTGTTTTGTTTTTAAAGCTAGTCACTGCAGTATAAAGCAAACTAGGCTGTGATTGTCAGCACCAAACTAGTAAATATAATTGACTCCTGTTATGAAGAGAGGTTGAGGTTAACCAGTTAAGATTAAAATAGGATGAGAAAGTCAAAATTAGAGAATCTCAGCAAGAAAATGGATTAGTTTTTTAGGTTAAAGAAAGTTAAAATCACTAAATATTAGGGTCTTCTCTGGAAGAGGAATTGAGACATAGATACATGAATCCATGAGATAGACAATTTGAAGTATTGTAGCTCTGCCTGCTTGACACACATTTCTGGCAACACATAACCTTCTTTATCCTCATGTTGCAAGTGGTGTAGAAACACTGAAAGAAACATCTCAGTGAGCCTACATTTATTACGCATCTTTATTGTGGGGGTATGTTGAGTATAACACTTCTTGGCTCACAAATATGGACAGGAATGTGTGTGTCATTGCTTTCTGTGTTAATGATGGTTTCTTTGGTGCTCACTTTCCATGAGATGGTGCTTCATAGACACAGGACCTTCATACAATTGTGGAGGAATTTGGTCTTTTTGCTCAAGTGGACACCATGAGCAAAATGAACATGGGAAATTTATACTTCATTGCCTATTAACAGAAATTTCTGGTCAATGTTTTGTGTATTAAGAAGAAAAGAACACAAACAATTAAACAAAGAAACATTATGCTTCCCCTTTTCCCAAGTTCAACTCCAGACAAACACCTGTCCTCCCACTTCCTAGTCTCAACTTCTCTCATTTTTATTAAGGATTACACTTGGTCCATACAAATTTCTCCACTGAGGTGAGGAGTGCTGCAGGAGGTTGGTGCTGTGTGTGCAGATTTTGGTCTGCAGCTCTAAGCCTCTTACTGGTCTTCTGCTGCCGTTTTTAATCAGTTCCTCCTCCCGTGTGAAAGTTGCCTGTGCACTCAGCCTCTCAGGGCTGTCTGTGGCCAGGTGTGGGTTGCCCAAGCACTGCAGCTTCTCAGGGGCAGCCTTGTCTTGGCAAGGCATGCAGCAGTTGGGAATCTGCTTCCTATGACACACACACCCTCCACCCCCAGTGTGTGCATGCTGTTCAAGCTGTTCTTTGTATTGCATGAATAAAATGTTCTTTGAGTGTAGTTAGGGGATGGTTCCTTGGCTGTACTGGAGACTTCTCTGCAGGAGAAGTGACCCAAGTTCTGCTCCCTATCCTGACTAAAATCTAAATATTTTATTTTACAGATTAGAAGAGCTTTAGCCAAGGAAGCAGAGAGACACGTGGCCTGAGTGATTCCTGAAAGAATGCCTAAAAGGTAGGAGTCCTTGATCCAGACATGAGTCTGAGACTGAATTCAGGCACGGACTGAAACTCAAGGCCCTGTATGCAAACATGAATGATTTAATCCCTAATCTTCCGCATCCCATGTAACTGCTTTCTCATTTGCCAGTGACATTCCAGTCACCACCATGACTGTGTGTCTGTAAGGAGCCTAATCCTGTCAATTAGCATGCCTTTACTTCAACTACTGAATTTAGGTACCAGGTCATCTAACCACTGTTTTTTTAGAGATCTCAGGTAAGAGTAATGTCCCTTGTCCAGGCCAGAATATTGCAGGAATGCCAGTGGCACAAGACTATAATCATGTAGGTGCATTTCAAGGGGGAGTGTGGTAATGTTTTCAAGCACTGAGCATTTTTGTCTGTAGGTGAATATGTTCATAGAAGGCGCTTTGCATTTCTTAGTACTTCTAGCTTATAAATGTAACAAAAAAAGAACAATAAAATATCAGTGTGATTTTCCAGCTGAAATAGTTGCAGTTCAGTTTGCTGAGACCACACACAGAGCTTCTATCTGCTAAGTTTTCAGGGACAGTGTAAATTTTCTGTTCTCTCTTTTATTTTACAGTGAAGTATGTACCTGTATTTTGTTTTTCAGAACATTTTTTCCTCTTATTTTAATGTACTGGGGAAAGACTCCTTTCTTTTCCCCTCACAGAATATTCTAGTTCTGACTAAGCTGCAATTAAAAAATATTATTGGTTATTATTGGTTATTTTCAAATCAGTCACAACTCCCATACCGAGTACTGCATTGTGGTTACTTGCTATTCTTATGGTAGATACCCATTCAGGGACATTGTATCTATTGCTCAGTGCATATGAGCTTGCTTTGGTAACTGCATTTGCAAGTGTGAATGCTGTTACTGATAGATATAGGCGTGAAACTCCTTACTTAATTCCACTGAAATCTCTGGGACTACTTGTGTCCTTAGGGTTAAGCATGGTTCAGTATTTTGCTGAACTGGGCTCAGAAAGTTCAGTGCTCTTTCAGCCCAGCTTATTGGGCCCTGACCATGCAGTTTTAAAATCTTAACATAAAGCTTAACTCAAACCTGGACAAGGCCAGATTTCTATCATGTAATGCAATCTACTCTTTTCAGTTTCCAGTGTAATGTTAACTTGTGTGTAGGCAGAAGTGCAACAGGACCACTGGCATAGTAAATGAAGGGCTGCTCAAGTCATCAGGTAATGTGTTTGACAAAGCGTTTAACTAACAGATTTAGCTTAATTTTTAAAGGAGTCCTAAGTGTATATCGTGTATAGACAAACATGTCTGATGCCCAGAATGACTCATGTTTAGTTGTTAATATAATCCTGGAGATAAGGTATTTGACTAGAGCATGCCTTCTTGCATGCTGAAACTGAGATTGTTATATAATACCAGGAGAAGCAAACAACTTTTTCAAAGTCTCGTGGAAACCATTCAGGAGAGGGAACTGAATGCCAATTTCATTACCACCTATAAGGAGCCAAACAATAAGGTATTGTAGGCTCCCAGACTGAGCTCAGAACAGGAGGTTTAAGTGCATCAGCCAGTAGGCAAACTCAACCGGGCTAACTCCTGCCAGATAGAAAATACCTGTTGACAGAGCCATTACGTGTGTTTTAAATGTTTAAAAACGTTTGTGAGGAATGTTCATGGGATGAACAAGGGAGGATGCAATGCACCAGGACAGTTCATTATAAGAATGGGTTCACAGTAATCTTTTTTATTCACTGGCCTCAGGATATTTTACCATGTAAACAGCTCCTTTAATCTGCATTTTACAGACCTGAAAATGAAGAAGTTAGGGGCTAGGCTCAACGGGAACAATAACATTTTAAACTAAGGAAGGAAGATGCTAGGGAAGTAGGGAAGAAGTGATGAAAATCCTTTTTGTTTAGTGTTTTTGTGGGCAAAAATTATTCTGATGATTCTAGTTCTGAATAAATACTGATGTTGTAATTTTCCAAGTTACCAATTTTATTCAGAGTATAAAAGTACTGATAAGAATTTATTTCTACAAATCTCTTATACATTTATAAGAAAGTTTTCTTTATTCCCCATTAGTCAATTGAGCAACGATGAGAAAGAATAAATGAGCAGGGTCAGTGTACTAGGATGTTACCTTTGCCTAGTTACATCCAACAATGATATAGCAGTGCAAAGCAGCTGGACTTAAGAGATGGAAGAGGCAAAATGGATCTGACTATGTAGAAGTCCTTCCCAGAGGGAGGAACTTGCTGGGAAAGGTCTACATTATCCTTTAAAAAAATCACAAGAGAAATTTTGGGTAATGATATGGGCTACAGCTGCAATAATTCTAATTATAGTCTGTTTATAGCATCCTAATATTAGAACTTTACTACTTGAGAATACAGAATTAGAAAGTTTTGTATGTCATGGGACCAACTAAATATGCAGAACTTCTGTCTAAGCACAGGAGAAAATGTGTTAAATCAATACTCCCTTCCTTTGGCTCTGTACACCTTCTGGTAAAACCCAACAGGGACACAGACAGCTGTTACTAAATCTGAAACGTTGATTTGATGAAGGAGTCAGAATTTCAATGTTTGCAGTCTCATGATGGTGGAATACTTCCTTCAAGCATTTTCTGAAGAGGACAGAGGCAGAGCACCACTGAATAATACTTGCAGTACTCTTGAGGATGTTCTGCCAAGAAGCTCCATCTCTCTTCCTGGCAGAGGTGACAATAAAGATTTTCATCTTGAATTTATTTCCAGGCAGAAGTTAGTGTTTACCCTCCAAACACAGCAGATTGCATTCATTAAAAATCATGTTCAAAAATGTTGATAGGGAGAAGCATCTTTGCTGCTGCTGAGCTGTTACAGATGTGCTGATACTCACATGCCTGACTCACATGTTGCCAGGCTAGCAGTTACATGTAATAAACATCAGATTGCCCTTCAATGGTGTCATTTTTTATACTTGTTAAAAGGAATACTTCTCTAATTTGAATCTAATTGTGGTGAATCATATCACTCTTCACAAGTGAGGTATTGTAGTCCCATCTTTATAGGTGAGAAAATCCAAAAGAATTTGTAGTTTGTAGCAGGTATTGCACAGCTATAAGGGATAAACCCACAGAATTTGGTACTTCTATTGCTGTGTACTGATGCAGCTGTTCTTCACCACCACCTCCACAAAGCAGAAGAGTAGGAAAAGCTGTAGGTGGGATTATTCATTTATTTCTAGTGTTTCCCAGTGAAGATTCTTCCATACCAAATATAGGACTAGTCAGTCTTTAAAATAACATCATGTGAGGGAATTTCCAATACATTTTTGTTTCTATTTGTTTTATATTCGTGGATTCTCCATTAATATCTCCAGGGAATATGTCTTTAAAATTCCCAGGATGACAGAGAGTCTGGTGACAAGTTATTACAAGAGCCTTCATTTCCTTAGTGCAAGTTCATATGTGACAATGTTTGAAAATATTTTTTGTATTGCAACACTTAAAAATTATGGGAGTTAGTGAGGCCTAAAGGGGCAGGGGAACACAGCTCACATCTGTTTCTCAAGAAGAGTAGAATCTCATCAGTCATTCTGAGAAACGTGATTTTAGATCCAGGTTGGGACTTACAGCTAACTGTAGCTGTAAACTTTCTCAAATGGTTTTCTGCTATTTCTGTAGATACATAAATCCCCATTGATGTGCACATATAAAGCAAAATCATTTAAAATGTCAACAACAACAATAAAATAATAAAATTTATAATCCAGTTTGGCAAATTGAACCCCTTAGAAGATGCTACTCAAGAGGCCTGAGATAATTTATCCATTAAGTTAGAAATAGAACACAAAATTTTTATGCTTCGTGCACGGTCTCACTGTCAGCAGAGAATTGTGAACACCAGGATTCATATAGTACAGTAGGGAGGGCCAAGTCCAAATTTTTAGACTGAATTTAATATTTGATTTGGGCTATAGTAAATTATATTGTAAGATGTCCACACCTCAATTTACTTCTAGTGTCATCTACCTGTGTGCCCTTCTTAACTCATCCATAATAACCCTTCAGGTTTTTAATCTCCAAAGACCTGTCAAAATGTGAAATGGGACTGAGCTATTTGCCTCAGATGAGGTCCAGACTTTGCAGGATTTTCCTCTGAAAATGTAGCTCTTGTACTTGATCTTAGAAGCTACCTTATTGTAGACCTCTGGCTGAAATGCTGGTTGTATAATCAAGATAGGATTTGGTTTATTTTTCTTCTGTCAGTCATGAATGGGTTAGGAATGAACTAGCAGGGTCTGCAATGACACATCTAATATGTTGTCTTCCAGCTTTTTTGCAGAGTTCTATTGCTCTGTGTTTACAGATACATGCTCACAAGAATTAATAAACCTACAGAGCCTGTATTTTTCACAGTGTGAAGTCAGTAGTGTCAGTAGTGTCTGTGTTGGAGATTGCTTGTGTTTGTCTTCCGTTGTCACTGTTTTTGTTCAGCCACAAANTGTTGCAATTAAAGAGTTTTGGCATAGATTTTTAGACCAGTATTCAGGAAATCCCGATGAAAAGAAATTTTGGTATTTGATAAAGTTTATTCCTTGCACTTGTTTCCAGAATGTCAGTATCAGTCACAGATTGCTATGCAAGCCAGAAGGTTAAAAAGAAGAAACATTTTAAACATTCCTGCTTGGATAGTCAGTATAGAGCTGACTATCTCCCTAGGTTATGAACGTTCTTCTGCCATTTTTGTTGTTCTTTGATCCCAGGTTTTACTGGTGTGACAATTTAGACTTTTGAATTTATATAAATGGTGTCATGTGTGTTTCAAGGTATGTTGTTAAAACCCAATCCCACATAGGAATGCCTTTTTATTCCTTATGCCAAATTTTTCTTGGGAGAGAAATTCTAAGAAGTGCACTGTTGCTTTACACTTTTAGACTTGAGTGTATCTTTTTACAAAAGATATATCTCCTTTTGTTTACTGTAGTAGCTGTTATTTTATCACAGATCTGTGGACTGGCAGCAGTCTTTGTCAGATGCTTATATGATTTATTTTCATCATTTTATGTGTTTCTATCTTACTGAAGTTACGTACTAGTTCAAAATTTATTTTGCTGAGATGCATGTGACAGTGTTATGATTATCTGGAAAAAGGCATAATGTGTGTTAAAAGGAATAATGTGTGATATGTTTTTTTATTTCTTTTCTGTCATAAATTTTGTAAGTGATATGGCAATTGAAGTGAAGCAAGATTATTTGCAAAGTGTGCAGAGAAGATATTAAAAATTCCCCTTTTTTGTAGTTTCCATATCCCAGAAACTGGAAATTCATTCTTGGTTCGTTTTCATCTGTCTCAGATAGGGATGACATACCAAGAGAGAAACTGAGAACCCAGCAAAACTTACCTGGTATTTCAAACAGTGAACTTTTCTTCTATCATGGACTTGTAGATGTATTGCTTCCCGTATCTTGATGCAAATGAAATTGAATAAAAATATATTGATTTGGATTCCTTTCTGTGCTTAACTTCTGAATGCAAGCTGGGAGGCAAGATGATGACAGGCTGTTGTGAATTACTTTGATTACAATCCTATTTTTAGTAAACAGTTTTGGAATCTTCAAAACCATAAAATGTTCTCAGTTGAAGACAGAGCAACTGAACAGACATCACAACTTTAGTTGTCCCTTCACCAGTAATGTTTTTCTCCTGACAGAATTTTGTAGAATATAGCATGTGGTAGGCTTGATGGGTAGTATGTAGATTGAGTAGGTGGATATTCATCATCATAGTTATTTTCTAAATAATGTCTAAATGTATAGTTATGGGAATAGTTTTTAAGTTTCTGATCCAGGAGTGCAGACCTTCCAGCCTTGTGCCAAGGCCAGATCCATGTGTCCACCAGTCCTTCCCTCTGTGCTTACATGAGATTCCTGTGGAAATGAAATTCTATGCATGGACTGGGAAGGAATTGGGGCTGTATTTCAGCATATCCCTTGTTTGCATAGTGAGAGAACAGTATTCTAGGGATCTGGAAAGAACTGAGTCTCAAATATTAATGTATGTATTTCTAAAATTTTCCATGGGCTAACTTGGGAACAGCAAAAGTGAATAGGAGTAAAGTGGAAGCAGGGGAGAAAAAGGCAGATGGGATTTTGCAGGAACAAAGGAAAAGCAAGCGCTCTGGGCAGTGGGAGTGGATAATGAGGTGAAGAAAGGTGGACTGTGTGATTTCCTGGTTTTATGGATACTCTTCAAAAGGTGGATGGTAAACTTGAACGAAAGTGGCAGAATGTGCACCTTGAGTAATGTGGTAACACCAGCAAAGCCAAGGGGCTCTTCATTTCCTGCTGCTTCTCCTGCTTAAAGGAGCTCTGGAGGCTTCCACCCAGAGTACAGGGCCTTGCCTCTTCTCTGCTATGCTGGAAGCAGCAGCTTCTTTCAAGGCTTGTCTCAGGGTTTTGAGGTTTTTATTTAATACTCATAGTTATGAAATAAACTGGACTAAGATTTAATTATCTTCATTACCATCACCAGATTTGTACAGTAAAGTCTAGGCTTTAAACGTGTTCTGGTTTTCATTGTCACCCAGAAACTGATGATGCTTTCATCTTGATAAGAATTATGACCTAGCAACTAGGAATGTGATTTTGGTCTGGGGATTTTCTTTCAGTGTAAATTCAATATCTTTTCCTAGAATATACTCCACCTAATCTCTGATCCCTTTTACAGATGTTAGATGCAGTGCCATGTTAAAATTTGATGCATATGGGAGAATCTCAGTTTTAATTCAGTGATATTCTAGTACTGATGGCCTTAAGAGAAGAAAAAAAGACTAGTGGGTTAATAAAAGTGATGAAATTAACATTTTTTCTCCCAAAACCTTAGTCCCAGAATCATGCATTTTGAGTTATCAATTGTATATATTATTTATTTTCTGCAACTGATACTGACATTGCAAGTGATGACACCGAGCATTGAGATAGGATTTCTTGTGATAGTAGTTGCAACTAATAGGATCGACCTGTTGGTTAACTACTTTCATATCATAAAAGTAATACATAGCATAGTGGTTGCTCAGTTGAGGAAAGTTATATTGTGTCATCCTATTTATCTCTTTGATTTAGAACAACGATGAGTGGAAATACCTTATAATATTCTTATATGTTATGAAATTCATGTCTGAAATTTCAACAACCAAGGGAAGACCACTTAAAGGTCATCTCCTGGATGGGGAAACTTATGACTCATAAATACCCCAAAATATCTTAATTATCAAATATTTTTTAATGAAGACTGGAAATATATTTTAATTATACTCAGGGATACATTATTAATAACTTCCCATCTTTGCATAAATTTTTCCCAGCTTGCACAAAGAATTCTTTGGCAGATAACAAAATATTTTGTGGCACTGAATGATAGCACTTTTTACTGCACAATTTTTAAGAAATTATGATACTTAAAAGAGGTTCCAGGAAATATTAATCTAGTTGGATATGTAAAACCAAACACACAAAAATGTGGCAGCTGTAGCTGCTGAAGTTTTTCTCCAAAAATGAGGAAGGGAGATTACCAGAGCTAAAAGGAGACTAAATTAATGTATTAGACATGCTGTAAAGATCAACCTGTAAGGAATGATGGAGGAGGAGCAGGAATTGGGAAAGCTACTGCACCTTTGTCATCAGCAAAGAATTTCCTCTGTAGTGTTTGCTATCGTCCTTTAAAAGATGAGAAAGTGTGCAGATGGAGCATGAGAGGTTTTTAAGAAAGCTGTATTCATTTAGATCATCTCAACTTTTCCAAAAGAACTTGTCTCAAAATAATTTAAGCCTAATGCAATTCTGAGAGATGATTGGAGTCATCTGACTGGCAAACATACAGGACTTATGGATGTAGAAATGCACTTTATGGGACATCTGTCACCTTAAAAAAAAGTCATATAAATATATCTGTAAATGAAAGAAACCTTTAATTTATTGTAGTTTACATTCTGCAGTTCATGGATGTAATTTCCCACTGAGATCTGCCCAATTCAGAATTTGCAGAATTTGGTCCAATCACACAATTGGCACAGGGTATATCTGTGTCAGGTCTATGCAGCAAGGTTTAGGTGCAAGGAGAGCTACAGGAGTGGCTTGTGTGAGGAGCTGACAGAAGCTTTGTCTGACAGTCAATTCTGTTCCAGGACAGACCCAGCCTGAGCCCAAGAGTGGTGGTGGTAGGGCTTCGGTGACAATCTATTTAAGAAGGGTGAAAAGCCACTGCAGAGCAGCAGCTGGAGAGGGGAGTGAGAATATGAGAAGGAAACAACTCTGCTGACACAAGGTCAGTGCAGAAGGAGGGGCAGGAGGTGCTCCAGACACCAGAGCAGAGGTTCCCCTGCAGCCTGTGGTGTAGCCCATGGTGAAGCATCCATGCCCCTGCAGCCCAGGGAGGACCATGGTGGAGCAGACATCCACCTGCAGCCTCTGGAGGAGCCCATGGAGGAGCAGGTGGATGCCTGGAGAGGCTGTGACACCACTGGAGCAGGGTCCTGACAGGACCTGTGGATGTGTTGAGAGAAGTCCGTGTTGCAGCTGGTTTGTGGCGGGACCTGTAATCCTGAGGGACCCCATGCTGGAGCCGCCTGTTCTTGAAGGACTGCACTCCATGGAACAGTGACCCACACTGGGTCATGGAGAGCTGCAGAAATTCAGAAGTCCTCCCCTGAGGAAGAAGGAGAGGCAGAGACAATACGTGACTAAACTGACGGCAACCTCCATTCCCTGTGCCCCTGGACCACTGGCAGGGAGGAAGGTAGGGAAATCATGAGTGAATTTGAACTCAGTAAGAAGGGAGGGGTGGGGGAAGGTGTTTTAGGGTTTTTTTTTGTTTCTCTTTACACTACTTTTATTTGATTGGTAACAAATCAAATTAATTTCCAAGTGTTGAGCCTATTTTGCCTGTGACAGTAATTGGTAACTGATCTTTCCCTGTCCTTATCTCAACCCATGTGCTTTTCAGTACCTTTAAGCTTCTCCTCTTCAGCTGAGGAGGGGGAGTGATAGAATGACTTTGGACACCTGGCACCCAGCCATGGTCAAAGCCACTACAATATCTTGCCATTTGATATGTAACTCTTCAATATTCTCAGCTGTCCTGGACAAACATGTAAGTTGTGCACACAGAGCTTAAAAATCCTGCTTGTCTGTTTTCCTGTGGTGGAGCCAGTGAATGAATTAGAAAGACTGGACTAGCATGGTTGAGAAGGGAGAAGTAAGTTTAGAGGTGTGGTTATCATACAAATCTATACTTACTGGGAGAGGTTAAAAGAAATTTTGTATGTTTCTTACATGATTTAATGGAGAACATATTCATGCAACAGCAAGATGCATCTGCCCCTACAGCATTTTACACACAAACCCAGAGACCCTTATGTAGGACCAACAATCAGCTACATTTGCCATCATAAATAGGGGTACTCATATCCACTCATTTCATAACCAGATAGTGGTGTTGGTGGGGTAATTTGTTCAAATATGTTCAAATTAATTATAACAGCAAATATTAATGAATGAAAAGACCCATTCCAATTCAAGAGATAAGGTAAAATTATTAGAATTTCCTGAGGGAGTTTCCAAGTTCTGAAGTCTGTTGCCTAATTAATGATGCCATATTAAAACATTGGGTTGTACTGGCCCCCCAAAAATGAATTCTTTCTGTTCTTTTTCCCTCACAGAAGTGTTTGAAGGATCTATTTAGTGCTGGTAGACTGAATGTGGGGAGTCAAATGACTGCTGGAAGCACAGATGTTCTTGAAACACGTAAGCTTGCATTTACAATAAAAACTGCAAAAAATATTTAGACACTGGTGTTCCACCAGTTTCGTGTTGGTGCTTGAATATCTTTGAGGATCTAGCCCCTAATTACTATAGTGGAGGTAAACAGAAACATATTAGATAAAACAACCTGAGTTTTAAGAGGCTGAATATTTGCAGTTATTATCAAATTTGACAAGAACTGCCTGTTTGGTGCAGAAAAGAAAAGACTGATTACTACAGGCAAGAAAAATCAGAGACTACTGTAATAAATTTGCCCATATTAATAATTTCTTGATCTTCAACTAGAAGTCAAGTCAAGCCTAAAAGGGTCCTAATAAAACTGTGCAAAGATGTGCAAAACCAGAAGAAAAAGAAATTCTGAACAGAATGAATTCCATCCATTTTGCAACCTATAGGAAGACAGCTGCAAGTGGAGGTGATTGCATCTTATATTGCTGAGCTGCAAGACAAATCAAATCCACAGATATTTAATCCACATTTGCAAACAGAGAAGCTAGGAAACAGTGTACATCCCAGGGAAACATATCCACTGTCACAGACACTCTGACTTTAGGGAGGTACAGAGAAACTGGTTTAAAAGTAGTCTGTTGGTGACAATTCAGTCCAAAAAAAAAAAAAAAAAAGTTAATTTAGCAGCATTTAAAAAGGTTGTTGTGGTTTGGTTTTCTTCCACTATATCTTCTATATCCTCTGATCATCAAACTATGATATGGGTCATGCTGAAGGAATAGAAAAAAATAGCATAAAATAATTAGGATGTTAAAGTGACAGAGTGACAACACTTCCATAGAGCTTTGCAAGAAAAACTGCCTCACAGTTTTAATATGAGTACATATTAAAAAACTCATTCCCACATAATTGTAGAAGAGGCAGAGGGCAGTAAAACAAGGCTCCCCTCTAGGTAGTTGTCATGAGTGTATGCTCTGAGGTAAACCTGATTTTCAAATAGAGAATATTTTGGCATTCAAGAGGCAATTATGCAATATAAAAATGTGCATAAAATCTCCTGTGTGTGTACACATATTGAGATAGGTATGTATATCTTTACATGTCCACATCAATGCCCATTCTCCATCTGCTTAGCTCAGAAATGGTTAATTAATGGCATAGTTGCCTCTCCAGCTGGGATAGGCTTGCCAATCAGAACAGAGATATGAGGAAACCTGTAGCCTGGGGCAAAATGGGGGCAGTGAGTGGGATGCTGTGTTTTTTTCACAGCTTTGCTCAGCTTATGTCTCAGAAGTGCTGCTAAAGGCAGTGTGAGGTTTGCAGGAGGAGAGTGGCTCGGAGGAAAGAGTAAGAAAATCTGCTGCTGATCATTTAAGTTATGATCTTTGAATTGTCAGTCAGAAAGTGGATTTTCCACGGTAAAAGAGCAAAAGGTTACTCTAGACCTGCTATAACTATGAAGTCATGGGTGTGCAAATATGGCCATTTGGATTGGATACGACTTCTGATTTTCTCTGATGGCTAGTGTATGCCATTCCCTAGATAGCTAGGTGATGGAATAGACAGCCTTGCTGTGAAACTCAGAGAGACTGAGCTTCTAGCCTTATTTTTCAGTAGAAAGAACTGATGCTAATCTGAATGGAAAATATCATATACTGAAATAGTTTATTATTCCGAAGTAAAGAAGTCATAAGGAAACATATCCCTGAAAAAACTCCTTGAGAAACCATCTTAGGAGACATGAAAAGCTGATATGTAAAGGTCTTTGGGAAGGTAAACTGGTAGAGAAGAAAGTGAAGAAGGGCTGTCATCTAATGAAAGCAGTTGTCATAAGAGTATAGTAGTAAATTATTTCCACAGAAAATAAAGATAAGAAACAGCATATGATGTATTGAAGTTCTAGAAGTTTTCTATAAGAAGAGGAGAAAGGAATATTCATTTACCAGGGCGGAGTGCAGTTGATATTGAAAAAGCAGTGAATTATTTGTTTCCATTTTCAAGCAGTACATGGAATTAAAAAATGTAATATGTAGATATTTTCAAAAGGAGACAGAACAACGATCCTGAATACGTAAGTAACAGGTTGAAGGTGCCTAGATAAAATAAATATGGTCACATTGCATGTGAATGAAGTCCACTAATGAAAATTAGTGCAGCATTCTTAGAAAAATACTAAAACTAGTCTCTGGAGGGTGAATAATTATCTTTGGAAATATGGATGATTTTAAAGGGGAAATGGATTTCAAGAGCAATTCTGAAAAAATTATTACTTAGTAACAATAGGGAGAATAATAAACAGATAAACAACACGAGATTGTGTAAGACACATTACAGTAAATATATCTGTTTTCTGTTCTGAGTGGGAAATTGCCTAATGGAGCTTCAGGTATGAGGTATTTGAGCTTAGAACTTCTGTATCGTCACATCAATTCTCAGAAGTAAGCTACAGAAGTCAGGTCTGCGTAATGTTTTCCCCACAAGTTTTGTTGCACAACTGTCTCAGTGAGAAATGATTGATCTACTGACAAACTGGGAGAGTATTTAAATGAGTCAGTCTCAATTTTTAAGCAATATTTTAGTGTAATGATTTAAATCTTGGAATAGAAACTAAACCCAAACTAGGGTTTTCTTGATACAGTTTAGGAAATGAATGCCGTTGATGATCTACCAATGACACAGATGTCATTTACTTAGAATTCTGTAAGGCCTTTAACATTCTCTCACACAAAATCCCTTTCTCTGAACAGGAGAGACATGCATTTGAGGGATGGACTGTTCAGTAGATAAGGAATTGGCTGGATGAATGCAGTCAGAGGGTTGTGGTCAATGGCTCTATGTCCATATGGGGGCTGGTGGCAAGTGGTGTCCCTCAGGGGTCTGTACTGGGACAAGTGCTCTTTGGTATCTCCATTATTGACATAGTGGGATCGAGTGCACCCTCATCAGGTTTGCAGATGACACAAAGCTGAGTGGTGCAGTTGACACACCTGAAGGATAGGATGGCATCTGGACAAGCTTGAGAAATGAGCCCATGAGAACCTCAAGAGGTTCAAAAAGGTCAAGTTCAAGTGCGCAATGCCAGACATGAGTACAGACTGGGAGAAGAACTCATTGAGAGAAGTCTTGCAGAGAAGGACTTGGGAGTTCTCATGGATGAGAAGCTGGATATGAGCTGGCAATGTGCCCAGAAAGCCAGTTGTATCCTGGGCTGCATCCAAAGCAGCGAGGGCAGCAGGGAGAGGGAGGGGATTCTGCCTCTCTGCTCTGCTCTGCTGAGACCCCACCTGCAGTGCTGCACCCAGCTCTGGGCTCCCAGCACAGGAAGGACATGGAGCTGCTGGAGTGAATCCAGGGGAGGGCTACAAAGAAGATTAGATGACTGAATCACCTCCTTTGTGGAGACTGGCTGAGAAAAACCTGGAGAAGAGAAGGCTCTGGGAGACATCATTGTGGCCTTCAGTACTTAAAGGGGCCTTATACAAAAGAATGATAATGACAGTGACTTTTCACATGGGCAGACAGTGAGAGGATGAGGGGGAATGGTTTTAAAGTGAGAGACTCAGATTAGATATTAGGATGAAATTCTCTACTGTGTGGGTGGTGAGGCACTGGAACAGTGTATGTCACATCTGTGGAAGTTTTCAAGCCTAGGTGGGATTGATCCCTGAGCATTCTGATCTAGTAAGTGGCATCCCTGGCCATGGTGTGGAGGGCTGGGAACTAGACAATCTTTATGGTCCCTTCCAACCCAAACAATTCTATGATTCTATGATTACCTGAGTATTTGTGCTGTTTTATGAAGAAAATGATGATAGAGAATGCACACTTTTGGGTAACTCTAAATACCAGAGAATACTTTTTCTATTGCTGAAGAAGTCCTTGATATCACATCACTTACAAAGTACTGAAGGAACTGAGGTAAAGCAGAGGGCTGTGATGGTGCCTGACTTGCTTACCCCTGAAGAAAACAGAACAGTTTGATTCTGAGCCAGGTAAATATCCAGGCTCTTCTGAGTGATTTGCATTAAGGCCTTATGCTCAAGTGCTTTAAAAATGTCAGCAGACCTTTTGGCAGCTAAGAAGCTGTGCAGCATAATGAACAGGATTTGCCAGTCGTCAATTCACTGTCTTTCTTGTATTATATAACTAGTGAATGAGAAGAGTAAATTTTAGGGGGAAAGTCCATTTTATACACAGAGGAAGGAGATGAATGCAGGGAGATGTGGTCTGATAAGATGTTTTTTTCAACTCTAAAGGTAGTGGAAAAGGTCTGTTATAATACCCATCCTTCTAGATGGAAGAATAATGCAAATGAGTCTACTAAATAGTGCTGTTAATTGTCCCAGCCCAATAACAGTAGCCCAAAATCTCAAGCTCCCAATGGCTGATGTCTCCTGTATTCATGGATTGTGGCACTGGGATGAACATTTCTTGAGATCCCCTTAAAGGCTTTACCTTAAAAATTCTGCACCCTGGCAAAAAGGAGTGTGTGCTCTGTGCTTCCAAACTTGTAGGCTGTATTCACTTCACACTTCAGCCTACTAGTGCTGATATATAGAAGAAAGTTTCTTTATATCTGTCTAATGGGAAACTTTACAGAAGTTTTTTCCTTAAAGGCCATTTCCTTACCTGAGCTTCAAGTGCAAAAATAGAAACATGAAATGATATTATGGGTTGCCAAACAATCTCAAAGAAAAAAACCACACTTATAAGTTTTATTCTGTGTGTACAATTCAGCACAGACTTAAAAAGGCATGAGATGAGATTCAGGTTGTTTTGAGCTCCATGGCCAGATTTTGTTGAAAGACTGAATCTTTTCAGCCTGAGTTCTGCATTGAGAACAAAGCATAATTTAGCATTGTGTTCCTCAGTCTTGCAGTGTTACAAGGTTGAGTGAGTCAACCTTCCCCTGTTCATGTGATGAATGATCAGATTAAGACATTTCCTGCTTTATGAACCAGAGCTGGTCATCGTAAGGGTCAAATGGAAGATCACTCCTGCTGAAAACACCCATTCTGTTACAAGAGAGTACTTCACCTTTTCCTTGAAGGGTCCACCCATTTTGTGTTTACTACAGCAGACACTTGTCTTGATTTATGAGAGAAAAATGCAGTTTTTGTTGATTTGTTTTGGTTTATTTTTTTGTTTTGGTTTGTTTTTTTTGTTTTGTTTTGTTTTGTTTTTTTTATTAGGACGTGTAAATGAGACCCTCCAACTGTATTTTGTAATGGAATTTAAACGACACACTGTCTTTCTGATGTGTTTAGATGAAGACCAGTGAGATGTGCTAGAAACTGCAGCTGGATACCACCCACTGCAATGATTCTTAGATTAGAAGGGATTCCACTGCAGTTTGGCCATTTTATTTCATTTTGTGTATCAACAGCTGTTGTCTGGTGAATGCTACAGAGCAAGCTCACCAATGAGGCCAGATTATTTAATTCCTGGGAACAGCAATGAGATAATTTGTATATTCTTTTTGTATCTACAAGAAAGCACAGAAAAGTAATGAGCAAGAAATATATTTTACCAAATGAGTATCTCTGCTTTGTAAAAAAATATCTGCTCTTCTGTGGACAAAACAGTTTAATTTAAAATATTTTATTTTAATAAAATAATCCATCTCTGGGTTGAATTTACTCAAATAGTACACTAATGCAGGATGAACAGCTGATGTTAGACTACTGGCAAACAACACAGTCATAAGAAATTATTTTTCTTATGCATGTGTACTTGCAAGGCTGTCTACCATAATTTCTGTGTGTTCCTGGGAAGGAGAGAGGCTTTGGCAAGTGTTTACTCATGCCTTGGCAGTGGTCAGACTTCTAGCAGAAACATTAATAAATATAGTTTTAGAGGTAAACTGCTAGACACTATAACATGGTCCAGGTCCAACTTACGCCTAAGTTTTTGCTAATTTGTCAGGAAATAGTTTTACACAGACCACTTTTAGAAATCTGCTATGCTGTGTCACATTTAAAGGTGGTCTTCAAAAATTCTGTTAAACGCTTCATGCTATCTTTATGGCAAATATCAGATTTAATTATTTGTTTCATTACTTATATAGCTGATACTACTTTGACAGCTGCTGCCACAAAAAACTAATTTGGCTTAAAAAGAACACAGCAGCAACATCAATACACTTCACAGAGTTCTGCTGCAGCTGCTTTGGGATGAAATACAAAACCTCCCAAATGGCTGCAAATGAAAACAAAACAATATGTGCTGATTTATGTTGCATTCTGATAGTCAATAAAACTGGAATCTAGCAAGGGGCACATGAGAGCAAATTCCATAAGACACATCTGCCTCTGGTAGGTGGTGCTGCCAGTGCTGCAGAACTCAACATCAGAACTTGACAGTAAAAGATATCCTTAGTGGTGTTTGCATGTTAATTAGCTGCTGATAGGTACCATGAGAACACAAGAATGTGTTTAGGCTTATGTTGGTGGAAAGCATGTGGTCACATGGTCAATCCAGTAGAAAATATCTATAGCCTTCAAATTTACGTCACACCCACAGCATGTGAGTGGACAGCAAAGGCTGATCTCTCTGGGAGCTCCAGCTGCAAAACACCCCAGACCTTGGCCTGGATGTGTACCATGGAGTCACCTCAGGTCAGTCCATTAGGTCCAATTTGTGTCAGTCCAGATTAATACCTCCATATGCGTTGCAAAAAAATAATTGTTTCCCTTTGGTTAGGAATGAAGACCTGGTTCACCTCTTGTCCCTGTTTCCTGTCTTCACATGGCAGAATACACTCTTTAAGGGACATGGTTTTTGATGGTCTCACCAGAAAGGTCAAAAATAGGTTAAGTTCTGAAGTCTGAATCACTTTTTCAAATTTCTTTTGGAAATGAGGCCATTGCAACTCAATGGAAACATGGGGGAAAGAGAAACTGGAGGAAATTAATGTTCCTACATATGATACTTGGTCAGTGTCAGGTGTGCTATAGCACACCTGTGAAGTGAAGAGTTAGGTAGGCTCTGTGTGCCACGCTGTGAGAAACTAACAAGTGGGGAGCACAGAGGTTTCCTATTTCTCTTACCACTAGTAAATTCGATGTTACATTCATATGGTGGAAAGGGGTGGGAGGAAGCCTCTAAAATACCAATTTCTTGCAATTTGCCAATCCACAGCAGAATCTCTGCCTGCACTCTTACATGGATTAAAACAACCCGGAAAACATTTTCATGCCTCATTTCCTAGTCTGCAATATTTTAAACTGTAAATAAGATAATAAGAAGTGAAGACCTTCAGACAAGGGAACAGGCTCTTTTCATCACTGAAACTGAACTGTGGGTGTTCCCTTGGCAAGCACATGAGTAAAAATACATTAGGAACACAAATTTAATGTCAGGAACATTAAATATATAAAGAAAGGGATTTTTAAGTGGTAAATATTTATAAAAATACATTGAATAAATAAGATTCTAATTAAAGTTTCATGGGAAATGTGGCAAATTTTGGTACATATTTTAAAAGAACTTTCTATTTTAAGAAGTGGAAGAGTGTAAATTAATCTGAGAATCTGTAACTGGAAAATAGAAAGCGAGACAAAGATTACTTGCTAATGTTTCTCTAATTTGAATGGTGACAGGACTGCACACATATTTTTTTAACCTAATCTAAGAGCTTGTCTGTCTATATGACAAGAGAGATAGGTAATAAATATTGTGCTGTAATAGCTGTATACAAAGAAAATTCTGAGCTTAGTTGTTTTTTTCTTACTATAATTGTTAATTCCTCTTTTAAAGTAATGGCTGCAATCGATTTTTCCCTCAGACATTGAAGACTTCAAAATATTGAAATACAAAATTAATAAAAGATTAATAAAAGGTTATCCTTAGAAAAAATCTGGGGTGCATGTGGGGAAGTGTATGACACAAACATTCTGCGTGAGGAAGCCTTTTAACTGCAGATATAATTTTGGACAGTGTTTCTGTAACCCACAGTTTGCAATTGGCTAAAATGTCCCTCACCACAACAAATCCAGCATGCACATGCACAGAGATGTGATGTGACCCTGTGCAATGAACCAGGGGCCAGCAAGTGGGCCTGTGCTCCCTGAGTCCCTGCCATGGCACTCTTCAAACATTTGTATTGCTGGCTCTTTTCTTGCCATCAGCTAAGCTTCAGAAGAGCTGAAACTGGGCTGTAGTAGATTCTTGTATGCCTGAGAATCTTTCTCTGACCCAGAGGAATGATGCAGGAGAGAATTTGGGTGCATGAGACCCTCTAACAAGTTCAGGCTGCAACCAGGTGTGAGAACATGTTTGCCCGCTGGGCAAGTTGGTATCTGAGAAAGGGCTCAGGCTCCCACTCCATTTGGAATTTAGACCTGGAGTTTACAGCCTGTGGCTCCTGGACTATTTTTGACTTAAAGCCTACAGAACTCAATGAAAGTAGGAAAAAAGCAGCTTCCTGCTGCTTATACTTGCTCCACAGAGGTGTCAGCCTGGGAAGGTTTGCAGAGCTCTGAAAAGAAAAACAAGAGGAAAAAAATCCTGATTTTTGAGCCCTACCTTTCAACAGAGATTGAAATTTAAATAGTGCAGTCAGTCACAAGAAGATACTTGAATTACATTCAGGGAGTTGTGAGAATGATGATTTAAGTACCTGGGAGGAAAGATCTTTTAGGTGAAACATATTAAATTCAGTGGGAGCAAGTTTAGGCCCAAAACTGGAGAAGATTAAAGAAACTATGAGTATTCGAATACAAGTCCTGTGAAATAATATATTTATCTATTAATCAAAGAAATGTGAAGATTTCTGGAAAAGATAATTTTAAATTAACAAAAGCCCTAAATAGCCCAAACCTAATCAAATGGGAGGAGAAATACAGTTGTTTTTATTGTGAAGGACCTATGTTAAATATGCAATGCAGCCTGGTTTTACATACATTACAGCATGGTGTTTTTCAGATGAAACCAGATTTTTGCTCTATTATGGTACATATTTCTAGTAGTAATTTTGGGAGATTTATGAGGAAACATAATGAACATAATTAAAATAATCCAATTATCCTGCATGTGCACTTTTGCCAGTTGTGATCTGTGTTTCATTTTCTGATGCATCAGCATTTGAATACAAAAGGTTAAATTAGACCCCACAAGATTATTTATATGTGTATTTGCCAAAGCAAAAAATAGAGCTTTCTAAAGTGCTTTGAAGTGCATTATGTCATTTAAACCTTCATAATGTGCATAATAAATGCGCATATTACAGATGAGTCAATCACCATATTTTTCCATAGACAAAAATATATTTTTCCAGAGATAAAAAGAGTGGTCAGGGGAAAATTGGGGCACAGACTTTATACAAAAGTTTAATGTTCCTCAAAATCTGAAGAACTTTTGTATTACTCATAAGGTGTTTTTGGTTTGCAGTTTTTTGTCAGAAGTGGCAAATATGCTTACTGATAGAATCAAATAAATCTTAATTCTCAGTAGTCTGTATTCAAGTACTCCATAAGAAATTTGTGAAGACTTTCTTTCATGGAACACTCAGTGATGAACTTCACATGAATCTTTTGTACTAACTTTAGTCTTAATGACTTTGCAATTGGGATTTACAGGTGCATTAAATTTCTCTATATTGAAGGAAAAAAGACTAAAACCCATGGCCCATATCCTATAATTGAAAAGGCAATGATGGATTTTTTTTATACTTGTAAATTTGAAGAATTTTTCTTTTTTCACTTATACAATTATATCCTTTAAATAATTTCTCATTATTCTAGAGTTCAGCGACTTTTTTCTTTAAAATACTACCTAAAAAAAAAAAAAAACAGGGAAGTTGCTGGCTAATTACAGGAGGAAGTGAAAATTATTTGTCTAGTTTGAAATGCCATAACTCTGCGATTTCCATGGTCACAGATTATTATGAAGTAGAAACCAGCAAAAAAATACATAAATATAAAGCAATTTTTGATCTAGTACTCCAGGAGGTTGGTACTCCAGGCATGTTCTCAGCACTGGTGATGTTGCACCTGGAGTACTGTGCCCAGTTCTGGGCTCCCCAGTCCAAGAGAGACACGGACATCCTGTAGAGAGCCCAACAAAAAGTCAAAGATGTGGGACTGGAGTGACTCCTCTATGAGCAAGTGCTGTGAGAGTTGGGACCATTCAGCCTGGAGATGAGAAGGCTCAGGGGAACCTTATCAATGTATTTGAGTATCTGATGGGAAGGTGCAAAGGGTATGGAGACAAGCTCTCTTCAGTGGTGCCCAGAGACAAGACAGGTGGCAATGGGCACACACTGGACACAGGAGCAGCCATCCAAACATCAGGAAACACCTTTTCACTGTGAGACACTCACACTCTCTGGCAAAGTTTGCCCAGAGAGGTTGTCAAGTCTTCCTCTTTGGAGAGAGTCACAAGCCAGCCCTGGACAGGTTGCACTGGGGGGCCTTGCTTGAGGAGGGGGCTGGACCAGCTGACCTTCCAAGGACTCTTCTAACTTTAACCATTCTATGCATTGGTGAAAAAAATCAAGCTTACACAATTTTTCAGTTTTTCTTGTGTAGTTTCAGAGGGCTGGGCTGTTTGTTTTGATTTTGGTTTTGGTGGGGTTTTTTAAATTGCTTTTGTTTGTTTGTTTTTTGTTAGATGAGTGGATACAGTTCTCACCTTTCTACATCCTAGTATGCAATCTGCCCATGAGTGTGTTGAGCTTAAATCAGGAAGATGAAATCTTTGTAAAGGGATGGGCACACCAGGTTTTCTTCTACTGTCCTTTCTTAAAGCCATCTTAAGTCTCCTCTTGGAGAAAACAAAAAGTTTCAAGATCACAGCAAAGACTATATACAAGAAACACGGGGACAAAAAAGACAGAAGACTCTAGAAGTACAAATGAAAAACAAGGCTGTGTATGCCTTTTAGAAGTGGAGTGCTAAAGGCTAAATACAGGGCTAAAAGAGAGAGACAAATTTGGTGAGTAAACATGTACAGATCTACCAATCTATTCTGTTAATTTGGTCAGATTCAATTTAATACTGTTTTTTTCTTCTTGTGTGTGTGTGATGGAACATCACTGCTCACTTTTACTTAATTTCATCTGATTTTGGTTGATTTTTTCAAATTATTTCTTTTTGTGTAGATTGTAAAGTCAGACATGAATATAAAGACTAGAAGCAGAATAGGTTGGAATAGGTGTACATCAGGAGATCGATCTGTTCTTAAAAAATATATTGTCTTTTGGTATTTTTACTCTTAAGATAACAGTATCTACAACAATTAGGAATGTTTTTTAATTATTTCTTATTTGAAAAATGAACATTTTTTAGATAGTTTAATGGATCACATCATACGTTTTCTGCCATGTCACAGTAAATGCACAGTCCTACTGGGGTCTTTTATTAGCAGACTGTAGAATATATTTTAAAACTTTATCATTATAACTAATATTTAAAAAATAATGACTATTACATGAGTGGATTCCCATAGGCTATGTCAGCACAATGCTGTTACTACAACGAGTTATTCCATATGCTTCCTTTCTCCTTGTTCTCAGTAGTTGTGTGCACTGGCTTTCTTTCTCTGAGGGGGAAAATATGATTTTAAATTATTTCTGTTGTTTGCATGTTTGTGTTAGACCAAAGGCAAGTGGAAAGAAAGTCTGCCCTGAAGAGGTTGCTATTTTTATACATACCTCTGACCCAAGTTTTTATTCAATTTCCTGTTGTGCTAAATACCAAAACAGACACAGAACATCACTTATTTCACTCTTTAAGCTTATATGTAGGTACATTTTTTTTCCTGCACACACAGAACACAGAGGCATTTTTCTGACCAGTTCCTAATAAATGGAACTGAAAACAGGTCAATAATTTGTCATTTTATAAATTTTCTTGTAATGTCCCTTATTCATAATGAGGGTGCTGTAGCCATGACGCTTCTCTTGCATTCTGATAATTGTCCCTTAAAGTCAGGAGGCCATGAAATCACACCTAGCAAAACTTGTGCAGCCACAGCACCTTAAAGGATGCACAGTGGTATAAATAGCTAAGCCTATGCATGTAGTGTATAGATACCAACAGTGCTGTGGTATAAATACCACTGCTACATGAACCAGTACTGGCTGGTAGCAATGTACAGAGTGCAACAGGATATTTAGAGGTGTATAGAGAGGGCATGCTATTTTCCAGCAGCCAGTGAACAAGGAGACATTCCAGTGGCTTTTGGATGTTACCCATCTTTTGATAGTCTTAATAAAGAATTGTGATTATCATTCTATTTAGGGTAGTGCACATTGTTCACAAGAAAAATTTCAAATATTCAGCAGTGTTCTCAATTGTCGATAAAGGTGTCATTTTAGAGTGGATTGAGGTTTCCCCAGAGAAAAATGCAGAATTTTTTTCCTTGGGTAGATCCAGGAAATTTTTGTTCTCACAAAATGTATTTAATCCCTATTTTCAAAACCCACTACTTCAAATCTGGGAGGCACTACTATGACATTTGGCAGGGGTAGAGACTACTGATCTCTTGAGATCCATTCTGACCTACTGTTTCACAAGTCTGTTGTAGGTCTATTACTCTTTTGATTGAATCAGATGCTCAGTTCTTGAAACTCCTTTGGATGGATTCCACTTAAGGAATCAGTGTCAGGATACCAGCTTTAGGCCAGCTTGAAAAATCCTGTTGAGACAAGAGGCTTATGTTTTAGTGGCCTTGCCTTGTGTACATTTCACATACTTTCCACATAATCCCATATTTTGGTAAATTCTGTCTCAGATGAAATATTTACTATATGACTCAGAAAAAATGTTTGAGAAGAGTTTCATCTTGCAACAGTAGCTCACACTGCCTTAAAATATCTTGTGTTGTGGGACCTTGAATTTTTTTCTGGTTATTAATTTTCTTTTTCTTAATTTGTTTTTCTTTTTGTAATTTATCTATCAGAAATTTCATGGAACTGGATTATTTGTGTTTCTTTGAAATAATGAATAAGGGTTACGTAAATTTTATCAGTTTATTTTTATATTTCCCTTTTTACTCCCGGGTGGTGGCTTGAAAACATCTGAACATGTAATCCGTTGAGATCAAGCTCTCTATTATCAGTCAATATTTTTTTTAAGTAGAAGTATCTGTTCTGAGAGAAATAGGTTGCAGTTAATTGGTATTCTCAGTTGCAGATGAAATTACTGAATACTGGCTCATGATAACTACCTCAGGTGAGAGTAGAATCTGCCCTGCCTAAAATTAATTAATTCTCATGTGTGGCTCAGCACTGCAATATCCATGCTCTTTTGTTTTTTTCATTTAAATCCTCTGCACATAGGATTTTATAAGGCTACCAGGTGCAGGATCAGAAGGATCTCCACAGTACCCTAATCTGATAATGTGATCCATCAGTCCTTGAAGCTGCACATTCCTGCAGTTCTGTGAAGTGCTGTAAGCACAGATCCTGATGTTCCATGGAAATACCACTGTGCTGCTGGAAGTGCATAAAAAAATACACAGTGATTACATAAAAGATACCACAGCATTCCTGTTAAAAGTTTACTTGGATTAGTTCCTCTTTCTCAACTGATTAATTTCATGGTGATATTTCTGAATGTAAAGCATATCCTATAAGGGGATTTATTTAAAGGGTGACTGTTTCACTAGCATTTTAGTTCATTCAAAAATTATGTAATATATTAAGATATGAGTGCCAGTAAAATTCCTCATTTGACTTCAAGCACATGAAACACCAAGTACATAAAATACTACACTAAATTCTAAACCTGACATGTAAAAGAACTTCAACACTCAAATATTTGCATACTTAGATGAGATAATTAGAGCTTTCATTTTGCTGAAGTCTGATAATGAACATCAAAAAGTTGCTATATAAGCAGCAGAACTAGTAATTTATTTATGTCATCTGTTTCCTTAATGCAGATGGAAAGTTCTTCAACAGTGCTTTAATAAGATCTGTTCTCTCAATTACTGGCCTATCTCTGTAAAATTTGTAGATATGTAATGTCTTTGCAATGTCTTTACCTCCTGTTAGTTTTGTTAGAAATCAACTTGGAGAAGGTATTAGTACAGTGTGATGAACTTAGTCTTGGTTCTTCAGGAAATTATACTAAATTACTGGGGTTTTTTTTCTATTTTAATATAGTGCATAAGCAGCATTCTATGAACAGTACATTTGCTTCTTCTTTAGCTAATATCAGTATATTGTACTATTAAAAATACATAGGTAAGATATATGACATAACAATATTGAAGTGTTTTTCCACTCTGGAAGGGATTTTTTTATTTGCTGAAGTGCTTTATAAATTCATGTTACCTCTTAGCTGTGTTGTCCAGCTTTCAGTTTGCCACTAATTTAGTAGAAAAGCAGCATCTCTCTTGTTTTGCTCTGCAAACAGAGATGAAGAAATCATGAGTCTGCCTTCCAAAATTTCAAGGAAAAGATAACAGGCTGGTTAAACTTCATCCTTGCAGCTTTTCTAGTAAGAGTTGTGAGGGTTTTACAGGACAAGCAGCAGCAAGGCAGATTGCATTACAATGTTGAATACATGTTCTTTCACTAAGAGAAGAAAGGTTGAGAAGGACTAACATTAAGAAAGGCTGAGGCACTCGCAGGTCTTGACATTTCCATGTTTTATAGAGAACTTCTGGCACCCTATGCTGTACATTTTATGGAAAGAAGAAGATTAGGAAGCAATTTTTGCTAGGCATATTTCAGAAATGTTAGTAAAATATGAATTAGTACAGGGTAAACACTAAATTGAGAGTTTTTCAAAGATCTCTGACTTGAAGTAAGATTGGATACAACATTAAACAATTTATAAGTTTTCTTCCATTAATCCAAATAAAAAGACTTGAACTTGAGTAAGTACAATTTTTAAAACTACCTAAAAACACTGATTGCGAGAAGAATCTAAAAGGATTCATTAAGATTTTAGAAAATTTCACAGTAATATCATTTCCTTGTGGCCTTCTCAATACAAGTTAGAGATGCCAGAGGTAGATAAGCTGCTTGAAGAACTTTAACACTAAACAACAAGTCAGTTTGGAAATTATTTTATCTAAACTAGGTACCCATTCAACTTTAGACAAAACTATGCCTAATAGCTAGAGAGTCACAGCTGATATAGTGAGATATAATCCTAATTTGCTTTCCTTCAGATAAAACTCCAAATCAGATTGCAAAGTTCAAGGCATTCTCTGTTACCACCCCAATTTTATTCATTGCCTGGAGGTTTTAATGCTTTATTTGTAGATATTAAATACAAGTTGAATCTGAATGTTATTTTATTAAATGGAGAGACATTGTTTTAAATGAGTCATACATCAAAACTATATATCAGGAGTCCAAGTATTAATTAAAAAGAATATGCCAGATTCAGTGGCATAAAAATACCATAATGATGAACAATTATTATAGGATAAGATCCTTTTTTGGCAGAAGATACATTCCTTGGATTTTCATGTCATTGCCTAAAGCAGTAAGAGCTGCCTTGCTAGTGGCTGGCAATTTAATTCCAAGTTGCAGAAGGCTTGCCAGACAGAATTTTTAAAACTTCAGGATTCAGAGACTTTGTGTTGCATGTGCTTGTAAATTAAAACAGTTGGAGTCTTTTACCAAGTCTTACTTGTAGAAAGTTCAGGAAAAGGCAAGATCATTTGTTTACCATATAAGTTAGGATGGTAAACTATAATTTTGAAAAGAAAATCCTTTAATGAATATTTATCATTGTTCTCCCCCACCAACCCTGACCCCAAAATTGCTTCAGCATTCCTGGGCACTAAACATCTCCCTTATTTTAGGAGATGATCATATTTTCATGTCAAAACATCTCAAGGAAGAAAGAACAGTACATTCTAGGAAGTGTGTCACATTCAGTTCCAGTCAACAATTTAAACTGTGACAGTTCTTAAAACAGGTGCTTCTTTGTGCAAGTTATTTCCTTTTAGACTATGGAGTGGGATTTCTCAATAATTTTCTACATAGTTGTGAGTTTCATCATTGAATTAGCCTGCCATATCTGACTAAAGGCTTTATAGTGATGCCTAGCTCCTAATTCTGGAGCCATCAAATATTTGAATTACTGTAGATATGCCAAATTTTTTGGAAGGATCAAGTTCTTTTCCCATTTAATGGCAAATATTACCATGAGATAAAAAAACATAGTGTCTCTACCAACAGTAATAAAGATAATTACAGGCTATTGGGTTAAATAGAGGATGGAAGGTGCAATTCAAGACCAAAAATTTCCTTTGAATAGTTTATTTTATTATGCAGTTGAATATTGTTCAATAAGTGTCTGAGTATCTACTATTTAGACTGTTTTACAACGTAGAGAGCATCCATTTTTCAGATTATAACTCATGCGGTCAGTAATCTAGATAATGATTTAAATTCTCAGTTAACCTCACAGCTTCCAGCATTCCCACCTTTCCTTCTCAGGCATTTGAAAAAAATCTGAAAAAATTCTTATTCTGATGAGGACTTAAAAGTTACATTACTTCCTTTGAGATTAACTGAAAGGACAAACAGTGACTTCAGCCTGCTAAGACCTAGGACATTGTGGGAGTTAAGGCAGCTCACCTGAACTAAGAAAAAACTTAGTTTTTGCACCTTTCCTAGGACCAATTTTGATAGCAGCACTGATGATGATGGATTGCCATTTAGACAACACACCTGTAGGTAGCTTAACTCTGCAAGATCAATAGTAGTGATAGGGTGAAGGACATTTCTACCCTGAACAAGTGGTTTGATATTAAGAAATGGAGGCTCCCTTTGCTGTAAGGACCTCAGGATCTCATCAGTGCACGTGAGCTGGCAGGGTGCTTGTCAGCAGAGTACTCACAGGAGGGGAAATAGCAGAGCAAGGGAAGTGATTTATTTCAGGACTTGATTTTCTCACTTTTTCTGTTAAAGAAAGGAGGTACCCTAGCATCATATTGTAAGGATTGGTTACTGATTTGATCTCATGTCTATTTGGTACACAGGTTGTCCAAAAATATGTGGGACTTCTTAAATAATTGTATCATGAATGTTAGCTTCTTCAGAAGATGCAGGTAGAATCCAGTGTTGCAGGGTATACAAATCCAGTCTCTGATAATTTTGTCAATTGAAAATCCCAAAGGTTACTATTTCTATACAGATTACAAGAATCAGCTGTTTTTCCTTTTGATTTGATGGAAAAACTGCCTGAAAATTTTCGAGTGACTCAAAACCAAGTAAATGAGTCTTGAAATCAGTTGGGCCGTGGCACACTGTGATACATTTATCAAAGAATGTACAGATTTCACATTAGCCCTGTAATTAGTTCTAACAGCCACGTACTGTAACTTGTTTAAACCACCTCAAAATTTCCAGTCAGGTAATGTGGCAAACTGCTAAGGAACAAAAATGAAATAAAAAGATGTGATTAACATTTAACACCTGAGATAATTTGAAAGTGAAAACAAAAGCTATCTTTGGGCTAAAGATGAGTTATCTAAAACTAACAGGTGCATTTTTTCAAAAATGAAATGTGGTCAGATTTTGACACCTTCTTATGTCTTCTACTGTAATAATGGACAGAAAAGTTTGAGGTTAGTGGCCATTATACTCCTTCCACAAAGAGAAGTAGAGATGGTAGTGCTTAAAAATCTCCAGTACTGAAGTCTCTTTATCTTTAGGGAGAGCTTTCTTTACGTGAAAAAAAAACAACCCCAAAAACTTACTAAGGACCCCAGGCCTCACTTGTGCTCTTCAGTGGAGATGAAATGACAACCTACTACCTATGCCTCTGTTGGGGGACAGATCAATACTGCCATTAGCAGTTTGCCATACACAATGATCTGCCAAAGTCTTTTTTGTTCCGTGAAGAGCCTGTTTTCCCTAACTGAAACAGAGATTATTGACATTCCATGCTAAAATCTCTGTTTGACAGAAGTTGTATGCTACACTCAGTACTTTGAATTGGGACAAAGAATCTTAAAATCTTGGCCAGTTAATGAAATTTGAATTATCTGCTTTGAATATCCATTTTAATGTGACATGTTCTAAGGTTTCATGTCCTCTTGGCATTTGCTTAAACCTATTCAGATCCCTTGTTTTTTTCTTTTTGAAATTCTTTTTGAATTCATTCATGGTTAAACTTTGTTGAAATTGATGTGTCTTTCAGCTGGGAATGCAAAAGCAGAAGGAATGCCTTGTACCTTTTCTGAAGAAACAAGTAAGAATTTCAGAACTGGCCCAGAGATTGCTCTGCATCCTGTGGACTTATGGCAAAAAAAAGCGCTTAAATGTCATGGGAAGCTTTTCCTCATTATTTGAAGTCTTTTTTTTAAACCAGAAATACATATGTTCTAACATCTGTAGCATAAAATAAGAAAGGTCAAATTTTCTGGTTTTTGTATTTTAACTTCCTGTATGTCTTGCATGTGTTTGTAGGAAATTTCAAAGTTTTTTTTTCAAATTTTTTTTGAATTTTCAAAGAAATTTCAAAGTGTCAGTTATTCTAGCATACATTTTATAAAATAATTTTCCATCACTGAAATTTACAAAAAAAATTTATATGTCAACTATAATCAGGGTGAAATAAAGATTTGCTATTTAGTTTTCCATAACTATTACTCTCTATCATATAAAAAAACCAAACACAGGAGAATGCAACATTCTGATTATGAAGCTTCAATGATTTAGACTGATCATGTCTTAAAAATTCTATTTTCTGGAATGTGGTTACAGGTGCTGGAGGAGCTGGAAAGGAAATCTGCAAAGGAAACCTTTCTCTTGCAGAGGCAGAACTGTCGGGTCTCAAAGGCAAAGCTGCCACTAATGAAACCAAAAGTATGCAAAAATGATTCTACCTATGAGAGAGAAACCCAAGAAATAGGAACAATTGTAGAGAAAATGGCTACCAGCTACAGAGGATGAAAGACACTTCAACCAACCTGTGCCAGAAAATAAAAAAGAAACTTGCTGTTAGACACAGGATGAGCAAATCAGAAGGAAATGAAGGCTATGCATGATCTCAGCATAGCCTTTAAATATGTCTTACAAATTTTGGTCAGTTTTAATAGTTATTTAAGGGCATATATTTTCCACCTATTCATTTCTCTTCCATTTTTTTAAATTGACCTTTATCCAGTTTTCTCCAACTCACACTCCCATTTTAGGCAGGTCTGAAGATCAAAGGTTTTACCTTTAAAGAGAGATGATTCTCACTATGCTTGTGAAGTCCCAGTCACATCTCAGTCTTCTCAATAGTTTTGCAACACACCCTGTGATAAAATTAGCTAATCAATGGAATGCACACATAGTGGATGTAGTAATTTATAAAGTCTATGGGATTAGACATAACCAGGCAGTTCTGTCTGGTAGTGTCTAAGGTGATGCAATACACTCACTGAAGAGGAATCAAATGTGGTTGAGCAACTTCTCAGTGCATCAAAAGAAACTTTCCTTGATTTGGCCAGGAGAAAATCTGATTGAACAAACACAGCTGGATTTTAGATTCATGGCTGTACCTCCCCAACATCCCCATACACAGAGAAAAAAAAGAGGTGATAATTGGCATGGCTGGCAATATTGTGGGATGGCTTCCGAAGGATCAACTAATCAGCTACTCATTGAGGTTATCTGTCCACTGATCTCCTGCTGACAGGCAGTAAAAATAATGGCTGCCAAATACTTTTAAAGCACTGATCTCTCTCAAGATGCCAAGCCTGCAAGGCCTGTTATTTTGATGTAGTTTGCCTGGATGTAGAAGGCCTGATTTGGAAATCATTCTCTTTGACAGATGTTGTTTTTGCCTTCGGCTTCATAGGAAAGTGAAGCAAGTAATAAACATAATAAAGTCACAGAACTTAGAGGTAAGCTTTCAAAGTAGTCCAAGAAAAATATTGTTTATATAAAATAATTCTTAACCGAAACCAGGACTGTCTCTGGACAAATACATAATTGTAACCCATGGTATTCTCTTCTGACTGAACACCATATGATTTTATATTTACTTCCCATACATTTTGGGAAAGACAACATGCCTGGTTTTGACAGTGATTATTTAAAATCCAACACAGTTTTAAAGATATATTTAATGGTCACTTCTGACTAAAAGTAGCTGCCACTTCTGGAGTATTTGAGGAAGAGAGGTAGACTACAAATGTTTCAATCTTTTCTAAAATCTTGGGAGTGCCTTTGAGCATTTCTATCACAGCTTTGTTTTACAGGTTTGAGACTTGTAAATCCTCTCTCTATGTGCCATATTGTATTGGGTTTTTATGGCCAGGTTTTGATAGTAGGGGGGACTACAAGGGTGGTTTCTGTGAGAAGTTGACAGAAGCTTCCTCCATGTCCAGTAGAGCTGATGCCAGCTGGCTCCTAGATGGACACACCAGTGGCCAAGGCTGTGGTAGTGCCTCCAGGATAACACAGTTAAGAGAGGGAAAAAAATTACTGCACAAGAACAATTGTGGGCAGAGAACAGAGGGGTTTGAACATGTGAGACAAACAGCTCCACAGACACCAAGGTAGTGCAGAAGAAGTGTGGGAGGTGCTGCAGGCACCAGAGCTGAGATTTTCCTGCAGCCCATGGTGCAAACCAGGGCAAAGCAGCTGTGCCTCTGCAGTCCATGGAGAACCACAGGGGAAGAGACATCCACCTGCAACCTGTGGAGGAGACCCATGCCAGAGCAGATGGAAAGCTGAAGGAGGCTCTGACCCCATGGGAAGTGCCCACTGGAGCTGTGGACCTGTGGAGAGAGGAGTCCACATGGGAGCAAGGTTTGCTGGCAGGACTGGAAATTCCATGGGGGCCCCACGCTGGAACAGCCTGTCCTTGAAGGACTGACCCCTTTGGAGAGAGACCCACACTGGAGTAGTTCATGAAGAACTGCAGCCTATGGGAGAACTTATGTTAGAGAAGTTTGGGGAGGGCTGTCTCCCCTGGAAAGGACCCTGCTCTGGAGCATAGAAGTTCGTGAGGAGTACCCCCTAAAGAATAAGGAGCATTAGAGACAGTGTCTGATGAACAGACCACAGCCATCCCCTATCCCCCCATACTGCTGGAGAGGAATGAGGTAGAGAAGATTGCGATTGAAGTTGACCCCAGGAAAAAGGGATGGGCATGGAAGATTTTCTTTTATTTCTCATTACTCTACTCTGATTTGATTTGCATTAAATGAAGTTTCCTGTGTTGAGTCTGTTTTGCCCCTGATGGTATCTGGTGAGTGATCTTTCCCTGTCCTTGTCTCAACCCAGAGGCCTTTAGCTGTATTTTCTCTCCCCTGTCCAACTGAGGAGGAGAGTGACAGACCACTTTGTTGGGCACCTGGCATCCGGCCAGGGTATAACCACCACAAATATCTAGGAACTCAATTGTTAGGTATTTTTCTGTTTGGAGTGCCAGGATTAGAATTTAATGTAAACTCTGCAGATTACAAAGGTTAGCTCATTTTATTTGCTACATTTGAGCAGCTTAATGTCATGGGGTTTGCTTGATTTTCCTTTGGTAATTTTCTTTTGTTCATTTATGCTTAATATGACCTAATTTTTAAAATTCTCTTGCACAAGCCAATTCAAGCAATGTGACATAAAAGCATAAACTCTTCTGAAACTATGGGTCATTTGAAAAAAGTGATTGCTTCTGCTTCTAATTTTTTCAGACTACAAGTTGTAAGCACAGAAATGACAAGAAAAATCTCCTTTTTTGGTCTACTTCAAAACCCGTGATAAGGAAAGCACACCTGCCTTGGACACACTGCTTAGAGAATCTTCTTCTTTATGACTTTCTTTAAAACAGGCCCATGATGATGTTAAACACCAAGAAAGACCCTTTGACCTCAGAGGTTTAATTCTAGCACTTAAAATTAAGTCAATTTTTAAAGAGACGTGGCTTTAGGACCTAGAGCGCAAATAAAAATGAGACAGATTATTTCCCTTCTAAAAGAAGCTACACTAAGAAAACCTAGCAATATGTTTTATTTCCTCTCCTCTGAAATTTTAGTCTGGCATGCAATTTATTTGTTGTTGGCACAACAGGCAAAACCTGTGCTTTTGGATGTATCATTATATTGCTCATGATAAGCAACCTATCTTTTTTCCTCTTGATCCACGCAGGCAACTGCTAATTCAGGATCATGGAATAATTCCTATTGGAGGGGATCTTGGAAGATCTTTAGGTCCACCCTCTTGCACTGACAAGATCAGCAATCAATGGGACAAACAAGGTTACTCAGGGCTTCATCCAACTGAGTGTTGAAAACCTCCATAGCTGGAGATGACACAAACTCTTTGGACAATGCGTTCCTCTGCTTGACTCTTCTCATTATGTCCCCTTATATTCAGTCTGAACCTCTTCTTCTTTCACCTCAATGTCCGTATGCTTGTTCCCCACCCTCTGAAACATTGAGTAGCCTGGCTCCAATTTCCTAATAATGCCCCAGTAGATACTGTCAAGGCTTCTGTTAGGTGTCCCCAAAGCTACATGTTCTCCAGGCTGAACAAGCCCTGTTCCTTGAGCTCTCCCCACACCTTAAGTGCTCCAGCCCTCAACCATCTTGATATCTCTCTGCTGAACTTGCTGCATTTTATTAATTTCTATCCTGTATTTTGGGAGTTCAGAACTGTACATGGGATCTACATATGACCTAAGAGATCATGGAGAAGGGGCAATCATTTTCTGGCTCTGCTGGCTCTGCCCATATGAATTCATCCCAGGGTACTTTCAGCCTTCTTTGGTGACAGAGCACACTGATGACTGACATGTAATTTCTCCCTGCCCATCCACCAGGAATCTCAAGGTCCTTTTTGTCTCCTTTTCAAATCTGTCTCCAGGGCATGTGGTTCCTTCATGTCTGCTAGGGGTATTCCTTCCCAGGTGCAGGACACTGCATTTATCACTGTAGGATTTCATAAATCCTTCCAGTCTGTTCCCCCAACCTGCCAAGGTTTCTCTGAATGGCAGCCCTGCCCTCAAGGGTCCTTTCTCCTCAATTTGGTGCCACTTGCAGGCTTGATGAAAATGTGTTCCTTCACCTGTCACTTACTGATGAAGATGGTAAAGGCTACGGGTCCCAGATAGTCTTCTTACAGTACTCCACTTACTGGCCCAATGATCACTACACATGGAACTCAATTTTACAGTTTTAACCAATCTAGTTATCCCTTTAACCAGGCTGTAGCATCCTAATTGAGACGTAAGACCCTTATTTCTGCAGGGTCTCTCTGAAGACCTTGTCAATCTCTTTTCGAAGTTCCCTGGTCTTACACAATCCGCACAGCTGCTCACACAGCTCCTTGACTTGGCAACACAGCTCTTCAGCCAGGTCATGACTCTTGCAAACAAGGACATCTTGTGTGCTCCAACCTTTGTCCCAGGCACTGCCAGCAGTTTGGAGAGGCATGCTGTCCCTCTGGAGCTCTGTTTGTGTCTGCTGTCTGCCATGCCAAGAAAATGATTCCAGTCATAGTCCTTTCCTTAGAATATGATGAATGGGTGTTTGACCTTCTTTAATGATGATTCAGCTGAAGACAAAAGCTCAAAGCTTTTGATAAAGCCTGTGAGAAACTGATAAAGTTCACTAGGAAGAAAAGGCTGTAGTTTCCCTATCCCAGCAGCAGCAGATTAGAATTCATTCATTCATAATATGTTGTTAATAATACAGCCTCAGCAATACTGGAAAATAAAGTTTCTTCCTCTGAATCATCTCCAAAAGTCACCAAAAATGTAATCTAATACAATAAATAGAGCTGATGATTCTGTAGGGGAAAATCCTCACACTTGAACCATTTCTGAGTCAATGATACACCTTCAGGAACTGACTCAATTTACTAACTTCAGAGAAACCTACCTGGGAGATTAAAATTGTGGGTGGTTGTATGCTGGATGAGTTATTCAGTGAAGAGTTTCAATGAGGAGCAGAGTCAACGATCCATGAGGTACCCTCGTGAGAAATGAGGAAGAAAAAGATAAGGAGAAGTGATGAAGGAAGTAAATGAGACTTCCTCATTTGGCCATGGCCAACTTTAATAACTACCTTCAAGCTTGTGTAAGTTCATTTTGAGTGGTGTGAAATTGCAGTGTGTCAATGGCTCTGCAGAAACCTGCCAGCTCCTGATCCAAAATAAGGAGAGGTTCCTTAATTTCTGTCATAAGCTAGGTTGCATGAGAGGATATTGACAGACAATTTTCAATTTTCTATTTACCATCCTACATCTTTTTCCTACAGGCAGACCACAGTCTAGGTTATCCTTGTAACTTGTTATCTGTGCAGACACTTAGACACTTAATAGTTGAACAGGAATGTGAAAGTGTTGAGACTGACTTTCACTGAACTAAGTGGAGAAAGCAATGCTATTGCTACTTTTAATTAAAATTAAGAACTGTAAATTTGTGTTTAACACTAAATGCATTGGAGGAAATTCCACTTGGATCTTAATATTTTCTAATTTCTGGTAACATTTATGATGCTAAAGCCATGCAGAAATTAGATACGTCTCATGAAGTCTCTCATTCTTCTTCAAGGAATCTGAGAAATTAGTTTCTGTCACATCCCTAAATATGCTGCATATTTGGTATACTTTTGATTGTTCTTGTGGCTTCATTAGTGAACTTGAGTCGTACTTTAAGTGGGAGGTAATTTATGAAAGCAGCAAGAAGGTGCTACAGTAATATTACTATGGCTACTGAAACAACAGTGAAGAGTAACGATGAAATCATATTGAACATAAATTGCTAAAAAAAAATCTAGTCTGCCCTCCTTGGGTTTTTTGGTCTCATTGACTCTAGTAGGTGATGACTACACTCTGAAGATAGAATGTGTTCAGGCGAAATTTCTGTGGGGTATTATGGGCTATTTTCTGCAATCACCAGTTCCATGTTCATCATCAGCTTGGAGAGATAAATAAGACACTTAGAGATGAAATAAAAACATAATGTTTGTATGTAGATTTATGGTTCACCTAGATTTAGATATTACATGCATCCATTTTAAGAATGATGAGTATATAATAAAACTAAAAAAAAACCCCAAAACCCAAAAAGACCTAAAAATCCAACCAACAATCAAACAAACCAAAACCAACAAAAAAACCCAAAACCATAAACCCAAAAGAACAGAGAAAGTTTACCAAGGAATGGAACAGTTTTGTAGAAAGAAATGCTGAGTAGGTAGGGGTTGTCAGTATTAAAAGGAAGACAACAGAGATAAGATACAACTCAGCGAATGAGAGGAAATAAAGGAGTACCTTTCACTTTTCACTGACCCTGACAAATAAGGGGTACCCAATGACAGTTTGTTCAAAACAAAGTACTGCATCACACAATATGTAATTAGATTGTGAAATACATTTCCTCAGGGGAATATAAAGGGAAAAACAAGAAGTGACTTCATGGAAGAAAGTATAGATGGTAGTTGAACAAAATGACATAATGAAAGCAATCATTGTCTCAGGAAAACCTATATCAGTGATTTTTGCAAAAGACAAGGGGGGACAGGAGGAAGGATCACTATTAACTCGTCCTATTTACTGCTAGGTAATGGGATTACAGGCCACTCTATGAACACAGAAGAGCAGAGAGGCACAGCAGCAGGTGCTGGAACCTTAATAACCTACTCAGAGAAAAGGACCCCTGCCCCAAACCCCCTGCAGGCTGTCACAGAGGACCCTCAGCCCCATGACTCTGTGCCAGAGGCTCTCTAGGTCTCCTTTTGTGCTAGTGGGGTTTAGCCCATGGGTAAGGGAGTTGTTGTAGGACACAGGGAAACTTACTAGGAGAGATTATAATGTGCTGCTTTGGGTAGGTATCAAAATTGGCAAAAGGGAGAATTCAAGGTCTTTTGGGAAGGAATACATGTGGAAGACTAGAAGAAAAGGGGTATGAAAGATGTCTGTAAGTTGGCATTTGGTCAGTACATTTGTCTGGTCATGTCCTGCACCTGCTCAATTCAGTTTGACCCATCTTCTTATCAGGTTCATTCCTGATTCTTTTTGTGAGTGAGGAGCTCCAGTTCTCTGTTCCACATATATGTATGGAGGTCTAGGTGTGGCAGCTGCAGCAGGGACCATGGGTCACTGGGGGCTGTGCATCTGGCCTGCCAGAAGTGAGAGTGAAGGCTTTGGTCAGCATGTGATCACTGAACCAATCAGTGAGCAGGTGAAGTGGTTTGGAAGCCAAGAGTGTTTGTGTGTATGTGGGTGCAGTGACTGGAGGAATTGTGACTGAAGAGGTCAGGGGATCCAGGCCAAGTGCTGGAGACACCAAGAGGTCTGAAGGCCAAGAGGGACCTCTGTGCATGTGTATGTGTGTGGAGGCTCTACAAGGGGTCTGGAGCAGCTCCTGGAGCAGGGCTGCAGCCTCAGCAGCTCATGTGTCCAGGTAGCAGCAGCAGGAGATATCAAGGATCCAGAGACCAGACATTGGACCTTTGAGGGGTCTGATCCCAGGTGCTGGAGGAATCTGCATTGTACATATGGACATATTTCCCACTAATTGTCCTTCAGCCTGATCAGCTGGAGAGGGACCCTGGACTGGAGCAGAGGTTCATTGTGTATGGCCAGAGGGGCATGGTGCTGTTTGTTGCTGTGCGAGTGCCGTGTGTTTCTGCCTGCACTGATCTGTGCAGCTGGCTGTGTGTGTCCATGAGTGTGTGTTGTATGGGTGTTTCCACGTGTGCCAGTGGGAACGGTACCTGCTCAGCCTCTTTGTTGGCTGGACCTGGGCCATGAAGCTGTGGCAGACTTGCCTCTTTTGACCTATGTGGTTTAATCACTACCTAAAATTTACTATCACTAGTTGCTACCAGGACACACTGATTAAGATGTCTTTTGTTCTGACCCAGTAAAGCAACCCTGTACAGACAATTAAGGATGCATTTTAAGATTTCAACGGATGTGCCTAGCAAAAAATAATTAAAAATAATGCAATAAATTCTTTCTAAATTCCCTTTACTTCATACTTTCCTTATCTGATTCTCTTCTTTATCCTCCCTGCATGATGTCATCTGTTGTCTTCATATCAACTAACCTTACCTTTATGCATTCTTATATAACATTTTAGCTTTACTGCTTTTACATTCTTTGATTTCACCTGGGGGAAGAATAATCATCATAAATTTAATAGTTCTTCCACTGAATAATGAAAGAAAAAAATCAAGAAGGGATCCAACAAATAAAATGAAAGCTGGTGTAAATGGTGGCTAAGCACTTAGCTGATGCCTAGCCTAGGTGATGTGAAGTGTGAATTACGCTTTTGTTATTTTTCTTTTCTTTCCATAAAAAATCACAATAAAAAAGATGGAAATCTGACATGTAGCTACTTCAATTTCAGTTTGTTCTTCTTAACACCAAATTACGTTATAGTAGTATGTACCTATGGACATGAAAAAACACTGACATACATGTTCTAAAGTTACTGTCTTATCCCCTTAGTTTTTAAAAGGTTTTTCAAAATTTTAACAAAAACCCCTTCCTTTACTCATGTATGTGAAAATAATTCTGACCACAGCCACCACATATATATGCTAGGATTCAGTGTAGAAATCAGAGAAAAAGAAATAAAATATGTATCATAACCAGTTTAAACTGTTAATTAGCAGAATTAGATTTTAATTAGCAGAAAGCAAATTTCATGCACTTTTTACTGGAGTTAGTAATACAGGGCCAGACTGTCAGCTGGAAGAGTCTGTGGATGGGAATTTAGGAAAGGAGTTGAGCTATAGCAGTTTTTTATATCCTCAGGAGCATGGATTTCACCAGTGATGGATTGAATCCTGACTCAAAATAAATATGTTTCTTTCTTACTTCAAAAAACATGTGAGCTCTCCGGTGCAGCTCTTTACTCACATGCACTGAACTAGAGATCAGAGAGTATCACAGCCTGAAGTTACATGACTTCAAGTTAGAAATGAGTGTGAAGTTTCTTGGAAGGAGCCGAACGTCTTCTCTTCTGTTTGACTGAGCTATACATAACCAAAGGCAATAGCTTGGAGCTGTGTGTTTAAATTATTTCCCTGGTGCATAAGTTGCACACAATTTAACTGCCTAAGTATTTACATATTTTCTGAGACTTCCTTGTAAAAGAGGAACGTTTGTCTACATAATTGTCAAAACATGCTACTCTTTAATCTGGCATAATATTTACTTCTGTGGTACTGTGTGTCAGGAATTCAGGCTCAGGTTGTAGATGGTATCAAATTTTAGTAAGTGATAATGACAGTAGGGAAGGTTGCCAGGAGAAACATCTGAACTATGCAAGTTAAAAATTGGCGTTTAAGAACTGATTTAGCGTGCTTCTGATACTCCTTTGAAATGCTATTGAAATTCTTATGCCTATTTGTACTAGGCAATGCCTTTTGTAATGCAGTGCAGCATATTCTTATCTCTGAAGCTCAGCTGCAGCACATTAAATCAGCTCCCAAGAGCATCCACCTCACATTGTTTCATCAGCAAATCATTTTACATTTCCCCCCACCCCTAGCAAACATACATAAATGCCTGGTGTTATTAACCTAACTCTGTACAACACGTTCAGATGAAAGGGCTAGAGATGAAGACATGAAGACAGACATTCTTAGCTGGCTAGGATGCAGATGCAGAGCTGGCAAGTGAGTGGACCATTTTAGCCTATCTGTTCCACTTGATTGGTACAAAGCTTTCCAATGTCATTTTGACTAGCTATGAAATCAAATTATTCCGCATGAAATGTTGTTTAACACTGAGCTGCTCTAATGCCCACTGGATATTGTGAGTGACTCTGTGCATTGACTCCTCATTTCTATAACTATTCTAGACAACTGTTTTATCCCAAGAAACCAAGAATCCAACCTAAGAATCCAAAATTTCATCTCTGCCTGACCCTGGATTGTCAAGTCCTTGGAGTGCCCACCGAAACTCACCGAGTGTCAAATTCCCTTGGCATGCTTAGCACTCAGGGACACCCTCTACAGATGCTGTTCAGGTGGCCCTGATTTAGGAATGGAGTGCCTAGGATCCTGGGCTCCTACTGTGCTCACAGTCATCTTTTTGCCATGTGTTTGACCAGAAAGTTTTTGCACTACCTTTAAAGGGCAAAATTCCACTGCTGAAATGTCCCTTTAATCCCTGTAACTGCAACATGCCCAGAGCAAGTGTTTGGAATGGCTCTGGAGCTTGTGTATTAAAAAACATTGTATTGTTTGAGGTTTTTTCAATGTGGCATTCAGATTGCTTTGCAGTACTTTTATTTGATTTGTAGTATGACCAAAATTAATTAAGACATTAAGCAAATAATGTTATCAGTATATGATACATTGAATTATCAACTTTTAAAAACATTTAGTCCCATTTTAAGGTTATACTCACATTATGGCTGAACTTAAGAATTTTTTTTCTATGGCTGTTTGTAGCAGTTTCTGTGAGAAAATATCTAATTTCATAGTTAATTAAATGTGAAATTATGGATTAGTACTACAGTCAAAATTTATTATTGGATGTGTTTCTTTGAAAAAAAAAACTGCTAAGAAAAGCAGTTGTTGGCTTACTGTAAAAGACAAAAAATTGTCTAATGAAAGCTCAATTTCCTCTAAGTGAATAAAGCATATGGGGGAGAATGATCAGAAATATCCAATTAAAAATCTATTTGTTAAATTCCGAATGCAACAAAACCTACAGATTCACCAAAAGTCCTTTGTCTTTATTACCTAAACCAAAATGAAAATATTTATCTCTAATAGCTATATAACCACATAAAAATGAAGAAAAATGAAGGCAGTTTTTCAAAAACTTGTGTAGTGTTGCTTTTATCTACAGTCAATAGATTCACTCTCAGCTGACCTAAGTGTGTTTAAAATAGAAATGTTGAGCTTACTTTACAGCAATGTGCCTCTACCACAGAAAACAGAATATGAAACAAAACAGAAGAGAAAATGCATTCTTTAGTCTGCTCCCAGCTCCAGATGGCATGCTGATTAGAAGAGATAGATAATAGTTACCTTCAGGATACGAGATGAACAGAATGAGGGATTGATTTGACAAGTTTATTGTACTCTGTTCCTTTTGTCAAATGTAGGATTCTTTAATTTATTGCTTTTCTTCTCAGGAAATCTACGGTAATATTAGAGAAGTGCTGATAGTGTAAATACACTACACCGAGCCACCTGTAGGTAATACTGATGTGACCTGTTTCTCACAGGTATCAAATTCTCTAATTACCCTAAAAAATTTCAGCTCACATGTCTTCTATTTGCAACTATCATTCTTTCTTTTGTTTGTTCACTCATTCACTCATTCTCTTTTTCTTCTTTCCCACTAAATACATGACTCTGGACAGAATTTTAGAAGGAGTTCTAATGATTTGAGAAATATTATTGACACTGTATTCAATGTGATGCAGTGTGTGAATCAGTTGTTGGTATCACTTATATTACTGCATGTAAGGGAAAAGATACAATTTGGTGAGAAGAAGCAACCCACACCAGTCTATGGCAGTAATTAAAATGGAGGAATAATAAAATCACAGTTGTTTACAGTATTTCTGCTTTCTGCTGAGTCATTCTACCACATCAGTAGTCAGTGATATAACACAAGTGTAACACACGAGGCAAATAAGTCTGCTGTATTAAATCTGACAAACATAATTCAGAACTAAAGACCATTGCTATATCTTATTTACCTGTCTTCCTTTCTGAAATGACTTGAAAGCTTCACTATTTACTTTTTCAGGCAAGTTGCTGAATCTGAAAATTGTTGACAATATTAGTCTTGAATACCATCTTCTGGGGAAAACCTGGAGGACAAGACAGTGGGCATTAAACACATGCAGAGTTAAGGTTGTCCATATTTACATATTTAGCCTTTGGTATTTAAAACATATTTTGGCAAATGTCTAGCTAGATAAATTTTAAAAATTGAAGATCTTTCTTCCAATCCAGGACCAAAGGTGAAGAGAAAGATTTTAGACAAATTTATCTAGAATCTTTATTTGAATAATAAAATTTCCATTACATCTGCTCTTAAAATTCCTATGAAACAATTACATACAAAATGCCAAGTTAGAACACTCTCTGAAATAAGAAAAAAGGACCACTTCAGCTTGAGTCTGGTGACAACTTTGCATTAAAATCACAGCTAATTTGTGAGTCTGCATTTCAGCTAGTGCTAAGAGGGAATGCAAGGGGTTATTCAAGTATTGGTATAATTTTTATTAAATCTGTCTGTCATTTTAAGAACCTGCTGATGCTGGCACAATCTGTTCAAGCCTGAGTTGAAGAGAAAAAATTCTTTCGGAAATCCAGTTGTGCCCTGGCAATTTTTGTCCCAGCTCATCACCATGAGCACACCTCGTGTTCTGCAGACCTGGCAGATCCTGTGTTCTTATTTTAGCTTAGGGACAGTTGGATTGAATAAGTGAGGGGTTGAGGGGAGTTTGGGTGGTTGTTCTCTGCTTGAACTTCTGTGGCCTATAATTCAGGAAAAAATAAAAATAAAAATTATGGAAAATATGCAGAAATATCTTCATAAGCAGTTGCTATTAGATATTTACTGATAAGTAACACTCACATTAAAAAGCTTATAGTACAGGCTCTGTCTGTTGACACCTTCCTACTCCATTCCTTGGTGAAAATTTCTAGTCTAAGCTTTTTGAGAGTCTTGATTTTCTCTTGACCACTTCCTTCAGATGATTCTAATTTAGAGAGTTTAGAAGATTTCATCCACCAGAGTCAGGGATTCTGCATCTTTCACATGCTTTAAGTTTTTAATTATTTTATAATTTAAATAGGTTGTGGGGGGTTTTTTTTGTGGTTTTTTTAATGGGTTTTTTTTTGTTTGTTTGTTTGTTTTTTGCTTTTTTTTCCCCAGTTGTTGAATAAGGCTGAGAATGAAAATTTACCAGGCCATTTTTATTAGAGAATTTTGAATAATAGATTAAACATTACTTTGCTTACTTTTTAACTATTTTATGGTGAAGATGCATCGTTAGAACCATACAGCTGAACTCCCACATTCACAGCTGTGGATATTAGTTCTCTTCCTGCTACAAAGTGTAGCCTAGGCTGTGATAATTACTGCTATGGAAAAGTCCCCTTTAATTAAAAGAGTGATTCTGTATGTAATATCATAAAGAGCAACTGATACACTCTTAGACCAATATTCATTGAATTTTTAGTTTTTCCTTTTATGCTATAAATGAATGGTCATATATCTTTTCAGTAAAAGATAAAGAGGTTAAGCCAACACGGAAATATTTCTACAGTGAACTGCTTTGTGGGTATCTTTCCAGCAGCATTTGATTTAGCCCTGCAAAACTCATTACTTTTTTTTTTTTTTTCCCTATGGTGGATCAAAACCAGAATTTCCAAAAATATTGCTACCATTTTTGGATTGCTTGCTGACCCTATGAAAGAACCAGTTTTAGGTAAACTCCTCCTAGGTATCACAGCCAGTTTGGAGACTGGCCGAGCCACATGCCCTTTGGTATCTTCTTAAGTGGGGAAGCCAAATTTGCAATTTGCTTAAAAAATATGTCTGGGATTTAAATATTTTCAGAGCTACTTAGAATGTCAACTTTTGGCATGTTTACTCTCCAGCTGGGAAACACAGCATAAGAGTCAAGTGATAAAAATGGTGAATGAATTAGACAAGCCTCTTTGGTCACTAAATAGACTTTCAGACAATTTCTGACAAGCTAAGATTATAGATTGCAGAGTTTTTAATCCCCTTGCGGCAAGCAAACTCCTTTACAAATCCACTCTATTCTTTTAGCGTTTGCCTTTTTTTTATTTTTATTGTTTGTACATGACTGTTTCTCTGTTATTTTACTGATTTAAGTTTTGAATAGTTTGGTTTAATTCTAAACCATAATTTAACAGGAGTAAGTAGCTGTGCTGTCCTCAATTTTCATAATTTCCATCACACACTGGTAAAACTTGAGGCATCCAAAAATATATTGACTCACAGTCTAGGTATTTGTTAAATGATCTGCATCTTTCCTTTCAGTTTTTCATTGCCTAGGTATGTGTGACCATTCTTCACATAGCTGTCATTATGCAACAATAAAATCTTCTTTAAAACATACAAATGAAAAGCCAAATGAAAATGATCAGATGAACAGAGTGTTTGGAAGGAGAAGTGTCTATATGAAATTTTCCTCTATAAAATTTGCTTTTGTTTTAATGGCTCCATTTCAGTATGCTTATGAACAATTTGTCCCTTCTCTTAAAAGGCAAGTATGTAGTGTGGAGACAGTGTGTACCCCCTTAACCTCTGTTCTTAGCAGAATGAGCTTTCTTTGCGCTGTGTGTGTTTGCTCGTTTTGCTCATGTATGTAAACTTCAGTGTTCATGCCAAAATTTAAGACCAGGCATCTTGGAAGGACAGCAGTTGTTTAGAGACACAGAATGTGTCTTGATAAATCATGGAATTACAGCAATGTAAAGTAAAATTGTTGTGCTGCTGCAATTCAACCAGTGCAACAGGTGTTGCCTAATTTACTGCTGTGTCGAGGAACTGTATTTCCATAAGAACATAAGCCAAGCAGGGGTTTGTTTATCCTGATGGAACTAGTGAAGACATAAAACTACCAACAAAGTGGTTATAATGCAAAGTGTTCACCCAGACACCCAATCTGAACTAATAATCACATGCTAGCAGGCATTGTAATGAGATGCTTATGGTGGTCTTACTTAAATAGATTGTACAGTCCTTATTCATTTGGCTTTAAAACTGATAATGCCTCATCAAATTCTTGCATTAGTGTTAGTTAATATTGATCAAACTGAAAGCTAAAATTCAGCTAAAAATGAATTTACAGTTGTTTGCTTTAACTAATTCCAAAAGATGTCCACAGGTGACTTTTATCCTAGACAGCTTGAGTTACTTTTTTGATGAGAGTTTTTCCATGTTGATTCTTTTAGTCAGTGGAGATATAGAAGAAACTTCAGAAGTTTATCCTATTCCAAAATCAGTTTTGAAGGAAAAAAGTGGAATGAGTTAGATGCTGAAGATTCTTATCTTATTCTGCTGACTGTTGTGAAGACATGGACCCAAGGAAACTAGTAAAGAGAGAATAAAGATTAGTGAGCTTCCAATCCCACTCACTAGTGTAAAGAGAGACCCACATCTAGAAAACCCTTACCATGCCTGTTTTATGTACTCTCTCAGAAGATCCTTTTTGTTCTCCCTATTTGATCTAGAGGTAGTCTAGTTGATAGTTGCAAAGTAGATGCCTAACTTCTAGATGGTTAAATTAGGTGAGATGAATCACACCTTCAGTTGTTTTCTGAGGCTTCGTTAGGAATGTAAGTAGAATTTGGCTCTCCCTGCTCATTAGCATAGGCTTCTGCTTTTAGTCTGCAAGATTATGAGGTGGCTGTTTTTCTTTGTAAGCCTGCAAGGAACTATGGTTATTACAAAGGCAACCAAATCAAAATGTGTGTTATTCTCTTCCCACAGGCATGAGGACTATGGTTTTGGTTTTCACTGATTTAAATATAGTGGTAGGTTAATCCACAGAAATTCAGGTTCTAACCACAAAGATTTCCTTGTGTAAATCTGAGCTGGCATGTGTCAAAGTGCAATGGTATGGGATCCCATAGCCAAGAACAGCTTGTGCCTTGGTGATCAGTACCAGAATGAGAATAGAGAAATGGTAGAATGTCAATTAGCTGAGGTCGTATTACACTATCTCCCTGCACAAACAGTCTTCTGGAAAGACACTTCCATTAGTTGTAGACTGATTCAGGCTGTCTACAGGCATTGAATGCCCTTTCTTAATTCCTGGCTTGCCTGAGCTGGAAAAAGTTGTATGAATTTATGGGCTGGATCAACATGTAAAGCTGGAGACGTGTGACCCCACATCTGTAATGTGCAAATCATTCTCAAATTAATAAACTTCCTAATAAAATAAAATAAATGAAATGAAATTCCACACTGCTCAAAGTAGTTTTCAAAGAGTTCAGTAGGTAAAATTTCACTGGAAATTATAAACTTTTTCATTCTGAATAATTTATACTTGGATTTTTTTGGTATCAGATAATCTTCTCAGTATTCTCATATAGCATAACCTGGTAAAAATTGGTAAGATGAGTGTCCCCTTGTGAAATCCATCTCTGTTTTGCCTTGTAACACTGTCTGTGGAGAGACTATTATATAATGACCTATGGCAAGTCTTGATGAAGTGATCAAAAATGCAAAAAAACCGAAAAATGCACTGGGCCATAGAAGATTGCTGAAAAATCTCAGATAACCTCAGGAATGGGGTATGGTACCACTTACAGCTATGGTGACTGATATTTCTCAAATACCACCATGGAAAATAGTAACCTAACAATGATCTGCTTTTATGGGAAGCTATGAACCACGGCTTACCACCTTTCATTCAGGTTTGCCTCACAGATGGAGAGCCAAGGAAAAGTTTCACTTGCCAAGCAGATATTAAAGTCTTTCAGCATGAGATGCTTCAGCAGTGAAGCAAACAGCACTTACTGTGCTTCCAAATGTGTTGATGTGATGAGACAATTAAGTTGTTAGGTAGACACACTGTTGTAGTTTGGGACTAGAGACCTTGTAGAGAGGTAGAGGACTTTCTGATGGAAAGCTAGCTAAGGAAAGAGTGCTTCTTCATGCAGATCAAAGAGCGAATCTTTAAAGACATGGTGGAAATATAAAGGAATGACTAAACATTAAATACTGTTAGAATTGCTTTGTTAATTCACTCACTAGGAGTTGCAGTGAATTTAGAAACACATGGTGCACTTATACCATAATTAGGTAAATATGAAAGGGAAAGTGTTACTGGGTTAATATTTATTTACAGAGAACAGATAAAAAGTCAGATCTTTCTAAGGGTAGGGTTTTAATAGATATAATTTTAGAATACATAAATAATAGAAAATGAGAACAGTGACTTGTGTGACTTCTATGGCTGTATTGTTAATTTAAACTATACTTCTGGTAAGTAATTTGAAATATGGATTATGGTTAGAGAAAAGTTTTTTCCCTGGAGATTTGTGAACTGTTAAATCATTGGAGAAGCAGAAGGAATCACTCCTAGGCCTTCTGACTTTTCCTGTATGCTTTTTCTTACTCCGTTACACTATTTTTACTTAAAGAAAAAAAATATTTTTCCAAGACTTTTTCTTGATTTGTTTTGTTTTCAAAAGAAGTGAGACTTTTTCTATTTCTTTATAATGGTGATATACAGAGGTATGTGCTCTGAAGCACTTCACTATTATTTTTAGCTTCTACAGAAATAGTCTTCAAATAAATTTCTAGACAATTTTTTTTTCATTGATTCACCAGAGTTTTAGACGTGTACCATATCCTCAAAAAATTTCCAAAATAAAAGTCTTTCTTGCAGTAGCCAACCAGGTATCATGTAAGGGTTGAGAAGGTCCTGACATCAGAGGCCATTGGGGAAGTCTGCTTTTATCTGTTAGCTAGAATTCTCAGAACCCTTACAAGTTTCCTGAGAACTCTCAAGACCAGAAGCTGATCCAGGGCTGACACCTGATCTTTGAGTACACTGTGATTCAAGGAATCCATGTGTCTAGGATTCATGCCAGAATCTGTGCTTCTGCATCGTCCCTCAGTCCTTCTCTTGCTGAGGAAGCTAGTCGTAGAAGAATTCCACTCTTAGAACTCCTCAAAATAGTAGGAAAATAGGCTTCTTTTCCTCTAGACATTGTGATTATATATCTCTACACATTCATTTAGAGGCTATTTGCCAATCAAAAAAAATGGTATGATATCCTGTTCTCTGTCAATTTTGGTAAAAATGCTAAAATAATTTTAATATGCAATATATACTTATTCCATATTTACTAATAGTTAATATATTTTAAATATTATTTATAGATATAGAAAACATAATATACACTATTTGTGTATGAGTGTGCGTGCATTCAGTTTGAAATCTGTAAAGAAATCAGATTAGGATTTGCAATGTTGCAAAATTAATTATTATACAGAGGTACTTTGAATAAGGACACTCTACAGTTTTTATAGTATGATGATATTAGTTGGTTTTTATGAATGAGTTCCCAATTAAAAATAATTTCTAGAAAAAAAGGAGAAAAAATCATCAAAAATGGTGAGAAAGTGTGACAATGTTGTTACAGATTTCATTTGTCTTCCAAAATTTTTCCTTGTGCAGTTTTTCCTTGCACAAACTTTTCCTCGCTACACTGCTATTTTATGTTTGACTTACAAGACGTTGTACTTTACTAAAAGGAAACTCATCTTCTTGCCTTATTGAAAAAAAAATTCTTGCAGCCTATTATGCTACTTATTAGCCACCTAAGCATAGTCTTTTTATGCAATGGTTGTTTGCTTTGATTCTAAAGTTAAATCAAAGTTCTTTTGTAATTTGATAATCAGAGATTATATGCAACAGGAGCTGAAGGAATTGTAAAATTTTTTCTTTCCATTTATGTATTTCACAATTACCTCTATTCTTGTCACTTTACATTTAAAGACAATGCAAACTGGATTGTAACATTGTTTGCAATATTTCAACTCCAGGAAAAAAATTACTTATCAATATTTCAAAATATGTCCTGTGGTTGGCGTAGATAGGCAACTATCTAGTTTTCACTTGGTAATATGCATCAGAAAAGAAGGATCAGAACCACAATGAACACCACGAGGCCTCAGCATCTTTAATGTTAATTTTATACGTGCTTTCTCTTTAGATTTTGTATCCTTTCTGCAACAAAAAAACCCCCTGATCTCTTTGCCTTTCTGCATAGATTTTTGTATTTGCAGGAACATCAGAAAATATTCTGAGAAATACTTCATTGCATGTGCATGTGTTCCTCTGGACTGGGTGGAATCAAGTCCCATGTAACTATTCCTCATTCAATGCTTGTTCTGTCAGCTTGAGACCCACTCTCTGATACATCCTCTGATCCCTGATACATTTCTTCCCTCTTTTCCTTTTGTACTTAAAATATATTATTCTTAAAGGAGGATAGCAGAAGTATGCAGGATTTTAGCTGAGGTACACTTCTTTCAGCTCTGGAAACAGTTTCCCAGGGAACACTTGGATTGTTCTGTCTTTTCCACAATGCATCACACTAATAGTTTTACTCATTCTGTTATTGAACAGTGCACTCTTTCTTTAGGTCTTTAGCAACTGGTGATTTCTTTAGATTCTAGCTTATAGAATCAATTCCCTTTGTGTTTGTGTTCAGGACCTTTCATTTTTTTGCTGTTGGCTTTACACCATTTCTGTTATTCCAGTCCCAGAAGTCATCCCTTACTCTGCATTTATGATGGCTCATAACCTTGTGCCAGGCTTTTTCTGCCAACAGCACAGATGAGACACTGCACTTAAACAGTCCCTAAGGAGCTACTTTAGGAAACTCCCTTGTACTGTCCACTACTCCTCCCTCCTCTCTTAAGTAGTTAATTTTTCAACTAACTTAGAAATCTAAACCTAAAAGTATAAGGTCTACTCCATTTGCCTAGAAAATTAAATACAGTTTTCCATCTGAGCTAATAATTGCAGTGTATCCAATGCTATACTGAATTCTAAAGATATGTGACCTACTTTATTTGTGGAGCAAATAATTTCAAAGAAAGGGTCTGTATTAAGTTTGGTCTATTCTACCTTTGTTGATGACATATTTCAGTTTATTCTATCTTCTTTTTCCATTACATGTATTTACGTAATCTTCCATAATTTGTAGCTTTGGTTATGACTGAAACTAAATAAAATTTTTGTCAATAAAACACAGACACAATATTATCTACTCCTATAAATGTGATTACCTATCACAAATGTTTTAGAATTACTGGGGTTTCTTCTGTAGCTGTAAATAACTTCTGCCTGTGAAGGGATAGTCTCTTCGCTCAAATTGTGATTTTGCTAAAGAAAGTCCAAGACTCTAGGTAGAGATGAACTTCCCAAATGGCAAATTCTGTGAGGCAATCTGTCATCTCAGTGTGCTTTTGGCATGCTGTGGGCTGTCACAAACCCTTTGTATAATGTAAGAGAGGGAGAGTCCCGAGGGATTAGCAAAAGCCTTAAGGCACTGTTTGCTGCAGCACAAGCATCAGCCTTCAAAACTGAGCTACAATGCAATGTATCAATTATCACTTAAATGTCTCCAGGGGTTTCAGTTAAAAGTAGAATTTGGATCCCTTTCCTGCTCCACAGAACCCTCCAAAACATAGCCTTGTCTCTCCACCTCCCCACAGTAGTGGCTGTGTTTCGCTAGAGAGCAGTGTACAAACTCTAGAGAACAATATAATATTATGCTGAACAGAGGTCACTACTGATCATCAGGTACCATGGCTCTCTGTACATGGTGTAAACACCACATACCATCAGGCAGAGTTCATGTGGAAAATAATGAGACTAGATATACATTCCAATTTGTTAGAGCTAAGTGTGTGTCTGGTTGTAGAAAATGCCTGGATTCTGCCAGAATTTAACTTTTCACTTTTGATCTCCACAGGGGGATGTTAAACAGTGATTATTTTTTTTTCCAGCGCTGAAGTTGTTAGATCCTAAATTTCCAGCTGCCTCTACTGACACCTTTTCAAGGACTCTATGAGAACAATTTAATCGTTTCTTTCAGTAGAAAAACTGACTCCATTAGACTGTAGTGGCCCAGAGGACCAAGAGCAGCTGTTAAAATGCAATCACTGCTGAGCTCATATAAATTGTTATAAAAGTTCTTTCACTGTTTCTCTATTTCAACTTGCTAAAGTACATCCAGTAAATGCATCCAACCTCTCCTTTAGATGCTTGCTCCTACCAGGGTTATGAAAGAGGGTCTCTCTGTAGAAGTCTTTGTGTTAGTCTTTTATCCTTGGTAATGTTCCAACAGCTCTGAAAATGGCAATTATTAATTCACTGTGAAAAAAGCACCACTTCTTTCTTGATATTCTGATTCATTTTATTCCAGTTTCTAACCTGCTGTTTCTGGCAAAGGCCTTTTTGATAAAGTGAAGGCTGAGTACGTTTGAGGCAGACTTTGACAAAATTAGGTGTTATATGTGACAAGTTTCAGTTGATGTTTGTTTAAGCTAGGGGGTAGACCACAACGACTCCATTTGGTAGCTCAGGTTTGCATTGACAAAAGTGTATTTTAGCTGCTTGACTCTTCTCTAGAGACTAATCACCGCTGGGAGTTTGGCACCTCATACCTCCAGTGAGCAGGCCAATGCACACACAGGCATTGCACTCATCTGACTGAAATCACAAAACAGGGCTGGCAAGTGCTTAAGAAGTTCCTGACAACTGCAGGCTTTTACCCCAAACTGAAAGTTAGTTCCCCTCATCAGGCTCTCCAAGACTCTAGAAACTGCAGTTACAGCCTGACCATATGGATTGGTTGCAAAACTGTAGGATAGGCTGTGAATTTAGGCAACTACCTAAGGAAAAGTTTTCTTTGTCAAGACTTATTATAGGTTAAATTTGGAATAGCTCATGCTTCCTTTGCTTGGCAAGTACCTGGAAGATACCTGGAGTTGCCTGGCATTTACCTGAGGCTAAGAAACACAGCTGGATGGTTGCTGGAAAGCTGCTGACACACAATAACTGGTTCATATACTCAGAATTGCAATTTTTATCTATTCTATTGGAATTTGACTGAAATAAACATAAAACTATTTTTGCAGGAACTGATGGGCTACCTTCAACAACAGTCTGATGACAATAAAGAAGATCCATTTCTTAGGTACCAATTTTGATTTGGGAAATCCAGCACTCCAACACCTGTAGTGATCTTAGGCAGTGCTTTTCTCAGGTCCCCTGATGTACACATCACTGATTTTGGGGGTGTAACTAAACGGCTTTGAAAAGTCTGACCAGCACGGCTCTGTGCCCAGTGCCAACTCTGTTGAAAGGGTTATTAGTAAAATCTTCTGTTGTAGTAGTCCTGCAGGGCTAATAAGGTGCTGTGTTGCTGAGGGCTCTGTGAATAACTACAACAGATAACCAAGACAGAGTATTTCTCAACCAAGGAGTATTTAAAGGTAAAGTTGCCTTGTAATTTAGAAACTCCTGGAGTGAATCCAACTGGTAGAAGCCATTCTGAAATAGGTCAAGTTTCCCTGCTTTGTATTTTTCAAAATTCAGATGCTTGTGTTATTTGTATCCTACCTCAATTTTTGATAGAGTGAATTCTGAGCCTCTGACTGCCTGATTGTATTAAATGGTGGTGGTGAATTCTGTGTGCCTCTGCTCAGGCTCAGAAAAGCTGTTCCATTGCAGCCTTCTATGCACAAGCTATAATATCCTTACGGTATATCACAATATTTTTGTTTGCTTTCAGGTAAAGGAAAACTTTTATATTTGTATCCTGAGGTTTACTGATAATCCCAGTGAGGCAAAGGGCATTCCTGCATATGACTTAGCTCAAAAACAATTGCATATAAGTCCTTCTGACACCTGTGGGGATTGGGTTACCAGATCAAAGCTCGGAACAGATTTTGTTCTTTGTGATTGCTTCACTCAGTCAGAAATAATTTGTAGAAGAGCTTTAGGGTACTTTAAGTGGAGCACAACTGCATTGATTGGGAAGATATGCATGCTTTTGTGACCATACCTGAGCAGATTTCAAAGTGCAAGGTATTCAGACCAGGGTTTTCCTGGAGGAATACCAGTGAACTACGTGGGTGTACACATTCCTTTATACCTGGAAAGGCACCTATGGGCTGTGAGCATAGTTAAAACAGAAAAACTCTGGAAAATGGAAGGGAAAAAATGGGAATCTAGCATGAAGACTCTGAGTGCTGCATTTAGTGGGTAACCAGGAGGGCACGGGACAAGCCAGGGTGTTTCCTTTCTTCTCTATTGATCTTGATTTTTGCCGGCTTAAGCAGTGAACATTCTCAGAAGAGAAAGCAGAGGGATGGTTGCAGTGTGTGGGACAGTCTGTCTATTTCAATAATAGAAATCCACAGGTGAAGAGATTCCAGGATTTCCTCATTTGTTGAAATGTGGCAGTACACCTAGAAGAGCTGGCTACAAAGAGAAAGGAACTAGCAGACACCACTCATTTCATGTGCCCAGTTGCTGTGGACTAAGGGGAGCTATTATATCAATTTTATTAAAGCAGAGAAGCCTTCTGCAAAACTAATCAGTTTTGAGCTTTGGGGGTTGAGAGACGAGAGGTAGTTTTTAAAGGATGGAGAATCAATTTGTTATTGTGTAGCTATTTTTCACTTATGAAAAGTACGATTTATAATGATAACTATGTACTCAGAGCTTGGTGGGAGTGATTCTTCATAATGGCTCTTTAAAATGACATAATTACATTTACCACTTTCCCTATAGAAATATTGCCCATTAAAATAAAATTATGGTTGTGATATGAAAGCATTGTTTATAAAAAATTCTGAGTCACAACACAGGAAAACTAAAAGAGGAGTAGTAGAAAATTTCAGAATAGTAGACAATTTAGAAAATTTATATTTTTCACAGAACTTCCTCAAATATGAGAATGCTTAAACTACTACTCCAGCACATTTGATGTACATGACGTTCACTTTAGAAACGTCTGATTTCCTTAGCAAATGGAAATTTAATGTAAATAAAGCAGCCAGATCATAGGCAATGATGGCTAGAAATAGCATTCTAAATATTTTAATAGTGACATTCCAGAGATGTTTACCTTTGCGAAGATAAGCAGAACATATACAAAAAATGAATGAACAACAATCTGCATTCCATCATTAAAATGAGCTTTACAGATGACTTGCTCTTGGACTCTGAGACAAGTTCTTTTTTTAGAGCACAGTCTGCAGAACCAAAAAGTAAAGACAAAACCAGTCTGTTTGCAACCTCTCAGGGACCAAATACCACACAGAAAGTGTTTTGTGTTTTTGTATTTATTTTTAAATGCTTAGTTTAGTTATTAGAACACCAGTTCTTTGTTCCCCTTCTCAAGTACTTTATATCAGCGCTGTGGTTTAAAGTGATACTTAAAATGTCTGGAACTTCATTACACCTATGGAGAATTCATGCCAGAAGTCTTTTGGATGTATATACCGTGTCTCTGTAATACCACTGTTGCATGATAAAGAGAAAACAAGACACTTTTGAGGTATCTGCATTATCATTCTCAGATGCTGCTTTCATCCATCCTATCAATCACTGCAATTTTTACACATCTGGGCTGTTATACACCAGAGAAAACTAACCTGATATCCCTTGGCATTAAGACCCCTTTTATTACATTTGCTGAGAATAGGGTCAAACACAGCTATAAAATTTTATCAATAACTGCTTCATGGAGTCCAGACTTTGGGAAAGTACCATCCAGGGGACCTAAGTCTGGTCAATGTTCTTTTCCAGTGTCAGGGAAAATCAAAATCACAAAAGCAATGTGTGGATGAAGAAGTGAGGATCATCAGACTCTCAGGGCTCCAGCCATCTTCTAGGTGAGATATAAAACTGGATCCCTCATTAGTGATCATTAGGCAAGCATCTACACTGTGCTGGACAGCAGCTGTCAGTGTGGCATAGATGCCAAAACTGTTTTCATGTACAGCACCACCATGCCTGAGGGACCCTGGAGCTGACTTGGTCGTAATTCTGAAGATTTTCCCCAGGGAAATGGAAAATCCACCCAGTGAACATGATCCAAAGAACTCCCCTCACAGTACAGGTGAAGCCCAGCAGCCACCAGTTATGCTGTCTGGTTGAGCCAGGAGGAGGCAGCAGGGAACACCTTGAGACCTTCTTAAAAGGAGTCCTGTTCCAAGCAGCCATCATCCACAGAGAACCTGAATTCAGCTGGAGTTTAAGCAGTCAGTGTCTTGTGTGTCTTGTTAACACTCCCAGGTACAAACTACTTTGCTCTTTGGTTTAACAGCTAAAAAATTACATTTAACCTACAGAATTAAAAAAACTACATTTTACTGTGCAGAAGAAGCCAATTTAGACCAAATCCAGAACAGTGCCTTGTCATCTAGCCAAAACCGAGGAGAGATAAACACAGGGCTTCAGCAACCTTGTTTGTTACTGTTCAGCAAAAAGCAGCGAAAAACAACAACAACAACAACAAAAAATGGAGCTGACATGAAAATATGGCAAAATGTAGTAGTGTCCTGAAGACTATATTATTTTTCTTTTTTTTATTATTTTTCTTTTTTTTTTCTTTTTTGTTTGCTTGTTTTGTACTTTTTTTTCCCCTTTTTTAAAAATTTATTTATTTTTATTAGCTGACCAATTCAGGAAAGAGAGTATAAATTCTAACTTTGGTTTGTCAGTGAAAAAAGACTACAATACCTAAAAATTCCTTTTGGAATTCAAACTAGCCTGTCCTCAGGGAGACATCTGTCTGCTCCCTTGCTTGGGCACACAGTGTGCATACCAGCAGGCTGTGCTCCTCAGTGGCTTTGGATTAATACTTTCACTAAAATAACATAATAATGCTTTAGGTATTAATGGATCACTTTAGCCAACTTCAGTAAGTGAAAGAATGAAACTTGTCTTGTTCCAAAATAAAACTGAAATTCCTTGAACTGCTGGCAGTACTGGAAATAAGTGAAGTTCATGATGACTGTGTATCCAAAACCCCACACAAACTTCTTACACAGGCTGGGGGACAAGTGGAAATTGCTGTGATGTGGAGGTTTCATTTGGAAGGAAGGGCCACATGCCATGAGTGCACAAAGTGTGCAGGTACAGCTGGCAATGGACAAGCTTTAGCTAGCCCCAAGTGTTCAAGTGTTTGATGGTGATGGCAGAAACACAGATATGCATTAAGAATTCAAACCTCCTCAAACAGGCTTTCTCTTTTTTTGCTTTATCTTCACACACTCTCAGGAATAGTCCACAACCACAAACAGATAACCAGGGGGCTACAGACAGCAAAACTGTAAAAAAATGTCCTTAAAGCAATGTTTTATCCATCATATAGGGATATGAGTGTGATGGGGTTTGTAGAGAAGGCCAATATATTTTACAAGATCCATTTGTACTGTAAAGAAACCAAAATACTAAGAGCACACAAGCCTCACTGCTGATCCACAATAGAAGAAGACACCTAAAATTAGGTGCAAACTGGTAATAATTGCTCTGAGTTTAATTTAGTTATGGGAGTACATTAACTACTGGACCAATCAATTAGAAAAATCTGGATATTATTTGTAGTCAGAATGAGATAGGTCAGAAATAGGGAATTACCAAAGTTGCTATCTTTTGAGAGACTGATACAAAGAAAAGTTACTGCTTGTGGAAATCTGAGAGTTTATGTCATAATTGCTCTTCATGTACTTAGAATTTCCTTGACAAATTTTCTGCTGATTTTTTTTGTCTAAGTAAATTTTCCTCTTGATAGAAAACCATGTGTTTTGTTCCCGTCGAATGATTAATTGAGAAGTGCTCAAAGGAAACAGCTAAGTTCTACACAGAATATTATGTGACAATATAGGTAACTTGGAACAAAGTTAATAATCCTGATAGAGCCACATTTTTTAATGTAAATTTATTTTGCATTACGACATAGCATTTGCATGTTCTCACACTGGATCCGAATCAGATTTCTGATGCATCCAGGTCTGAGTTATTAATTAAGGTGCATTATTAAACATAGCATTATTAAAGTAGATCATAGCAATGTGAGCCCTAGGACAAGGAAACTCGCTATGATTTATGTACCTTCTGGTTTAAGTTACTTTTTTTTTTCCAGATTATCATGTGAAAATTTTCTCTGACTCTTTTTTTTTCTCTGTGCAAGCTAAAACTTCACTTTTGCTTTTGAAGATTCTCGCCATGGGACCATTTTGTGCTGTAATTTGGCAGAGGTTCTTTCTGAGTAGGAGGTTTGGACTTGTTTCCAGGAAAACTGAGATATTCTCTTTTTTTGCTTTTGTTAAATTTTGGTATTTTGCTAACCTTTTTGATGAGTACATAGGGACTTTCAAGAATAGCTTTTCTCATGGAAATGGAAAAATTTCCGTTCTCTGCCATACATGGGAGTGGGAAGGAAGAAAATTTTTCTCTTTGAAAACCAATAAAGGAACAAATGAATTTATAGATGTGTCTGGAATCCATATCACTGCAAAATAGTTGATTTTACTTTTATGAACTTCTTCTCAGGTATTTCTTATTTTTCTAAGCTATTCTCAATCATTCCTAAAAAAGAATAATTCTTCCTAGTCAATAAGAAATTTGCTATATCACATCCATGAGTTAAAAGCTAAATTGGGGATAAAGTATGGAACTCCTGCCATAATTTCATTATTGTTTTTAATGCATGTACCAGAAAATGTCTCCAAAACAAGGAAGTAAATTTATGCAAAGATATAGATGGATATACCTAATCATTGGATGCTCTTGTTGAATCAGAGGTTAGGTTTGACTTCCATTTAATTCCTTGGAAATGTTATGCTAATATGGCCTTAGAGATTTCTTGTCTTTTAGTTGTCTCACCTGAAAAAATGACTGTTGAAGAAGCAAAAGTTAGGAAAAAATGTTTTCTAAACTGTGTTGAAATATTTCTCTGTAAAGTAAAGTATATGAAATGCCAGTCCATGGTACAATAAGTGCATTAAGTGAAAAGATCCATTTCAGTTGCACAACAGAATGAAAATATTTCAGTTGGTGGTGGGGTCAATAAAAGATAACCTTTGCTCATGCACAAATTCCTTGTCCAAGTAATTGCACTCTGCTTAAGCTTGTGTCATTGGGATCATGTGGAAACTCATTCCTCAAAAGCTCAGCAAACTATGGAACTTCTCTAAGACCTTGTAAAGGGTGATTTTTTTTTTTCACAGGTTGATTTGCCTCAGATATGAGCAGAGATTATTCTCCTTCACTGCCCAAGACTTGCTAGATGGAATTTCAAATTCAGCTGACAACAACAGCTGAGCTTTTCAGGTCTGGCTCTTATTTTGGAATTAAGATCATTACTTTTAACTATCATATTAAATGTCATCATCCTCAGAAGAGTAGGGAATATCAAACTTTTCCTTTATTCACTTCCCAGATAACACCCAGACTACAGACACTACTTCTGTCATTCTGTGTGTTCTCTGAATGGTCCCAAGTCTCAGGTTCCTGGAGTTCACAAAACATAATTTTAATTAGAACTTATACATTGTTCAGATTAATATAAATTGAACTGTATTCAAATTGCCTCCTAAAAATGCTGAAGCTATCTGACTTGACCTCTAGAGGAACAGCATAACACATGAATAGTACTGATCAGAACTGAGGAACTCCTCTCTGAGGCACTGGAGCATCAACACCTTGATCTACAGTTAAAATACATACCTTAAGCGTCCTTAGCTTAAAGTAAATGTCTTTTCTAATACAGTTTGTAGGTTTCCAGCAAAACTGTCCTAGAGAAGCCTTAATTTCAGTGCAGTTTTTAAAAAATAATTTAAATCAGGACGCCAGGGTTATTCCAACATTTCTGTAGAATGTGTAATGAAATAATTAATGTCCAGATAGATATCTGAGGCAGTGACAGTACATTTCATTGACTGTGTAATGGGAAGCAGAAGATCGGAGTTTTCTTTCACTTACACTTTTAGAAACCAGAAATTTTCTATAAGATGTAGAAGAAATAATGGCAAGATAACTTCAAAGAGCATAAACTGAATAATTTCTAACAGACTAGCACCTAGTCTGGAAAAAGTAAAAGTTTTTGATGTTTAATTGAGGCTGAGATGTGGGGGCAAAACTGTAATTCTGCAAATCCTAAAATAGTACAAGATAACTTGAGTCCTACATCTGAAAAAATGCATTGCAAATGTGTCGTTAATTGTGCAATAAATTTAGACATCATCATGTTCAACCCTTACTGCTAGATATGCAAACTTTTATCTACAATAGAGTGGAGCATTTTTAAAACATCAAGATGAATGAGCTCTAAAATTACCTTTGTGCATTTATGCTTGGATTCATCCTTTGTTGGTTATCTGAAGTATGTGCTATTGACTGCTTTCTAAATATGTTCAGAACTTGTTGTAAAGTCTTTGAGTTTGGTCTTGAAATCTGTGTTTTGTGTAGCACACAGCATTGTCATCTGGGAGCACACTGACTTCTGCCTGGGTATCATTTAGGTGTCTGCTCTGTCTGGGCACAGCAAATCTTTCTACAGTCCCATCCTTCTTTTTTTTTTTTTAATTGTGAGGAGATGTGTTACCTGACTTATGATAATAGAGCTACATTGAAATATCCTAGTGATATTTAACTGTTTCCACTCATATGACATCTTATTGGAAGATGTCAGTAAATTTTTTCAACAGCACTACTTCTAAAGAAAAAAAATATAAATATATTTGCTGAGTGACAAGTGCCCATGTGTTTTACAAAATTATCCTTCAAGGCTGTGTGTACGTTTTGCCCAAAAGGTATTGCTTGGCATTCTTCAGCAAATATGTATTACTGCCTTTTCTCTTTTCTGGAATTACCTCTTCATGTATAGTCATGAAAATAAATTCTATTATGGAACAATGATTTTCCACTCTGCAGACTTACAGGATGTAAGAGAGGTTCTTACTTGTGAACTATGATGTATTTCAGGAATGTTGGCTACCAGCACAGAATGTGTTCACCTTGGAGCTGGAGGTTTTCTGCAGAACACATCAATAAAATGATCTTTTAACAGCCACCTGTTCCAGCACCCAGGTGTTCTGTACATGCATCCTGTTTCTCACACACCAGAATAATTTCAAGTATCAGGGCTCTTCATTGAAATTGTGGCCAACCAAACTAAGATATAATTTCAGGTAATTATAAATGGAAATAATATTTATAAAATACCTGCCTAACTAAAGGTCATGCTGCTGTACAAAAACCATGTTTTCCTATGAGATCAGTCAACTCCTTTAGTTTAATGAACCATTTGTTGGCAGATTTGTAAAGTGATACTGGTGCTGCAGGTCCAAGTAGTTTTCTGCCAAGGAAATAATTTCACTGTTTCAGATTACAAGTGCTAAAATTCTTAACCAAAATGTTATTTGGGAATTCCAGCCTTATCAAGTTTGCTGCATTCTGTTTGAAACATCTACTGTGCACACTTTATTTGCACCAGAGCATGACAGCTCTCTGTGCTCTGTCTTTTGCGGCTGGCTAGCCCCATCTGTGGTCAGTGGCCAAGGATTTGTCTGAAGGAAAATGTCCTGTATTTGGGTCGGGGCAAAACCCAGTATCAGCACAGGCTGGGGATGAATGGATTGAGAGCAGCCCTGCCCAGAAGGAGCTGGGGGGGCTGCTGGGTGAGAGGCTGGACATGACCCAGCCAGGGGCACTCCCCGCCCAGAGCCAAACGTGTCCTGGGCTGCATCCAAAGCAGCGAGGGCAGCAGGGAGAGGGAGGGGATTCTGCCCCTCTGCTCTGCTCTGCTGAGACTCCACCTGCAGTGCTGCACCCAGCTCTGGGCTCCCAGCACAGGAAGGACATGGAGCTGCTGGAGTGAGCCCAGGGGAGAATCAGAGGGCTGGAGCACCTCTCCTATAGAGAAAGGCTGATGAAAGTTGGAGTCATTAATCTTGGAGAAGAGAAGGCTCTGGGCATACTTCATTACAGTCTTTCAGTATTAAGAGATTCCTATAAGAAAGGTGGGGATAGACTTTTTAGCTGGAGCTGTTGGGATAGGAGAAGGGGAAATGATTTTAAACTAAAAGACAATACATTCAAACTAGATAAAAAGAAGAAGTTTTTACCATGAGTGTGTTAAAATACTAGAATAGTATTCTCAGAGACATGGTGGATGCTCCATCCCCGGAAGCATACAAGGTCAGTTTGGATGGGTCTCTAAGCAACCTGATCTAAATGAAGGTGTCCCTGTTCTTTGCAGGGAAGTTGGACTAGATGGCCCTTAAAAGTCCATTCCAAACCAAACTATTCTGATTTTCTGAATCTATGATTATATGAAATGTATCTGCTTGGCCAATAGCAAATTGAGCTGGAAAACTTTTTGAATCAGTATTTGATTTTGAACAACTGTTAAAATATTATTTTAGTGAGCCTGGTGTTCTGAAGAAATATTGCTTGAATTGAAAAGTGTTGTTCATGCTTAAACTTGAAGCAGACTGTGTTCCTGCAATACTGTGCCCTTGAGTATAGCATCACAAGATAAAAAAACCGAACAGCAACTTTGGACCACTACGCCTCTCTTTGAGACTTTTGAGTCATTGGCAGCCTAATTTTGTTTAGCAAAGGAAAAATGAAGCCTCTTGATGTGGTTTCTAATTTTTCTACTGAAATATACAGTTGAGTAAGGGGAAAGATTGAACATTTTCCAGTAAGATAGGGTCTAATTAACAATCACTCCATAATTAAGACATGAAGGCATGCCAGACATGCATATTATTTTCAAACATTATCTTAGGATTCATGGCAGAAAATTCCTCAGTGACAAGCATGACCAGACATCACATGTACAAACATGTTCACCAGGCAGTGAGTGACACCTCCCTGCCCAGCAGAAGCATCAGGACCCGAGGAAGTGAGTCACGAGTCACTTTCCAAGGATCAGTATGAAACAAAAGGGCCAGCAAGTGGGGTTGACAGCTGCATCTATTAATGTCAAGGGCCCAGAAAAATCTTCTGTTTCCCAGGATGGCACACTGCTGGTGTTCTTTCCGCTTCCGATGACTCACATCTTTGTCTTCCAGTGCTTACAGATTTGATAGAACCTAGACGCAAATCAAATGTTTCAAAGCAGCTGGGAAAGTGAAGATGTCCTAGATTTGATGTTGCTGATACCTACAATTACTTGGTAAGGAAAACAAAGGAAGCCAAACATACACCTAATTGTAGTCACAGAAGTAAATCCTATCCTCTGTCAAAACCACAGCATACCAAAGACTAAACAGCCCTCCTGACAGTCTCCTTGCTACACAGTATTGTATGAAATGTTGGACTTCAGTACCAGACAATCCTGAGCCTTCTGTATTCTGTTACCTGCCAAGTAAGAATGAATGAATGAATTTGAGCTTCTTGTGTTTTAAGTAAATTGTTCAAAAATACTTAGAGTTAGTCCTGATGAAATTTTTGTTATTTTCACCTTGCCATTTTAACTTGTAGATTTGTAATCTTTCGAATGGAAGAAAATATAAATATGAGATGTTTGGTCCTGTATAAATGAATGTTTTACATTGGTGAAAATAATAGATTTTTCCTTCTTGGATCTAGTTATTACCCTGATTTCCTGTAATAAGTGAACAAATTGGTCCAGCTCACAGTACAGTTGGATATGCTGGCAGTGTGACCATGCAGTGTTAGCATAGAAAGCTCACATTAGTTGCAGAGACAGCCCAAAGCAGAGCTGGTGAGACAGAATGGAGACAACCATGAGAGTGACTGCCAGCCACATCTTTAAGAAATTTCTATTGAATTATTGTGATTAATTTTTTTTCACACATGACTTCTTTCAACTCTATCTAACATTAGTTGAATATTTTAGAAATGAAGCCTTCTGAAAAACAAACCCCAAACCAAAGCAATCAACCATACAAAATGAACTAACCAACCAACCAACCAACCAAAAACTATGAAAACCCCCATGTGGTTTTAAACCCTTATATTTGTAAAGAGTATGGAATGGCTGTAACAGATACAGCAGTACTTTCCTGAGCTGGTCATGTGCTGCAGCTCTCAGTACATGTGCCAATGGATATTTTTTTCATCTCTGTAGCTATGATCTAATATTCCCATAACTTTGTTTACCTCACTAATCTTTTTAAACAGCATTACCAAATACATTTATTTGGAAAATCTACACTCTTCACAGCAATATTAAAAACTCTATTAAATCCAGATGATTTCTCTAGCTTTCGATTTTGCTTCATCAGCCCAGGTAGTTTGTTGACTGTAACTAGCTGTTCTAATAATCAGGATTCATTCTATAAACTAAGTTGTACTTAAAACTTTCAAGTGCTTCAATTAACCATGGATCTCAGGAAATATTTTGAATACAAACATCTAGGATGTTTGATTTGGTTTTTTTTTTCAAATTAATGAATCCATTCATTTGGGATTCAGTCTGAAGTCTTCATATTTCCTTTGATTACAGTGGCCCAGTAGCAACCTAAAATAATGGCTTTAGTTAAAGACATAAAAGCGATTAGTGTCATCATAGCATTGATAACTGTAAAGCATTCAAAAATTTAGCCTTTTTTTCAAAGGCATAATTTACTGAATGGACTGGACATCCTAACTTAATCCTGGATGTGATGAGAATGTAGGATTCTGAGTTTTAGTTGGACTGCCAGTTGTTTTCATGTCTGCTATTGGCTGTTTTAAAAGACACTTCTATTCATCCTGATATTTAGCAATAAAGTGATTTTTTGGTCTCTATTAATTATTCTTTTTTTTTCCCCCAGCCTAATTAAAAATTTTAGAATATAGGGATACTGAAGGCAGAGTAAAAAGTGTTGAAAACATTTCTATAATATATTTTGTTAAGGAGCAAGTTTGAAATATCAGTATTTACCTAAATTTGGTACATGCAATTTAAAGTATTTCTGAAGCCTTGCAGGCAAAGGGGGAGTATAGCATTTCTCGCCCATCCTTTTTCTCTCTGACATCTCCTGTCCCTCTTTTTTGTATCCTTTTGCTTCCAGCTTGATTTTCATGTTCAGGAGCACAAAGACACATTAAAGATAATTTCAGTGCTTTGTGCACTTTTTCAAGCTTGGGAAGCTAACTATGGGCCTTTCTACATTTCACATTAGGATGCAGCAATGGCTCCCTGGGAGCTGGAGAGCTGGCAGCTGAGAGCAATACCATGGCCAGCTGGGCAGTGAGGCAGTGCCAGTCCCACCACCACTGGCAAGAGAGCAGGATAGACCTAGAGGTAGCTGACAGTTCCAGTCCAGAGCTTGGGTCATCTCGTCCAGCAAATGTGTGATGTTGGGACAGGTCTGAAATCTGTAAGCCAGGAAGGCAAGCAGCAGGTCAGGGTGAGAATCAGGGCTGGTGATCACCAGGTGGGGTCACGGTGATGAGGTGAGTCTGAAGTCAAGCTGAGTGCCAGCCTGTGGGTCAGATCAGTGAGTCCAGGGCTGAGCAAGGCAGGGCTGTGAGAAGCTGGAGCCCAGCGCTGCTGGGGCATCCCTGGAGCAGGGACTGATGGTCCTAAAGGGGCAAAAAGGGATCCTGGGCTGTGGGCCGGGTGGAGGCAGCCCCAGGCATCCTGTCAGTGCAGGTAAGATTTGCTCAAGTCCTCCAGACACTGACATCACTGGCTTTAACAGAATATGGTAAAAAGAGGAATGAAAAGCCTAAAGAATCAGACAATTCTGTAAGCGTCCTATAAAGGCAAGAAAGAACACCTGGTTTTTGAACAATTCATGACTAAGCATTCCTTGCTGACCAAGCTTGGAAAAGAAGCACAGGTCAGGGAAATAAGTAAGGATTTTTCCAAACCCTTTCCTTTCTCAGGACCTCTTAGGAGCTCTGATATCTTTGCCACCCAAGTGTGCCATAAGGTTTTCTCATTGCCTAGTGTTTAATAACAGATCAAATGAGTAGAAAACCTATGACTGTTCCATTTGGAGAGGAGACAGATGAGAGGATCATCTGGAAAATTTTCACAGAATTATGAAAATAATTAAGATGTGACCGACCCGGTCACTTATATGTACAAAACAGAGGTCTCTCAAAGGAACAGTAGGAGACTGGTTTCAATGAAAAATAAGAATAAAAAATACTTCTTTACACTGTAGGAACTAAGCTACTGGCCACTGACACCCCAGACTGTTGTGTGGATACAGAGAGCATTAGCTGGTTCTGTAAATGACCAGTGCATATGTGGAACATGGGGAGGAGTGACAGAGGGTTGATCCCTGCTTTATCTGCTCTGGATGTTGGGTTATTGCAAGGGAAATGCACCTCACATTATGGCATGGTCACTTCCCTTCCGTACCACTCACCCCTTCAGCCACAGCTGGGGGGACACTTCTGTGCTTTGTCCAGCAGGGCACTTCCTATGCTGATGCTTCGACTCCTTTCCTTAATTCTTTCCCACTACAATTAATCTGAAAATTTCAGGTCCATCATCTGGATTTAAACTCATCAGGGAAGTTAAAAAGAGTGTGCACATATGTAGCACTGGCAGAATATCATGGAATGATAGAATGGTCAGGGTTGGCAGGCACCTTGAAGATCATGTGGTTCCAACCCCTCTGCCATGGGTAAGGACACCTTCCACTAACACAGTAGAAGGTTATTATGTGATCAGATGTCCACACTGGAACACTGTATTGGGACCAGCTTTCACTTCTCTTAATTCTTCCTTAAATTCATACAATGACTGCTAAAGTGACACTTGCAATGAGCTGCTGGAGCTCTGTTCTGGGTAGGTACTTCAAATCTAACTATATTCTCATATCCATAATTGTGTGAGACAATATTCATGACAGAGACAAGATTACAGGTGCAAGAAAAAAAACCAAGGGATATTAAAGGAAGACTTGTGAACTGCAGCAAAAGAAGAGGCAAAATAAACAGAGTTTGTGAAGAGCAGAGTCAAGAAAAATAAGGAGGATGGTGAAGCAGGCAATACTGCCCCCCACTCCTACCTGAAGCCATGGGAGACCCTTTCTTCCTAAGGAGTGTCTAAGTGTCTCTTCCCTACACAGTCTGGCTCTGCATAGTCGAAGATTTTGTCTTTTCTGTCTTCTAACCTTGAATCTGTGCGAGGTAGGATTATACAGTGGCCATCATATATGGGCTAAGCAGTCCTGAGATAGGAGCAGGACCTATATCCAATCTTTGTTATTCTCGTTATGACAAGCGGCAAGTTAAAAAAGTTCACCTTCTTACAATTATTTTACAGTAAATAATGCTAGACTAAAATGAAACCTGATGAAGCAGCTATTAACTCCTTAAAGGAGAGTTGTTCTTATGGGTTTCAGATAAGAAAAATAACTCCATCTAATCATTTCATGCAAAGTAAAGTCTGTGCAGCACCTTTTTGTGGGGAAGAGAAACCCATCACAAACCAAAACCAAGAAACCCAAAGAAACAGGAAAAAGTAAAGCTTTTTAAAGTGTTGTATTTTACATGGACATAGCTTTTATTGTATTTAAAACCATTTTATTAGCTTGCATGTTTATTGATTAGATAGAGGAAAATTTGATGAGTTTGTTTTCTTAATTTACTCAGATGGGTAAGTCAATGAGTGAACAAGTAACATGGTTGCTTACTTTCTCAAATTGTCTTCAGTAATGGGCCAAAGTGGACTTACTTCTGGCTGAGGGAAAATATTTGTGGAAAGTATTAGTGGTCAGCCACTGCTTGCAATACCAGGAGTCAGCCATCTGGGTTTTGCATCAGGTGCCCCAAGAAAGAAGAGAAAAATTCTTTGTCCTACATAAATCTCCGGAGCAAGTTTCATCCGGATCCTCAGTCGGATGTTGCTTTGGATGCCACAGAAAGCTTACCTTCAGTTGTTTGTTAGTGTTGCCTGCTTCTGGATTTGCAATGATCCTGACATTCTGTCCCTACGGTTAGGGTGTTTGTTTTCTCTTCATTTGTCAAAGCAATAATGTCAGGAAATACTAACCTTCAGTGACCTACAGACATCTTTAAATCTTTCTTGTCAAGCCATACACAATCTCAGAGAACAAAGAACCCTCTCTTCAGTCCCATGCCTTTGCCAGAATACTTCTGTTTTCTGGGCGGGACCAGCAAGATATTGAAGGAGAAACTGCCAGATAAGACAAGCTGTCACTAAACACAGATCTCACTGATTCAATCAGCAGGGAGGACTTCTTCTGGGTCAGGTAGAATTGCTGCTTTCAGATCAATAGTTTTAATGTCGTCAGGAGCTACTGTCCAAGAAGCATCCACTGAGAGATTAAGCGCTGAACGGGGACAGTCCACTAAACCATTAATGCTGCTGGACTCTCTGGCCATCATCCCACAGGCACCGGTAAAATAAAGTTCAAGCACTATAACAGAGGTTCCTTACTAGGACGACAACACAAAAGTATTTTTTTCTAATAATATTAGCAAAAATAGCTGAGTTGTTATTTTTATCTTTTTTTTTTTTAAAATGACTCTAAAATTATGCTAAAACCATATGACTTGCAGAGATGAACCTTAAAGACTAATTGCTGTCTTTTTCCAAATGCAGTTTATTGAAAATACCAGTATAACTCGGGAACACATAGAGTGCCCATTCCTTGAGCAGATGTGCACACTTTTTAAAAATTTGTAATTTATTTCTCTTTTCTTTTTCAGACATTGAGTGCAACATAAGGCAGATAAACAGTGACTAGGAGCCAAATTTTGTGTAAGAATTGGCACTGCTTGAGCAGAGAACAGACAACCCTATGGAGTCTGCACATCTGTGTGCAAATCTAATTTCACACCTTAAGATCAAGCTGTATCTCAATATTTTATGTGTATAGATATATGTGTTTACATACTAATTATTACCGTTTTGATTTCCAAACTGATAATCTCCCTGGAATGTTAATTGATGACACTCTTGCTACTGCAGGCTGAATATGACCTTAAAATGTAATGGATTTTTCACTGTTCTCATGTAAAATCAGCCACAGAATACAAAAGATATATGACTGTGCTTTCTAAACCCTGTAGTAAAAAATATCAGAACTTAGAATAATCACAAGCATAAAGTTAATCATTTGTGTTCTTGTGTACAGCTTGAAATCTGTCTGCTTTTCTGGAGCAGGTAAATAGGTATAAAAGAAAAAACATTATTTTTCAAGGACCCAGGTTAAAGTTTTTTCTTTGAAATGTATTGTATAAAAATAATAATTTTCATATTATACATTTAACATTTCTTTGGCACAGTGCCAGTGCATAATATCTCCGTTAAAAAGACCATCAGTCTGGACATTTATTAAAAATCTCTTTCCTGAATTATTTACACAGCTGAACAGTTATTTTTCTTTTGTTTAGGAGAGTACCTGCATTTTAAGTGTTTATAAACACTTAAAAACATAATTCAGGGCTGGCACAATTGAGTTTTCCACAACTAATTACTCGCAATACAGTAAGAAACATGTGGTTTATGTAATGATGGTACTCTGTAAATGAATCCTAAAATGGAAACTGCAGTCCATCTTTAGAAAGGCATCATATGCTACCACTGAAATAAGACAAAATGGTTTTCATGCCAGCTTTGCACTGTAAATTTATTGCATCTCGGTCAACTGAGATTTCTTCCCCATTTTGTTTCCATCTATGAATTGCAGAGCAACCCAGTTTTCACACATGAAGATCAGAATTGCATTAATTTAATAATCCAATTGTATACATATGAAATATCATCTGATCCCTTGTTGCAATGGTGCCTCCAATAGTTCCCAGTAGCAGGTAGTCAGTGAAAGATAAGAAATAGCAAGGTTCTGTAGCATATTGCTTTACACGATGATTCCTCAGAAAGATCAAACATGCCAGATGTTAAACTAATATCCATTGAACTATTTCCTTTTTGAGAACACTTGAAAGATCAGGCTGCAGAAATAATTTACATTTCCTGTAATATAATTTACAATGTATAAAGTAATGCTAGAAGCTCACTTTGAGCTGAACACCCAGAAGCAAAACTTTATTGCAGTATGTTTTCAGGTCAACCAAGGATGAAAGAATAAAGAAAGTATGCTCCTAGAAATAATGTTCAATACTGGGCAGGTCCCATCTTGTAGCTTTTTTCCCTCAACCTAACTTAGAAGCAGTTGAGGCAAGTGAGACAGCAGAGGATTGCCTGTTTTGTTCCTTATAATTACTGCAGTGTGGTTTGCTACTCTGTGACAGGAATATACTGTCCTTTCTGACTTTTTCTTGGGCTAAGACAGGAGGAAGGATAGGTTCTCTGCCATGAGCACAGAGTTGTAAAAACATGACAACACAACATATGACACATGGATTTTGGAAATGACTGTCTCTGACAATCACATGTAATTTCTTGTTCTACATGCATTATCTTGTTCTCTATTCATATCAGTGAAGTCACCAATGTCAGTCACCGTAGGTGCAGTGACGCTCTGGAATTACTGATGCCTAACAACATAAATTTTCTCAGGTATGCATTTCCCTGAACTCTGTCACTATGTGCCTCATGTAGATGTTGACTCTGTGGTTGCTTGACAATAACCAGGACTGAAAGTCATAGGCAAAGCAACATACATTCAGAGGGTGAGAATACATGGAATTTTTCCACCATGACATGGTTATTTTAGAAAAACAGCAGCATGAGTTGCAGTATTTATTTTCTGTTTGTTTCTGGCTCCTATTCACTCTATGCTTACAATGAATAAATTCCTTTTTCTGGGAAGACACTAACACATCTTTCTCCTTCCAAATCCCCCAAATCCAACATATTCTTGAATAAATTGAAAAAAAAAATATTTAAAGAAACAGAGACAGGAATTTCAGGCTGCTGAAAATTAAACAGTCTAAAATATTACCAGAAAATGTCCACAGTATTTCCAAATACTTATAAAGAAATATTTGTCCATGAGAACTCAAAGGATGTCTCTTTTCTTCTCATGTCCCCTCTAAGTTAGTCACAGACAACTTGGAGAAGGAAATGTATGCTGCAGAAGCTGAAGCTAGCAGAGACTGGTAAAGATTTAGCAGTAAATCTTTGCCTGGGTAGTAGCTGGCCAAGAAATCTGGACCTATGAATTAGTGGATGAAATGTAAGAATGGAATTATATTGGTCCTGGAACCTAGAATTGACTGGGCAAACACACCTGGGATGAGGGTAAGGTCAATCAGGGAAGAAAGGTAAACAAAGAGACAGGAGAAGAAATTGAAGAAATGAAATGCTAAAAAAAAGGAGAAAATTCTAAACCAAAGTGAAAGCAATAAAAGCAAATGGGATGACATGAAGTGCAGGAAAGTGGACTGAAGCTTGTGCAATTGATCCTCATTGAAATCTTGCAATTCCAGTGGGAAGAAGTGGGAGAAAAAGAGGACAAAACAAATGAAAACCAGATTTGAGTTGCAGGGGAAGAAATGTTATTCTGCATGCTTGGTGTTGTGATACCTGCTCCCAGCTGCCTCAGGCTCCCCATTTCACAGATGTTGGAGTAAAAATGGGGATCTAACTTAGATTTTCTTTCCTAAGCCACATGCCTTACTTATAGCCTTTTTAGTGACAGCAGGAATATCTAAATTTCATCTGAGCCTTAGTGCTTGCATACAAACATTACTCAGCAATCTTTCAGCAGCAGCAGGGATAGAAACCCATTCTCCTGGGGAATGTATAACTCCCTCAGTCAAAGGACCTTATTTTTTTTAATTTCAACTCTTCTGGCTCCTTTCCCAGTGTTTCTTCTTCTTGATGACAAATTACGCAGAGGGCTCTGCATATGAGATGCTTCACTTCTGGCACTTTAATTCACTTCCTTCCTCCATCCCCTGCAAAAAGAAAGCAGGATTCTTCTACAGGTAAAAGGTAAGGAAGGGGGGGGTGGGGAGGACAGAGAATTATGTGGTCTTGTAGAGCAAAGTCTGAATCCTTATAAATGGGATCAAATTAAAATTGTACAGTCAGATTTTATATTTTAATTTTATTTTTTTAATATAAGTTTACAACTTGAATTAAGTGATCTTGACCTATGTTATGTGTGAAAAAAGGCTGGGATTTGGTGATGACCCTCAAAATGCTGATACAAACCTTACTACAGACTTCATATTGAATCTAAATGCTTGTGTCCATTTCTGTGTAGAATTACACCTGTGATGTAAGAATGAGCAAAAGAACCATCACAACCAAACAACGACATTGATTATATAAAAATACTATGACACAGCATTTCACTACAGAGGACTACATCCTTAATTCTACAAACCACTCCTTCCCTGGTGAGGCTTATCTGGTTTTGAGAGTGAAAAATGGCAAAATGCTAAGTGTGAAAAGATACAATTGCATCTACCAATATGCAGCTTACATTTATATGCAAAAAGGTAACCACTTACAAAAAAATGTTTGTTGTGAACTCTGTAGTTTTAATTCTGCGGGTTTTTTATTACATCCCTTTAATAATATTTATATTCCTTTAAAATATTTTTATTACCCAGATTTTTTCCTTTATAATGTGTTATCTTTTCAATTAAAAAAAACATTAAAACAAGCATTCAGCTTATCATCTAGTTTGTCATGCTACTTGGTAAATACAAGAAGGATATTTTACTGTTTTACACTTCCCCTTCTCATTTTCCTGCAGTACATTGGAAATCTGTGTCAGAGTCTGTGTTATTGGCTCACCTTCAGGAAAAGCCCATTAATATGTTCTGGTATGGAAAGATGAAATACATCTGTGAGATGAATGAAGCAGTAGTGAGGCAAACCCCTGAACAATTAAAAAGAAAGGAAATCAGAGGGACTCATTCTGAGACTGTAAGACATTCTTTAATAGTCTTGGTTCTTGAATTATCTGAACATATCACAGAGAGTTACAAATATCCTGATTATTTTCATTATTTTGATTTAGTGCTCTATATACCAGAGAATAATCACCCCTGTTCCACCATGCAGATTATATAAACAACTTCTTAAATGTATCTTCTATTTGCAAAGGTTCTGAATGGAGAGTGTGTTCTTAAGAGTCCAATTAAAGAGCTTGCATGTAAATCAAGAACAAAACCAACACAAAAAGCACAACTCAGCTTCTGTGAAGGTATGCTGTTGCCAGCAATAAATGTGGAAAAAGCCATTAAGATGGCTATGGAGTCAAATAAAGGCTCAGGATTATTGGACTGTTTGCACTGGCTGTACATACAGTTTCAACAAAATCAATGCCTACATCAAACATGCTACAATTAGGCTTCAAAGAGTGTTTGATTACATAGTAGGCAAAAAACCTGTAAATTTCATTGCACTGCTATTAGTTTGCATTTTCAATTTCTTTGCTTGGAAAAGTGAAGCTTGCATAGCTTCTGGTTGAATTATGGCTAAATTATTTAACTCCTAAAATCAGGTTTTAATTCCAAATCCACATGTTTACATTTGGAGGTTATTTTCTTTAATACTCTTACACTGCTTGTTTTCCTTGTCAATAAAACGCTTAGCTATAATATTGTGCAAAAATGGTCATGCCTGATCAAGGGGAGCCTACTGACCAAGCCTTCTTACTCCAGCTACAGGAGGCACAATGTGCTCTCAGGCTCTCATCCTGCTGAGAGACTTCAATCACCTTGACATCTGCTGGGAAAGAAGCACGGTGAGATTTAGGCAATCCAGGAGGCTCCTGGAATGTGTAACTTTTTGAGCCAGGTAACAGACAGGCCTACCAGAGGGCATGAAGTACTGGATCTGTTGGTCACAAACATGAGTGAGCTAATTTGGGATGTCAAGACTGGAGGCAGCCAGGACTGCCATGATCGCATGCCAGTGGAGTTCACAGTCCTGAGGAACATGGGTCAGGTAAGGAGTAGGATTAGGCCCCTGAACTTCAATAAAACAGACTTCTAGCTCTTCAAGGAGATAGTCTATAGGACCCCTTAGCAGATTGCCCTCCGTGACAAGGCTGGCAGATTTTTAAGGAGTTCTTCATAGAGTGCAAGAGCTAGCAATCACCAGGAGCAAGAGATTGGGCAAGGGAGACAAGAAACCAGCATAGCCAAGTAGGGAACTGATGGTCAAGAAAAAGGACAAGAAGCAAGTGCATAGGCAGTGGAAACTAGGACAGGTAGCCTTGGAGGAGGACAAAGATGAAGTTTGGTTGTGAAAGGATGGGGTGAGAAAGGCCAAGGTGAAGCTTGAACGGAACCTGGCAAGGGATGCAACAAATAACAGGAAGGGCTTCTACAGGTGTGCAATTTTTTTTAAGGTATTTTGGGGGATTTTTAAGACACTGACTGGACTGAGACCTGAATCAAAGATGCTGCCTATAACTCTGGCAGATGCAGGCAGACTGGCAGCATTCTCCTTGGAGAATGAAGGATGGGGAAGTATGCCAAATGCTCCTTAGCAAATCCCTGAACAGTGCACTCAGTGACAAATTCCTAAAGATGAAACACATTGATATTGCTAGCCATTTGCAGTTCTTTCCTTTTGCAACAGTTCTTTTGGATTGTTATCGTTTTGTGACTACCTTCAGCAGGGTTTTAGGTGGCAGCCATGTCTAAAGTGTAATCCTTCATCTCTGTGCAATTCTGCAAGACCTTTTGTAGCTTCAGTTGCACACTGAGCTCAGGTTTCTCCCAGACATAACAAAAAAACCAAATGTTATTAGAGACAAACCCCAGCTGATTTACCTTAAAAGGTTTTCTCTTTTCCAGAAGATAGCACATCTAAGATAGAATGACATGGGTGCTGAGTCAACCTGATGGTTTCCCAGTTCAGCACAGGCTCTTATTGTGGCAGCTGTAACACCGCTGTTGTGTAGAGTGATCTTTTGGATACCTCAAGAATTTAAGACACTCGTCTCATGCATTTTGCAGATCCTATTTGTAACAGAGGACTCTCCGGACTCAAAAAGCTATACACATTAGCTTTTTGGCTTCAGAAAGGAGCTCACTACTGCATTCTTTTGCACTGAATAGAGGCTTTTACAGTGTAAATGTGCCTTTATCTAATGCATAGGGTTACTTCCAGCCAGCCAACAAAACTGCAATTAACTGTGTAGTTGTTAAGCAGTTATTTTATTTCATCTTGAACAGTTTGGGGTTTTCTCTCTATTATTTTTATGTCCCACTAGGATAAGATGAAAGAAGTCTGGAGGCATGAGGTGTGTACAAACTTACTTAGGTCTCTCTTTTATGTGAATCCCTACATCACTGAAGTTGTTACATTAGATCTTCCCATAACATCTTTGTTGCTTATTCTGGCCTGATGTTTTTGTTGATGATTGATTATAGACCTTTCATTCAGAAAGAATGCAATGAATGATTTTATTTATGTAAAAGCTCTCAGTTTAAGCACCCAATTGAATGCAGTCTTTTACTGAATGCTGAGGGTATTCCAAAGCACTGAATTATGTATTCCTTTTGCTCCACTGCTTCTTCCTCTGTGCCCAGCCACATGGACATTTTCTCACTTCTGTCAGCTCTGCCTAGTGAAAAGTTAATTCAGCTTCTGAAGAGACATAAAACACATCCAGCAAAAGAATGAAATTTTTTTCATCTGGTTTTATAAGCTGAACTGACTCAACAATAAGTCAGAGCTGGCACAAAGAATAGGACAGGACACTGCACCTACAAACAGGTCCTAACCTGATGAAGGGAGATGAAGAAGCTGAACCACCCCTCTGGAGGTGTTTTGATTGCATGAGTATTTTAGATGAGCTCAGCTGCCTAACAGCAGACGGAGGTTAATTAATGTCAATTCTCTGAGCTGGACTTGTCTTGGACCAGAGTTCAGAGACATATGCCCTTTAATGCAAGCAGCCACGTGTGCAGCTTCTGCCTGTTCTTAAAAGTAAGGAGGTTCACTAATGATGCTTCTTGTTAAAGCCTTCAGGCCAGTTTAACACCTTGGCTTAAATGAGAAGTTATCAAAAACAGCCCCTCCTGCATCAGTGTATTGAAAAAAAATATTTTTTTTCTGTTATTGACAAATCTATCAAGAAGATATGCTAAGAAAGTAACTCAATGTGATATAGCTGAAAGAAGTGTATTATATTGGTTGCATTTTTGGGACTCCATCTAAATGGAAAGGTCCATGAGAATGTTGCCTGGACAGGGTAGCCAATCACTCCAATAGTGAGCTCTTCCCCAGTTGTTGCCCCATTTCTATTGTGTGGAGAACAGTGTAAACAGAGAGAAAGAAAGCACTAAAATCTCTGTACTGGTTGGCTACTCATATAAGGGAGTGCCCTGGGCTCTGGTGCTTCTTGCTGATCTGCTGATGCAGATGGATACTGAGGATCAGCTGCAGATAGAAGTCTCAGGCACAGAGGCTTGGACACCAAATTCCCCAGCCTTGTCAGTGGCTGGGCTGAATTGCAAATTCTTCATTCTTGGCTGCCTACAAGCCCAAGTTCATTAGTATATTTGGAGAGCCCTCACTTTCCCTGGTCCTGCCCAGCTCAGCCTACTGTCTGAGGATGAGTGCACCATCCAGGCAGCGTAGGCTTGGGTGCCCTTGGGCGAAACATTGCAGTGTTTGCCACCTGGGTTGTTGCAAGCCAGTGAACAGTATTTGGGACAAAGTGGATTCAGTGCAAAATGTCTCTGACAAAGACTGCAGCAATCTGCTTCATCCTGGCATCCCTGTCTTCTCTCTTATAATCTTTTTGTGATACCCTAGCTTTTCTTTTCGTGGTCTGAAACTTTTGTAACAATAAACTTGAAAGTGCATTGCCTACAACAGGTTTAAAAGAGACACACATTTATGATTGGTGTCATCTCTCTGTAGGCTGTGTATATGATGCTCAGTAGTGGGATAAGGATAGTGGAACACCTCAGGGTGGGGTGGATTAGTGTGGCACAACCTCCTCATGCCCAGGAATAAATAGAAAGTGATAGACCAAGAGAGCAAGGAGCCCCAGCTTTTCTAGGAGTGCCAATAAATCACACAGGGGCTCATGAGCAGTGGGTGTGAGACAGCACAAAACTTCACTGAGTGCTGATGGACCACCTCCGAGCAGAACAAATCCATGCAGGGAAAGCAGCTACAGGCAGCTGAGTCAGAGGCCCTTCATTCTTCCTAAAACTTGGGGTTATTTTTGTCTCTGGGTGTTCAATTTAACAGCATCACTTCTACTTCACCTTTTTACAGTTTGTATAGTTACACACTGATATACCCGCAGCCTAGTGAGCACTGTGGTTACAAACCTTCTTATGGGAGATACAGAGACAGAAATACAGCACAATTGGGACAATTTATCTCTCAAAGAGAAAATTCAGGAACCAGAGGCACGATAAAGTCACCGTGACTGAGTTAGTACCTGCAGCTGCTGGTGTCTGTCTCTGTGAATGCTCCCAGCCAACTCCTCATGTCAGACCCTACATGAGAAAGGCTCAAACTGTGGTACATCATGCTACAGCCAAAGCTGTCTGAGTTTCTGAACAGGGATAATTGTTTTCCCTTAATTTACAGATGGCAACTGGATAATCTACAGTCTAAACCCTGACCAAGGAACTCTTGTAACACTCCGCAGGACCTACATTTTTGATAAATCTCTAGGCTTTGAAAGGCTGTGTGTTCATAACACCTTGTGACTTGCTTGTCTTAAAAATTAAGGAGCTTTTTTCTACTGAACATAAATAAGAATACAGTGCAATTCAGTGAACTTCATTGAAGTTCTGCTGGATTTACGTTAGTATAGCTGACAGCAGAATCAGACTCTATATGTGTTGGCATGTTCTCTATAGGACATTGTAAGAAAGAACAACAAAGTTATCCTTCTTAAACCATGTTTCAGCTTGCTGGTGGATCTGAACTTTAAACACTACACTCTAGTCTAATGCCAGAAAATTTACCTGCTTTCAGATCTCTCCATTTTAAACTGTTTGCCAAGGCTTGAAGACTGTAGGTGTAAAATATAGTTACGGAGTTTTACACTCTGAGACTTGCCAAACAAAGTCCATGTCTCCTCTGTATTAATGACTTATATTATAGCATGTCTGGAAAACTATGACTTTAATTAGGAAAAAATTAGAAAACACTTTAAAACATAGCCAATTGCAGTATATTTGTGCTGCTTCTTAGAATTATAAGTTCGGAAAGGTTTTCATTTATTCTTATCAATGGAAAAAAATTAGTGTAATGTCGTGTTGAAAGTTTCAATTCCTTCTGGTTAATCAGAGAACAGGTATGTGCACAAGAAAGATTTCACATGATGCAGTTGTGCACACAAGTATTTTATGTAGATTTAGCCTTTGTGAGGCTAAATCTACATAAGGCTTGTCCTGTGTGTCCTGTGTGTCAGCTGAAAACTAACCATGTACCAGCCTTTACAAATAGGAGTGAGCCAAAGGAATGGCTAATACTCCTTTAGTCAACACTCATTAGCTCACATCTGGAACAGTGCATCCCATTATGGGCCTCCAATGCAAGAAAGACATTGATAAATGGCAGCAAGTTCAGCAGAGAGCCACCAAGGCTGAGGGATCTGGGCTGGTTCAGCCTGCACAGCTGCCTTCTAACCTGCAAGGAAGTTACTGTGAAGACAGAGCAAGGCTGAGCTGCACAGGGGGACAACAAGAAACAATGGTGACAAATTGAAGTAGGGAAACTCCACTTAAATATAAGGAAATATTGTCTCCATTGGGATAACTTTTATTGGAAATGGTAAACTGGAGAGACTGAACTGGAGGAACTGAACAACTTGATTTGAATCCAATGTTGACCTGCTTTGAGCAGGAGACTGCCCAAGAGAACTCTTTCTTGTCATTCCCAGCCTGAGTGAGTCCACAATGTTGTCATGTATTAGAGTCATTTGCATCAGTGAAAGTGGATGTAGCAAGCTATCAAAAGAAAATGGAAGGGGGTTTTTTGGGTGCAAATCCAAATCCATTGTGCAATTTGAAGCAATAACAAATGTCTAGGCATCATCTTTACTTAGCTTTCACTGCTCTGTACTTACTGAGTCATTAATGTCAAGCCAAACGAAATGAGAGTAGAATGAGTCCATTAAGTTACTTCTGATTTACTATGCAGAATAAATACCTGTATGAGCTTGAACAAAATTATATTGTCAACTGAAGGGAAAGCAATAAAAAACCACATGTGCACTAGAATGAAGAGAGCAGAAAACATGAAAAATGCTTCAATACATTTTGGGCAAATAAATGGTTTTCTCCTTTCTTTTTTGGCCCATATTCAAACTTCAGAAGTTGTGTCTACACCACAGCTGGAGTACGAATTTTAGGATGCTTGATATTCCCATAGCCTGGTATCTGGGACAACAGTCTGCATTTAGCTTCAGCTCAGATTGTCTAAAATTTAGTTAATGCCCAAGTTTATAATGGAATTTAAGTATTTTGTGGGGCATAATCATCCTTAGCACTTCTGCTTGAGCTTATCATTGCAAAAGCTGATGGGGTAGCTCTTAAAGCCCTGTTTTGGCAGGGCTGTAATTCAGTTTGTGGCTTTCCTACATTGTCTCTGGAATATGAGTATGCCCTACCTTGAGTAAGGTAAGCATCATACACAGACATTTACTGCAGTCTTTGGTCCACCCTTTGGCACAGTTCACAAGGCAATGCAGATGCAGCAGTTTATACATCAGTCAGAGTTCAATATTCTTGTGGTATTAATATGTGATGGACCAGTTGTATGAGTAGATGCACATTTGATTCATGGTCACCTTCACATTTGATTGCCAGAACCAGTCCAATATTCTTTTAAATTTTGCTCAGTATGAATTCAAATGATGCATCCTTATTGGTCTGAGCACCACAGAGAAATCCAACCAAGATTTAAAAACTGACCCTGAGATCTCCATTTGTGTACAAGTGCTGTACATGGATGCCACTTCTAATTCTGAGGAGGAAAAATAGCTGTGACTCACTGTTGGTCTTGTTAAGAATTGCAGTGGATAACTGGTTTGGTTAACACAGATTTCTAAGATGGAACCTTCATTTAACTTTGTTGATGTGACAATTATTTTAAAAGCAGCTAGATAAAAAGAGCCATTAATCTACTTTCCTTCAGTATTTTCAAACATGCTCCAACATAAAATGCCTGATAAAATTATTAAAGTTATTTATTTCAGTCTCATTGCCTTTACATGTCTGAATGGCACTCAGCCAGAAGTCTACTCAGTTTAGTGTTTAATATGTGCTGGCAACACCCCCCCCCATTTTTAAAATTAACTTGCTAGAGTGTTCTTGTTTGTTTATTAAATCTAAATACATATATTTTGTCAATTTAGTGCGAAAAAACCACAAAATAATAGTTAAAAAATTCAAGTCTGTTTTCTTTTTGATTCTGTAACATCTTGATAGGTAATGTTTTTCTTTAGATGCTCCCTGTAATCAAAAGAGGCAGAAAAGGGTGGGAAGGGAAACTGACTTTTAAAACATTGCTATTTTGGTGAAAGGTAGCAGTCTTGAATCAAAACACAAACAAACTGCTTATGGTCCCCGAAATATGAGCTGCTATATAGTATAAAGCTGACTTGCCTAGATTTTACTTCTTTCACTTTGTAGGTATTTTTGAGGCTCATTTTTCCCCTCTGGCTCAAACTGAGCTGTACCTTCCTCATCAAGGCATGCCTTCGATTCTAATTGCTCTATCTAGACTCTATTCAGGATAACTAAAACCTCTAGAACTTGGCTTCATGTGTTATATTTAACATTTTAAAGATAACTGCAGGCTTGATTTTAGTTGCCAAGACTTTGTAGCAAGTAAATCTTGTAACCAACAAAATAGAAGATAAACCACAGATAAAACCACAACAATTTCTTAATTAACAGAAAACACCCTCAAGTTGTGTTTTTAAACTAAAAGGTGTTCTCTTTCTTCCCATTTCCACCACTGTGGCTGCTTTAAATCTCCATGTTCTGGTTACTATTTTATATATGGCCAGAAAACTACAAATTAGTCCCAGCATTGGTGCTGATAATTAAATTATAGTACAGGCTGTGATTCTACAAACCTTGTGTTGTGAATCCATGTACTTAGGTTACAGTACAGTAAAATTATTTTAATTACTTTGGTTTAGGATACCAGGGGTTATTTTACATTTTATATAGTTTCTCAGAAACCTTGAATATTATTACATTTAGAAGTCTATTTTTCAAGAGGCCCAATATTATAAAACATAGATGTCTGCATTGGTCTTTAAGATCTGTGTCACTTCCTCCAAATGGAAGCCACAGGAGTCTGCAGCTTAAGTACAAGTAGTTTTTAATAGTCAATAGGAGATGCTGAAGAGAAGAATATATCTTAACTTGTTGAATCATTTATTAATTTACATTGAAATCTCTCTCTGAGATTGCTTCTCAAAACAACTCAAAACTTGTTAGGGCAGATTGTCCAGTGTCATAGGCAGTTGAACTTTGAATGTGTCCAAGGGTGGAGATTCCACAACCTATCTGAGCAGCCTGCTTCAGTGGTTTAACAACTTCACTGAGAAGACTTTTCTTCCCCTGATTGTATTCAATTCCTGTGAATTTCCTGTGCTGCAATTTGTGTTCATTGCATCTCATTTTTCCGCTGTATACACCTCTGAGAAAAATTTGGCTCCATCTTCTCTATAACCATTCCATTCCCCTGCAATCGGAATACAATAGGTTTCCCCTATGATCTCCAGGCTGAGTAAAAGTTTTCTCTGATTCTTTCTGTAAGATAGCGCTCCAAACACAATTTCACACGTGTCAAATAGAGGGGAATAATCACTTTTCCTGAATGTTGAACATTCTTGCTAATAAGTCCAGGATGATGTCCTGTTCAGATTGCTATCCATGATGTCTGGTGGTAGTTTACTCCTCCAATCTGTCTCTAAAAGGGAGCAATGGCAGATTGTCTATAAAGCCCCGCTAAATCACCACATTACATATACCAAAAACAATGCAACAAGAAAGGAACCCTCATCTCTGTATTAACCCTGCAATGCTAATTGAAACTAAGTGTAGTCAGATGCCATTTTTGTCTGGGAATGAAGCAGCTCAGATTCTGAATGCAGACAGAGAACTATTCTGAGAAGCTGCTTTTTAAGTACATTTATGTGTCATAGACAAGGTTCACTTAAAGCAGTAGCTTTGTACTAATGGCTGGCAGTGAATTACCAGAAAATTATGTATGTCTCAGTGCAGTGATGGGATTGTTATGCACCTATTTTTGTCAGTGTTGTGGTGTTGCATTATTGGGCATGACTCACCCATGCAATTCTTTCTGGAATGAAGCTGGTAGATTACTGTGCAATTTTCATTTTAACTGGAGATGCACCATATGATTGTGTGAATTCATGAGCTATTTTTTCACCATTACAACATACTTTTGAAATTTTTGGTTTGATATGTGTAGAAGATGCAACAAATTTCTGACAGGTTATTGCATTTAAAGGCACTATTGTTGTAGCTATTATAGTCCAAGGCCTTAAGCAAGACCAGATTTGTAGTTAGTGATAATACCTCTTACCAGAGAAACTGAAACACACAGAAATATTAGACACACTAAATCACACATTGGATCTACACAGAAGTAGCAGATGTCAAAGCTAAATACAATGAAGTATCATTGTCTAATTAATACAAACGTTAACTAAAACTCTATTAATGAGATGAATTTGGAAAATGAAAGACGGGTATCTTTTATCTTGCAGACAGAAACTCCCTACTTCTTTTTCACCTCCTGTCCATATAACCATGACCTTGTTCTCCAGGATGAGGTTCTGGAAAAAGGAAAATTGACAAAGTTGATGACTGTTTCATATTAAGGAACTAAGCCAAGGGACATTGAGGAGAAAGCTATATAATGATCTATAAAGACAATGAACATAGAGCAAGCCAAAGACATTGCAGCAGTAGCCAGAAATCAGAAGTTCTGTTTCAAGATACAGATGATATCAAACTAAGACTTACTCATTATGTTCATATACTTTCTTGAAAAACTAAACCCACCCAGAGAACACACAATATACACTACCCTTATAGAAGCCCTGTGGTGAGTTGTGTGAGATCTTTTTTTATCTAGAAATGAGACTTTGTGATACAATGTTTTTAGAATAGACAACAAATTGCCATTGCATGGCTGAAATTATCTTCCATGGACTGAGAGCATTTTGAAGACAACTCATAAAATTTAATAATCCCACAGTTTTACATAACTAAAATAAAGATTAAGACACCTGTATGATAAAAAAATCAACATATCTGCCATTACCCAATCACAGACACTTGGCAGCTTTTTGAAGAAAAAAAAAAAACAGGTAAAGAGATTTTGAATGTTACACTTATTATTAATTTGCCAAGTCAACATATTAACTGTTTTGGGTCGAGTTAGTGGTTGCTCAGCCAGGGATGCATGGCTTCTCTAAACCCTGGGAGTAGTAGGAGAAATTGAGGAAGCTTGTAAGAAAGTTCACTTGGGCAAAGAAGTGAGGACGAGGTGTCCTCTCTCCAGTAGGATAGATAGGAGCAGGGGAGTTAGGTTAGGGCAAGTCAGGAAATCATCAAGGGACACCAGTTAGCTACAACAGAAGAGCTCAGAGGCAGGAAACAACAAAGACAAAGTAACAGGTCTGTTTTCCAAACTTTTATTTCTGTTCCACCTAAAGTTGGCAGAAGCCCTTATTTCCATGGAAAATGTTTTCAGTGAAAAGTCTTAGATAGCATAGCCTTTGTGGCTCTGATTTGGTGCAGCATGCAGAGTGGATGGACAGCAAACCAGCTAGACTGAAATCTTTCTCTCTGCTACTCTAGTGCAGCACCTATCATCTCACTGTGGCTGACAGGGCACGTACATCTTAAAACTGGGAGGTTTCCTGTTCGTAAATATGTCTGTTAGATAAGGGAAGATGCTGTTTTGAGAACAGCAAAGAAACAAGCTTCAGAATGCAAGACCAGGCCTGTCCCTTCAAATTAAATCTTGGCTCTCAGGAATCCTGCAGCAGAGGAAATCTTTATCTTTGTAGAGGCCAGTGTTTATAGACCCAATTATCTATGTTTACTGTAGCTGGCAACAAAGTCATCATGAAGTGTTTTTCCTGAAAGGAAAGTTGTCTATCCATACCAAAGGTGTTTCATTAAGGTGAGGAGATGGAGACTGCAAATTGTGGAGGGTGTTATTGCACTTCTTTGCCTACAAAAGCAGCAAATACCTTGCCAACTGCACTACTGTCTTCTCATTGGCTTTTCTGACACTTCTTCTTAACTCCATTGTGCCAGCCAATGCAGAAACAAAGAATAAAATCCAACCTTTTTTTAGCTGAGTTCTTTTAATTCTTCTAGGTGGGGCATTCTCAAACATGAAAAACATTTACATAAAGGAAAGATTGCTGTATGTCTTTGACAGCATTCTGAGCTGCAAAGTGAAATTACGTTACCTGGAACAAGAAGTGATTTTACCTTAGACAACCTCAACATCCAACAGTCTGAGTCAGCAGGAAAACTGCTGCTGAGTTCTACACACTCTAGAACAAAAAGTACAGATTACTCTCCAAAGAAATATAGTAATAAGGCTGTTCACCTAATGAACCCTCATAACTTTTGGAACAAATTTTGCTCCTACTGAAGTTTAGTAGTATTTTCCCACTGACTTCTTAGTAGCCAGTAATTCACTATCAATTCTTAGGTCTATTCATGCCCTGCTGTCTCCCTTCCTGGAGTGAATGGGGAACACCTGTGCAATTACTGATATTTAGATTCAATAATTTTGATAAAATTTAAGACATTTCAATTCTATTCTGGTCAGAAATTTTTACATCAGCTTTCATATGTTGTTGGGAGGGTTTTTGAATATTGACTATAACACAGTGGGCATATTTGTATGCTGGCTAGTTTTTCAGTAATATGGTAACACTAATGCTGGAGAAGCTGGATGACCCTCTTCTTACCTGAGGAAAATTAGATAATCTCAGCCTTTTCAAAATCACCAGGTTAACACCAGAAAGAAGATAAAGAAGTAATATTGTTTACTGTTACTATATACAATTCCTACTGTCCATAATCTATATATTCACTGATCCTTCCCAGTTTTATTTTAATAACAAACTTATTGAATATTATATGTCTTCCCATTCTCTCTCTCTCTCACACACACAAGTCATAAATTCAATCTATGGCTCTCTTTGAGTCTCTTTAGGAATAAGGCTCCTATTTATGTTAGTGTCATGAATCATTTTTGATTAATGCCAGTGCTGGTATCTCAGACTTTAAAGTAAGCATGATAACCTTCAAGGAACCTTTCTTCAGAGAAGATGTCAGTTTCTTTTAACTTCTCTTTAATCTCCATGCTCCCAAGAAACTCTACCTTTTCTCTCTTTAAAGAGATTTAAAATTTCTTATGAAAAAAATTGGATTAAGAAATAAAAGTGAGTTTGGCTAAGACTTCCAATTAAAACTTTTAGGTCTTTTTGAAATCTCAGAAAAGGAACATGTCTATCAGCTCATAATCTGAAATGTTTAAGTGATACAGAGCCTTCTGGAGGGTTCAGCCAGATCATGGAGACCTTCTTCCTGTGACTCCTGCTGAATAGTCCTCAGAATTACTGAGTGCCTTCAACTGCCCTGAAAAAAGTGATTCAGTTTTATCCAGAAATAGTGTAGCTTGAGAAAAGATTGTGTCAAACAAACATCAGAATCTCGGCGTTTATGGGATTTCTAATGTTCAAGAACAAAACCTGGGGATATGGATTTCTGGTGTTTCATTTTTAGAAAATAAATTAAAGATATGAACATGGCTAAAGATGTGTCAGTTTTCTAATCAGTAGGCAGACAGGAAGAGCAATTTCTGTGATACTGACTCTACTGAGAATTGTGGTTTTATCCAGCTGAGTGTCTGGCCTGAACTTGGCTAGATAATAAAAAAAAAAAGAAAAGGAGATCTAATATTTTGGCCTACAGTACCATAGAAATTGTTCAGCAGAAACATGAAAGCCTGCATGAGCTGAACTGGAAAGCAAGAGGACATTGTGTAATAAATAGGAGTTGAGAAGGTGACTGGGAAATAATATTTTCCATTACACCAATTCAAAGCAGAAAACTCAGCCTCAAGTTTTTTTCTCCCTGTATGTTCTCCGTCTCAGTTTGTCAGAAAGGCACTCATTATGTTCAGATACAGATTCATTTTTCATTTCTTAGGCAAATATTCACCGACTGAATCACGAAGCTAAGTTCATCATAATGAACAGTTTCAAAGGAGCATATAACTGCCAAAAGATCATGGTTGTCCAAGGACTTTACTTTTACAGACTTGTGCAGAGATTAAAAGTAAGATTCAATGCAAACAGCCTTTCACTAGGCTCTCACTGGTTGTGACAATGAGAAAAATCTGCACCAAGCACACCATTAATAATATTCTTTCCTTGAGTCGAAAATGCCTGTCTATGATAAATATGGATGCCAATTTTAGATACTTAAATAAAAGTGAGGAATATTAGGGCAGTGTAACAATCACCTTGGCAAGGCATTCACATTGTCAGTGTCCTTGGAGCTCTGGGCACTGGGGTCGTCTGAACCCTAAACTATGTGCAACACAAACCCTAACCCTAATCATAACCTTAGACACACCCTATGAAACACCATGGGGCTGAGGCAAGTCCCAGTGAGGGAGAAAAAAATTATGTAAGGTTGAGGCATTGTAGCACTACCCTTGGCATGCCTTTCGCATTGTCAGTGCCCCAGAAGATCCAGGCTTTGCGGTTTCCTGAACCCTAACCCTAGGCTTAAGCCTAACCTGAACCCAAGGTGGGACCAGAATTGTGACATTGGGGAGAGGCGAGTACCAAGCTGAATGAAGGGAAGGGAGCAAGTTTGGGGCATTGTCATGCTGCAGTAGGCTTGAATTTTGCATTGCCAGTGCCCATGGATGTCCTGGGCTTTGTGTTTTTCTGAACCCTAACCCTAGGTGTAACCCTAACCCAAACCCTAGTCCTAACCCTAGGTGGAGCCAGAAATCTGGCATCAGGCAGAGGCGAGTGCCAATCTGGAATACAAGAATGCTGTAAGGCTGGGGCAGTGTTGTGCTCACCTTGGCCTGTCAAGAAGAAGAGGAATCCATCTGTTTGAGTCTAGTCTTTGGAAGTTGCCCATTTTTTCTGCTTCTTTTCTGCGTCCCCCCAGCAATTACAATAGGCAGTCTCTGATTGCTCTGTTGTCACACTGGATGTATACTGACTTTGGACATCTACACAGAAAGCAAGATTTTTACTTGCAACTCACACAAGCCTCAGAACTGGATTTCAATACTGAGTTGCTTCACTAAAAGTGTCTACAAAAAAATGCCAGTCGTTGGGAGTTTTGGGTGCAAGTTGTGTGTTTAACAGCAGCAGTACGAAGGTCCGGGAGCTATTGGCAGTAAACTTAAAACTTAAAAAAAAATTATTCTCCCAAAATAACTAGGCTTTCAGGTCACAGATGCAGCTGCTACCTTTTTGGAGATACTATTCTAATTATTCCAAGACAAGACATACTCTTTCTTTAAAGACAATTGTAATCTTGCATGCAAAAGCCTTCAAAGCTCACTCATTTAGCCCTTGATCCCTTTCCTGTCTGGTATTATCTTATCCTGGATGGCCTTCATTTGTTTTTATAATTTCTAATGCACCTTGTTGAAATCTGTTAGCCCATTTTTTAATGTAAATTTTGAAAATTCATTTATCACTAAATTAATGGTGAATAACAGTAAGGGCACTGCAAAGCAGATTTGCTGCTACTCTGAGATTTCCAAGTCTAGACAGAATATGTTGGACCAAGGTTCAGAGTCAGCATGACCAGAAAGCTGCTGTGTTTTGAGGGCAGAATGGCAGTGCACTGTACATGGTGGATGGTGATAATCTGGATGTCTCAAATATAACACTGCTTTATGTAATGCAGATATAGCATAATTCCCATTTTCAATAATTTCAACAATCTAGGTATTTAAATTATTTAAGTGAATCTTATTGTATTGAATTATCTACAGATTATAAAATTGTCATTCTGAAGGTTCATCTTCTTGGGAAGAGCAGGAAATGTTTAGTCCTGCAGTTCTTTTGAGGGACTAATTTTTTCCCTCTGCAGGACTCGACCTATTGATCTGTAAAGCAGAATGGGAGCTGTACCCAAATGTAGCTGTCTCCCACGCTGTCACAGTGCTCTTTCAGTGCACACACTGCTCTCTGCTGGAAGGTTTTCGTGCATGTACTTGACGTGAGAGATCCACTGGAAGCTCTTAATCAGCCTCCAGTTCCATCCATGCCTGCTTGTGTATTTATGTCAGCAAACCATGTCTTCTAAATATGGGATAAGTAAGATCATGCACTGCTAATCCTTCTTCATCCACATCAGCTTCTGGTCTCTTGTCTGGACCAGGTGAGGTTCCTGTGACCACTCTTCATTGTTTTGTCCATGAAAAGTCAGTTTAGTTTTGAAGCACATTGTAATTTTTATGGTCCTTTTTGATCCCGTATGGATACCTCAGCATTTTCCTTCAGATTAAAAAGTTTATGGCATGTTGTTTCTGTGGAGCAAATGACAAAACCCCTACCATTTTTAACAAACACAAGCTAATTCCCAATACCACTGGCAGGTTGAAGATCTGTTTCTGTTTTAAATGGTAAAACATTGATTCATGCCTTGGCAGTGGCAGGTGCTGTCAGTGTGAGTAGACACACTTCTGCTTGGCATTCTTCAAGCACAGCTCTGTCTCTTGAGGCTGTGAGAACAGTTCCTGCTGGGAGACATTAGCAAAGAATGGGTTGAAGTGGCTGTACAAGAGAAAAGAAGATGTGGGAATGGAAACTGAAGTGGTTCAGCTGTTCACAGGATACAGTACTAAACTATGACCAGAGTGTGGCTTCTGCTGCCTATTCCATCCTGTTTAACAACCAACATTTTGAAACCCTGAACAGCTTCTCTGTAGAACATGATGCATAAAAGAACTTTTTATATGTTACTGGCTGATTTCATGAAACACTGGTGAACATACTGAATAAATTCAGTCGAAGTGTCACTGCTCATGCTCAATAAGTGGAAGCTTGCTATGTCTTGGGGCCACCTGACCTGTGCAAACCAAATCAAGTTTCTTGATTCAGTTGCTGTTCAGCAGAGGAATGTGGCATCAGCAGACCTGATGTCACAAAAGAGAAAACGAGAAGTTTCTGGGCAGGATGAGAAAGCAATATTCTCATCAGTACAGCTTGCTCTTTCTGATCAAATTTCACAACTGGAATAATCAGTAGGCATTGGCTTTGATCTTAAACCATGGATTTCATTTTCCAGGAATTAAAAATTATTCATATTAGCTTCACTGCACTGACTTTATATTGCACAATTTAAAGATGCCTGAAAGTCTCTGAGACTAGAAGCACTAGTCAGTTTGCTGACAAGTGCTGAAAATATGTACAAGGACTATGAATCATACTAAATGAAGAGCTAATGTAATGAACTTATCGAGAAAATTCTATTTCAAAGACATCATAAAGAGAAGGTAAATCTTAGAATAAACTTTAGTATTTGAGAATACACTAGGAATCACTGAGTGATTTTATTAAATTGTATTTTCAAATCTGCCACACAATGATCCATGAGCATAAAGGTTCTGTTTAGTGGATGCATGTATATATGTAAGTATGTATGAATAAAAATTGTAATTTCAAAATTAATGATGTTAATATTGAAATGATATTTATACAAATAAGCCTTGAAGTAGCATGAACGTTGTCATAGGCATCTTCATATGAGTACAAACAATGTTCAGTTCTATCTCTAGTCCAGTTGTCTCTGGCAGTAACATTAAAACTTCTGCTGTTTTTGGAATTGTGCCAGAAGTAACTTCTTTTTTCATGGAATTGTTTGCCACTGTGTAAAGGACATGGAAGTGCTTGTGAATATATGCATTTGCACATTCCCAATCCCTCACCTGCTCATTCTTGTAAGACATCTTTGTCCTACTTCTTTGGCTGAGTCCTACTCATACTTTAAATGATGTATTTAGTTGTGTTCAGCAGTCACTTTGAGTATTCATCATAAAATCCTGAAAATTTGTACCAAGATATTTCTAGCGTGAAAAAAAAGTGTTAGTGATTTCCAGAAAATTAATAAAATTTTAAATACCTTTTGTATGTCTGGTAGATTGGACTGGTGGAGCCATCCAATAAAATTGCCCAGAAATTCCATTACAAAATAATTTTCTGTAGCTCATAACTTCACCAAACTTTAACTATTTGACCTGAAATTTTGCATACTGGATAATCTGTCTCAGGCTGAATCTTTCTGGAAAAATTCAGTCAAAATTACTATTTCCAAGAACTGAATTAGGAGAAAATACATCATTCTGTCCATATTGAAATGTTCTGCTTACTTCTTTTGTGTGAAATTTTAATGATTTGAAACAGGAACATAAAATTTGGAAGAGGTGACTGAAGTGTCCAGCCTGTGCTCTTTGTTGTTGATGTGGAACTGCATCTTGAATAACTTAAGACTTCAACAAAAAAAAAAAAAAAAAAAGCAAAGATGAAAAAAATAACCAGAAAGAAATTATTTCAGTCTGCAAACAGTGACTAGAGGACTGTGAGGCTCCTGAAGTCACAGCTGTAAAAGACTGCTATGTGTACTGATGGCGATTTCAGCTTGAAGTGAGCTGGGCTTTTCTTTGGAGATCAAGTCATGGACTGGTGCCAAGAGAGTGCATGTGCTGATACCTCAGCACTGTCACTTCCAGGTGTCCTTGCTCAAGCTGTCTAAGGGACAAAGCTCTCTGTTTTCAATACATAGACAGCCAGAGATGATTGCAGGAGGAGTATGTTAGGGCAAAGAGCTTGGTGGACCTTACTGACTTGAAGCATCTGTCTGTGAGGAGGGAAATAGAGATGACAGGAACTAGGATATAGGAAAATAGGGCTGTGGGGTGACCCAGTTAGGTGATCCAGATGAGTCCTGTGCAGATCTAACTTTTTGGACTGGATGTTGAATGCCAAAGGACCATGAAGGGAACTTGAAGGCAGGAGTCCTGTGAAAATAGTACTGTGCAGTCCTGTAACTAAATGATGTAATAATGCCCATACTCAGCAGTGCTGCCTTACAAGTACAATTCTGACATTTACTAATATGGGTAAGCTTATTACTGGAATGGGTATTGTATTTTTAATGCTGTATTTTAGTGTGCAGTGTAAATGAATTCCATAGTTTCCAGTGTTAGGCTCTCATGACCTTCCAGATTTGAAAAACTGAACTTCATACCTCACTGGAAGACTGGTAGGCTTTCCTTCTGATTTGTATAATGTTCACATCATAACCCATCTGAGTGACAACACATCAGACTTCATCTCACTCATGACAGAAAGTGCTATCTCAGGAAGAAATTCCAGGTTAATATTGTTTCCAAAGACAAAAGCTAAATAAATTGATTATTTTTTAAGTTAAATTGAAAGGCTTTTATCCAGGCTAGAGTAGTGTTTTGCTCTGGTGAAGGAGTTCATTAATATGGAAAGGACTCCTATTGGATGCAAGAAGTTAAAAGTGCTGAGATAGGTGATTTATAAACCTCTCCTATGGGCAGCAGGTTAGAACTGGATGGAAAAGTAACTCAGGGCTTGTTCCATTCAGCTGCTGAAACTGCTTCCTTCACAGCCTGGGCTGAACTGAGCAGAAAAGAGTCTAAATCAACTTTTAATTCAGCAACATTTATGGAAGAATTTAGGTTCAAATGGACATTGGACATCACCTGGTCCAAACCTCTGCTAGAAGCATGTGTTAGTAGAAAAGCAAGAAACTAAATTAGGTCCTTATGCAAAAAAAGAAACAAAAAATTTTCAGACTTTTTAGGTAATTGATGTTTTTCTTATAAGAAATTACTCCTTTTGCTGCGAGAAAAACACATTTTTGAGGTCAGCAGATCAGTTTATATCTTATGTCATATGAGAGCAAACAATGAGGGAAGAATTAGTAAAATTCTTAATACAAGAAATACAAAGTGTGAGGTTCTTGAAAACAGCTGTTCTGCTATTAACATTCCTCAGACACTGAATGATTTTCAAAGTGGCTTTAAGCCTTGCCAAGTTAATTGACATTGTAGCTGGGTTGGTCAGGACAAAGACTATTGGAAAAGGGGCCTTATTATTGTTCACATGGGTCAAATGAGGGCAAGTCTTAGCTGATCTGTGACCTGCAAGGTTAAATGTTTGACTCCATCAGATTGTCAGATTGGCAAAGAGAGCAACAGAGACAGAAAGAGCTGCTGGGTTAAGCAGCAGTAGTTCACCCTTACAGTGTTTCACACAGTTGCACAAATATAAATACAAAGGGAAGAATTTGTTTCTAAGGTATGATAAAATAATATCTGAGGAGAAGTTTTGTAACAGACACAGGCTCTGACTCTGAGAAGTTGATCATATCATCCAAGTGCTCTATATATGGAGATGCCTTTGTACAATTTAAAAATCCATCACTATGATTAGCTTCTGATTTGTGTTTAAAAAGAATGTTTGCAGCAGTATATAAACATAAAATGGTTTAAAATAAATACCATAGCTTGCAAGCCTTCAAAAACATTTAACTGTTAGCAATGCTTAAAAACAAATTTCTGATATCACTTACCCACTGGCCCCGTAGCAAAAATGATGGGACAGCTTAAAACTCTGTTACCTTTGTGCTAACCAAAGTTTTTTTAAAAATGCAAGTACAGTATGCCTGAAAACAGACATAAACATGAAAGTTTATGCTGGAAATTTCCCAGCTACTTTCATATTAGTCAGATACAAATAAATCTGTGTGGTCCATATTGTTAACATGGCTGATTTTTGGACAATAATGGGTCTGCATGCATCCCATTCTGCTGCAAATACTCAACAGTTTATAAAGTGGGAATCTGGGGTTGTGTTGTCAGTGGATATTGGACTGCTGTGATGGGATTAATGTCATCTAACTTCATCTACCTGGGATACATCTATTAAGCCTAGGATAATCCTTTTAGTACTTTCTGCAGTCATGCAAGAGACATGCACATCTCCAAAGAACAAGTCCTTAAAAAACTCTCTGAGGATGTTCTGGTGGTCCCCACTGGATTCAAATGAATAGATGAAACTGTGGCCCTTATTTTTAAGACTTTTAAACCTATGTGAAATGAAACTAACTCTGAATCTATTTTTTCCCCCCTTTTGGATGCACAGAAACTTACAGAAAAGTCCCCTAAACTTGAAAATCTGTTTTGCTTTTGCAAAAGAATGTAATTTTACATGTAAATAGTCTGCTAAAAAGATCTTAAGAGTGCATAGCTGGATCCAAAACCTGGTCTATAAAAGGCATTGGTCTCAGTCAAAGTATCATCTGTAAAAAGGAGATGAAGAGTGCAAGTGATAGGAAGAATGAATAAATTGTTGACAAAAGGCAGAAATTCTGTACAGATGTAATCTTTCATGAGGGAGAAAATGTAGTGGCCTCCCCGCTGACCATGAAATGTCACTTGTTTCACAATACTAGGTTAAATTTCTATTGCAATTGATAATATATTTTTGATGACCTGTTCCTTAGCACTACTTCAGGGTTTAGTTTGCAATTTTTATTTTTTTCTCTAAAATTAACGCCATAATTTCATTCTGAAATTTCATGAAAGAAAAATATCTCTTAATTAATGTTAATTGATGTTCATGATTACTAGTTCCATTAACACAGAGGACAAAAATAAGTTGAAGTTGAGGAGCTAATTATTTTGTTAGTCTGGTAAGCCTCAATGCTACATTACAGAATACTGTCTTACAATTGTATCTGCAGCAATTTTATTCTTGAACTGTCTACCTAATACAGACATGTGAAAAGTGAAGTTGAATTTCAGGGTAGGAATGACAAACTTCCATATTCTTGGTTCACTTGGATTTGTTTAAGGCATATTTGACATTTTAATTTATTTCAATATTGTAGCGGTCCATACCATAGCAGGGTTTTTGATGAATTACTTCTATATCCAGGACAGTTCTTCGTTAACCATTCCTAGGGAAAAAAGGTAAAAAGGAAATGTTTAATTATAATCAAATCATCAGCCAAGTCAGAGCGGCAAACATAGGTTTATTTGAAAAGGATAAGCAGTGATTTTATTTAATAGGGTGTAGTCTGTATCACAAATTGACAGCCCCTTCGGTAAAAAGATGCAGGTACTTTGTTCAGCAGACTCTTGTTTAATAGTGCAGCCTCCTGTGGTGTTACAAACATCACATAATTGACAGCCTGAGGCCAATGGGCCTTTTATCCAACTTGTGGACTGCCAGAACATAGTTATAAATAGCTCCAGCCCATTGCTGCCTTAGGACAAGGACCCCCACAAACCTCATTTTTTATCAAGGAAATTTCTGCTACTTATGGATCCATAGGACTATATTATTAATCTCTCATCCTCTTTATTTGCTTCTTTTTTTATTTATCAGTCTGCACTCATGTACATGTATTTTGCTCACCTTTTGAGCTTGCATCAGTCTAAATAATTTCAACCAATAATCAAACATGCAAACTAAAATAAAATTGCTTAATCAACAGGAAAATGGTTACTAAGGGAAATATTATTCACCCTATTTAACTTCAAGACAATTCTTAGACAGCTACACTTTTACTCACTTTCTCTTTATTGGATTTATTGCTCAGTCATCAACATTTCGTGTATTTCACAGAATCACAGAATATTCTGAGTTGGAAGGGACTCAGAGGATTAATTTCGGATTTAAACTCTCATTGAAAAACACAAAGTAAACCAGCATTTTTTAAAAATTTGTTTATTTTCTTGATACATAAGTGAAACTCAAGAACACAGATTAGAAGCATTCATTCAAGCATTCTGAAGTTAGGGAAAGCAGGTATCTGCAGCTAATTATTAATGTTAACGGGAGATTGGAAGTGTTTAATATTTTTCCATGTGATTGGTCAAGATATAGAAATAGATTTAATTTATATGGTAAGATTGCTTTTTCCGAATAGGTACTTTTAATCAGGGATAGTTTGGAATAATCTTATTGTCCTGCAGCATTTTCAAGTGTTCAGACTAGCTCCATATCCTGGTAAAAATGAAAGGGGTTTTTTAAAAAAAGGATGTTTCACCCATCTGTAAACCAACACTATCCAAGCCACTGAAGTAATGGTCAGAACCCATTAAATTTCAAGTCCCTGATTCAAAAGACCATACTGGGTCTGTGCAGGTGGCAGGCCCTGCTTGCCATGGGCCCTGCCTTCCCTGCTCCAGCCTGGGAGCAGACACGAGTGCAGCAGAGCTCCTTCTGAGCCAGCACATACCCGTCTCACCTGGGGCACACACCTGAAGTGCTGCCAAGGGCTGGAAAGCAACCCCAGCTCTGCCCCTACACCTCAGTCTGCCCAGGAGATGCCTCCCTCAACGTGGCCAGATGAAGCAGTTGCATTCTATAGGATGGACTAAACACACTTGGAGGTAGGGTCTTGACCCTTAGGTGCCCAAGCAGTAAAACCATGTTTAGGCTTGCAGAAATAGTGATATTTTCCAGGGTTTGGATAAACAACAACTCTTGCAATTCTGTTACCAAGACTATCAGATGAAAGTTTGGTTTGTGTATTTCTTTGCTGGACTTGGTTCACCCAGCTGCTTGACATCTGAGTATCTATTCAATATATTAACTTGCTTGGCAAATGATGGAGCAAGTGGTGGTGAGTACAAATGAAGTGTACTGCTCTCCACTGGAAGCATGTTCTTCAGGTGAGATGTGTTTGTATCTATCATGTGACTTGTGAGACTAAAGTGAAGACTCCTTTTACCTATGCAGAAATCTGAATTACTTCTGAAATCCTGAATGACAAGTTTCATCCTGAAAAGGAAATGCATTTTCCCAACTACCTCCCTTTAAGTTGTAGGAGGAGGGCAACAAGGATTGGAAAAAGTCTGGAGGGAAACTCTTAGGAGGAGCAGCTGAGGCCACTTGGGTTGGTCAGTGTGGAGGTGACTGAGGGGACACCTCACTGTGGTCTTCAGCAACCTCACAAAAGGAAGAGTCAGAGATGGTTGTGATCTCTTCACTCTCGTGAGCAGGGACAGGACTTGAGGAAATGGCATGAAGCTGAGTCAGGGAGGTTTAGCTTAGATACCAGGATAAGGTTTTTCATCCAGAGGGTTGTTGGACACTGGAACAGGCTCCCCAGGGCAGAGGTTGCAGCACCAAGCCTCTCTGTGTACAAGAAGTGATTGGATAAGGCTCAGGCACAGGGTGTGACTCTTGGAGTGTCCTGTGCAGGGCCAGAAGTTGGACCTGATGACCCTGATGTGTACCCTTCCCACTCCATGATTCTAATTCTAAGTTTGTGTAAGCTGACAGTCTTGTTCTGAAGTACAGGCTGCATCCTCAAATTTGTATTCCTCACTGTTTTCCTCAGCCCAGGACAATCCAAACATCACTATCCAACAAACTATCCTTCGGCACAGGAAGGTGGGGAATTTCAGCAGAAGACCTGTTTGGTTAAGCAAAGGCATCTTAGCCTATCAGTGAAAGGGATGTAAATGCAACCTGCAACTGCCAAAGAGGAATTAGGAAAATGTCAAACTCTTCTCTATATCAACAGTCAACATAATAAGAGAAAACCAGCACAAACTGCAGCTCAAGAGGCTCAGAACAGATAGAAGGAGGGAGGAACTTTTAAAATCAGGTAACACAGCCCTGGAACAGGTACCCAGAGAAGAGGAAGCAGTCTCCCTGGAGATTGTCAAGATTTGACTAAAATGAAACCACAGCCGACCTGAACTAGGGCTGTGATAAGGAGATTAGAGTAAACAGAATTTCTATCATTTTAGAGATGTCCTTGGACAAGTAAAGAACCCAATTCTGTACTTATCTTTGTTGAGACTTGAATTTAGCTAAGCTGGGGATTTCAGTGCTGAAGAGGGAATGGGAATGCCCTTCTGGCTCCTTGGTTCTGACTGAACCTTAGCTTGCTGTGTGAGACCTAGAGACCAGCTCCCTATTAACTCACTGTCCAGGCAGAGGCTGTGCTGAGGGTGCAAGGGAACAGAGTGTCAGGCAACATGGGGAACTCCACTGGTACGTTCTTTTTTGGGGGAAGAGATGCAAAGTGGAAAAATTCCTGTAAATGCTTAAGTGTTTTGGTCTATGAAGGCCAAAGGCCCTGCAATGGACACTGGAATGGCTGCAACTCTGTAACTCCTTAGAGTTACAATCCTGAAGTCTCTAAGAAAAACAAGTACGCTAAAACAATAAACAGCAACAGCTACATATTTACTTATTACCAACATTTATAAAGGCTAAGTGTTTCACAAAATTTTAACATTAAAAATATTCTGCATGTTGCCTTTTCAAAACTCCATCTTTGTTAGAGCTCTTCTCACCTGGCAGCTCAAACCTTTTCTCCATTCAGTCTCTGATTTCTGACTGTACATTCCTTCATTATTTGCAGTACTTGCTAATTAAGTGCTATCTGCAAACTTGGATGTCTTTGCTTTCCACATCACTGTTACATTATATTTGCGTAAATATTTAAAATCTGGACCTCTAACACTGACTCCTGTCATCTACTACTGACATTTTAGCTTGAATACTTTCCATTTATGACTACAGTAGATTTCCTACTAATGCAGCCAAATTTATGTTTAAGCATGCCAGTTTTCTTCCTCTCCTCTGACTAGAGCAGAGAAACTTAGTAGCAAGAATCAGCTAGATTTCATGCACTTTAAAAAATAATTTACAGTGTCAAAACCAGCAGGTTTTGAAGCTATATGCTCCTTTACTTCTGCTAAAGGTATCAATTGCTTTCAAAGGATTTCAAACTGAATTTGCATCATGTGAAATACACTGTCTTTTTGCAATTTTTCTCATCAAGTTCAGTATTCTAAAAATTTTTTGTGATATTTCTTCGTGCATAAGACCGTGTTTCCTTTTACATCTCAGGATGCACATCTGTGTATGCTTCTGACTTTATAGGAATACATACACAGCACATATTCAGGATGTAATAATATTATTTGGAGGAAATATAGCTGTTTTTTTTTCTTGGAAATTCCCTATCATTTAAATGCATATCTTGAAGTTTCAAGTTATAAAAATAATCTTACTTCCTCTGAAACTCCCTACCATGCAGCTGTGCTTGTCTATATGCCAACAGATCCATCAGCCTTCCTTTCAAACCACTTCAAGAATCTGCACATCCCTAGGGATCTGTGGTCTCCCAGAAAAGGTGCAGTTCTACACACAGAGCTTCTTCATGGCCTTGCTTTGTGCTAAACATCCCTGTCTTATTTATGCTTCTTCTTCAATATTTGCCTCTAAATATTTATTTGCTTCATTTTAAGAGTGCATTTCCGTATTTAAATTACAAATGACTTATGTTAAATACAAGAATTATTTTTCTTATTTGGAGCAAGTATACCTGGTTTTCACCATGTAGGGATCTAAATTAAATTCTTCAGATGTGCTGAGCAGTTTGTAATTTGCCATTAAAAACACAGAAGTTACTACTCTTAAAAAAGAAATAGAATTATTTTTTTTAGGGATTGACAAACACAGCATATTATAGGTTTTCCCAAACAGTGCGTGAAGCACCACTAAAAAGAATTATGAGGTGTAAGTACTTATGTGTGCTTTACATATTGAGAGAAAGACCTAAAGGTACTTAAAAGACAAAGGACAACAGGATATTTTTAAGCAGCATTTTGAAAGAAGTGTTGGAGACAAAGCTCATTTAGAGTATTTAACACATGCAGTTTATATTAAACATGAAATATTTTGTCAAGCAAAAGCAACAAGCAGTAATTTTTCTTAAAATATCTTTTGACAAACCGAAACCATGTTCCTTGGACCGCCTTAATATACAGTATGAATATATTATACAGAGAAAATAGACTTAATATCTCCTTTTTCTTCCAATAACATAGTCGTTTACACATAATTCAAAGGTCACTGTCTTGTAAGATTCTCACTAACTAACTTCAGCCAAATATATACTCTCATAAAGAAAAGTGGTTTTTGTGATCATTTGATTGTCAAGTCTGGCCACTTTATGAGCTGTTTGCCATGTTAGCCCTAAAGTTAAAAGATGATTCTTCAAATAGAGAGGTTATGAGCCCTGGAAAACAAGGGATCTTCACTGTGCACTTCACAGTGTGTGAATTACCCTTTTGCATCTGTGCTTTTAGGAGAGTAATAAAGCACAACTGTGCTTCACGCTTTTTGCATATCATTACCAGGTGACATCACTGGGTCTCTGCTTGCATTCAGTTAATGTTCTCAAGTATGTTTGTCATTAAAAATAAATAAACAAAACACATATGCTAAGCTTAAACTGAAAAAAAAAAAAAAAAGGTCAGTTTTTAGAAATTTCATTGAGTTTATCCTTCTGACCCACCACAGCAGTCTGGCTGCTGGAGGGCTCCCAGTGAGGAGTGTGAAAGATGATGCTGGGCACTGGAAACAGCACTGTTTCCACACTGGAAACAGCATGGTGGCCCCTTCAATGTCAGCATGTAACCACAAACTGATTCTGAAGCCTCAGCTTGAATGTCTAAGCATGACTAACACTTAGATAAAGCTTCTGACTATAATCCAAGTCTGTTCTCAGAAGCCTATCAAGAAAGCATGGAAAGACACTTCCAGTTAATATGAGGACTGGGTCTTTTGCTACCAAAGTACTAGCTTCAGGAATATCCTCTGAAAGGTGTGTGTGGGGGTAGCACACCTTAGCCCATTGTTCTCCTGGCTGCTTCCCTGGTTTATACAGCTGTGCACAGTGGCTTGAGCAGGCGGAATTCACATGGCTGTTATCTATCAATAATCAGCATCACTCGTTGCAATTACATGAGAACCTGCTGTCATGTGCAGTTGTGGGACAGCTGTCCCCTAAGGCTATGCCCTAGGGCTAAAGAGAGGTTATGTCTCAATACAACTCTCATATGATTAATTTAATAATGTATTACATGCCATGCTTCCTGAATGTTCCATTGTGCTCTCTTTTTTCCTATCAAAGAGCTATTCAAAGTAAACAGTGACCTCATCAATACCGTCTGAAACTTACAGTAAATGGAAATCTTCCAAAACCATAATAGAAACCATATTTCAACAGATGTAAAAAGCAAGATGAGGAGTGAGACTTAATTTGGATATTAATGTCACAGTACTTGATACTTGGCTTTGCTCAACCTCATCTTTTGGCTAAGTGCATTAGGCTTTTTTCATGTGAGGATCTAGATTAAAAAAAGAGCAAGAAAATCACTACTTCAGTTTTCTCTGCAACATTCATTGCTTGGTGAGGAAGAGAGAAGGAATTTACCCCAGAATATAAAAAAAAAAAAAAGCAGAAAGATTTTGTCCTGCAAGAGAGAAAAGCATGAGTATTGTCATGACTGAGATTTTCAAAGCTGCAAAGGTGTTTGAACAAACACTATTTTTCATAAAAGTATTCATTAGCCTATTCATTCACGACCTTTAAAATGCCACCTTTCAAAAGCATGCAAGGATTGCTAGAACAGGAACAAGGCTGCTATTCAGGCGTTTTTAGACTGATCACAGCCCACAATCCAAGTGAAATAAAAGATCCTATCAGAACATCTTTGTATTAAGCTGCAGGTGCTTGATTTCCAGCTTGGAGAAACAGTTGTCTTTGCCTTGCTGATATATTTGGATTCTCTTCATCTCAGAAATAAAGTAAATTTTCCAGGCTACAATTATTTTAATTTTCTAGATAGAGAGGAACACTTACTAATTGAAAGAAAAACATCAGAAGTTTACACTTTGTTTTGGGATCTACACATTCAACAAGTATTTGAAAAGCAACACTTGTTTAAATAATAAGCAAATAGAGGCTTGGATTCCAATTGGATGTCTTTATTTTGGTTGGTTTTTTTCACTTGTAGATTAGCATCTCATATAATAAATTCTAAGGCTGGCTGCATTTTTGCTTGCAGTACTAATGTGTTCAAAGTACTGAACACAATACTGTGATTTCTACCACATTAATAGAAATCCCCTGTCAGAGTTGTCCATCACTGCAGTAATGTCCTGTCATAAAAACCATCCTGTTAGGTGATGCAACAGTGCTTAGACCCATTAGGAAAATTATGGCTAAAAGTCATATAAAATACACTTAAACAGGTGGTACACACAGCAAACCCCTTGTTCCCAGAATTTTGGCAAACACTCTGACTTTCCTTATCTAATTTCAAAATCCAGAAGCTATAAACAATTGACCTGCAGAAAAGAATATATAAAATTTTTAAAGACATAGTCTAATATACAGTCAAAAGTGGTTTCATTATATTTGCCTGTATTATTATCTTCATATTCCCATCATATATTTTATATCTGACAGAGAGACGCAGACATTCTAGGTGGATGAGATTTATCCCTCAGAGTGGGAAGAATGTCTAGTAAGCATGCAACAGGTTTATCACATTTTTGGAAATGTGTATCACCCCTTAAGAGAATTGTGGTTATTTATTATATTCTAAGAGTAGTATTTTTCTTCCTTTTTTTTTTTTTTTAATAGCCATTAAAAATTGATGAAATCTCATTAGAACATGTGTGCTTTGTTGTCAACTCATGGTCTGCTTGCTGATGTTTTTATCATGTCTACAAGCCATAATCTTTTGTGGACAGCATATTCCCTCTGCTGGACTCTATACCCTTGAACAAAATGCTAGCTCTGATTTAGTAGCGTTTTAATTTTAGAATAAGATAAGAAAAAGGATTTCAAGTAGGTAGAGAAGCATGTAAAAGAAAGTTTTGTACAGTGTGATAAATAACAGGATCTGCAGAGTTAGCAGCCATCCTGGAATAGAAGGCTGCAAGTGCTTGTCTGTCTGTTGGCATTATTCACAAGAATTGATAGTATATATTCTTCTCAATAATAATTTTCTTGACAACCTGAAAAATACTAATATGCTAAGTAGCAAGATCTTGATTCAATAGAATGCAGTTATTTTAAAGCTTTAAAACTATTTTAAAATCATTTTAAAGTATAAGTTCACAAAACTGTTTTCAAATTATGTGTTGGAGAATGGGGAGAATTTTGTTGTTTTATTTAGGCCTCACAGCATGAAAGGAAAAAGCTTTTTCTTGGAACAGATCCAAGATGGTGAAAGTACATGGTACTTTATGTCTTTATTCCATGTTTTGCAGTATTTCCCCCACCCCAGCGGCATATCACAGGATAAGTGCTCTTCTTCTGTGTGTAGAGGGTCTGGAGGGGAGAGATATGCCAAGCTAGAATACAAAGTGGCAGATTTCAGTAAACAAACATAACTTCTTCATTTTAGAGTCTTCATTGGTTCATCCTGTGGGGAGGCTTTTTCCTCCCACTCTGCATTGCTAAGAAATTGTTTAGACACTTTCCCTTTGTCCACTTCTGTCAGCTTTGTTTCCTTTCAACAGAATGACTCACTGTTGATCTGGATTTCCTGTGTATGGCATCACAGCTCTGTGAACAAACTTGCTGTCATGTTAGCCTGACATCATCTTTATTACGTCTTTCTTGTCACTGACATGAAACAGGACAGGCTGAAGGAGACTACCTGTGTCTCGTCATTTCAGCAGCACTTTGTCAGTGTGCTGAGCACACTTTCTACCCCATTTTTCCTTTGACCCCATTCCTCTTCTGAGAAAGCTGTATAGTAAGTCAAGCACTTCACGGGTATCAATTTTCTTCAGCTAGCTCCAGTTAGGATTTATAGCCATCATATTTCAGCTCAGATGATCTCAGGGCACAGAGGCAATATATTTGCACGTCTATTAACTTCTGTGAAAGAAAACATCTCATTCAAGTAATGCAACTCACAGTTAAACTTCTTTTCTCTTATAGGCAGGACTGCTTTTACTCACTTCTGGCATCCCTCAGCTCCATTGTGCATGCTGGCCTGGAGGCAGGCCCATGCTGGTCTGAAGTCTCATTTCCAGAAACCAGCAGTTGCTCCAGTGTAAGTTACTGTAAGGCAAGGAACCTCTCTTTCCTTTTAGCTTCATCAGGATTGCACTGGGATGCAAAATGCTTTTCACAAAACCTCCTCTGTGGGTCTTTACCACGAACTTCTATGGTGCAGTGTAGTCCAGTAATGATCCTGCTTTAGACATAACCACTGGCCCTGTGGTGACTGTCACTCCAATTACAGCTCACCTCAAGCAGCTGACAGGAAAATTCATGAAAAACAGCCTAGTGAGCACATTAAAAAGAACTCCTGGCTATGAAAGGTGTAGCAAAGTAGTAAAGTACAGTTTAGGTGAAAAGTGGATTTGCCATCTTTCCACCAAAGCCCAACCTCACCCCACCACCAACTCCACCATCTCTAGGGAGATCTCAGAGCTTTGTAAGGTTTGACATGACATAGAAGAGGCACTGAATTGTTTTTAGCAGTATTATTTTTATCCACCCCAGGTATCTAATAAGGGTTTACTTAGGAGGTGAGTGTCTGAACTCTAGGGAAAGTGTTCAGACTTTACCCAAAATTTTACACCTTTTTTTCTCTTATTATCTTGAACACTGCGGGTTGACTGGCTAAATCCCAGTCCTGCAGTGGAGTGGAGGCACATTTTTTGGTAAGAGAACCTACAAGCATTTTCTGGTAGGAATTTCCTGGCTCAGGCAGATTGAAACCTATTTCTGAGATGCTGACATTTTCCCCTGGTTCCCTCAGAAGCCTGGAATCTGGGGAGCTGCTATGTGTCTGGGGCTCCAGCATCTGAAGGGGGAAGTTCTGGAACAGGTCCATCAGGAGCAGCCTTCAGGGCAATCCCTTTCCTAACCTGTCTTAAGGAAACTTAGCACCCACAAAACCAATGCTTTGGGGAAGCCCAGGGTCTCCCACATTGAAGCTTAACTGCTTTTCACAGGTAATTATGAATGTTTGGCTTCTGTTACCAAGTGGAACAAATTCTGATTTCGCAATAATCAAAATCTTGCGCGAAAGTGAATCAGTTCTCTCTGCAAAGCTGAAACTATGAGCACATACTTCCCACTTGTAGCACCTGCATGAAGATGTCAGTGCTGAAATTCTGGCAGTTCTGGTGAGGTTGTGTTCAACATAATTGGACATCAACCTCTTGAATATAATCTGTTTCATTATCTACTAGATGTAAAGGTCCTGTAGAGCTCCCTGTTGCTAGAAAGAATAAACAAGGACTACACTAGATATTTAATATGGTAACTTGGAATTTTGTTGCATTTAAGGCTTCAAGATGTGGCATAATTGCAAACATGAATAATCTCAGTGGGAGGCAACCTGAAAGATTGAAATTCCCTTCAATGAAATAATGAACTTCACAGTTCTGTAACCTTATGTATGCAAATACATCTGAGCTAAAAAAAAGCTGCAGTGTTTCAGTTTTAAAAGAGAATTCATAGAATCACAGAACGGTTTGGGTTGGAAGGAACATTAAAGATCACTCAGTTCCACCCCCGCTGATGAGGACGGGGACACCTTTCACTAGATTAAGTTGCTCAGAGATCCATATGACGTCAAGGTTAAACACCTCCAGGGACAGAACATCCAGAACTTCTCTGTGTGAACTGTGCCACCACTCTCACAATAAAGAGCTTTTTCCTAATGCTTAATCTAGACCTAAACTACGTATCAGTTTTTTAGTTGCTATCAGTCTGAACTTTGGAGAGAAGAGCTGCGGGTGATAGCCTTGGTTGGTGACCATTGCCTGGTGATGGAGGGATCTGTTCTTAAGCTGGTTATGAACAAGCTGTTTTCAACAGATTGTACATCAGCTCATGCCATCTGCAAATGCCTTAAATTGATACATGGAGTCTGAAGGACATAGTTTTGTAGAAGAATTTTATTAAAATCACTCTATCAAAAGTAGGAGAAATGCCTTGCAAGTGTTTTTTTTTTTGTTTGTTTTTTTTTTTTTCTGGAGCAGTTCATTGAAAGCTATAGAAGGAAGATCACTCTGCAATAAACACTTGCAATTTCTAACTTAGACAGCTGAACTTCAGTTTCTAAATGGGGCCTTTGTTCCTGAATATATCTGGTCTGTGTTTGAACACAACTGCATCTTAAAGTAGTTCCAGTTCATTAACAGGAATTATATTTTGTTGCGTAAATGATACAGTTAAAAATAAGAGTTGATGGAAGATCCAGGTACATATATTCTCCTTTATTCTCTGTCATTTTTCTTCTAAAGGCTTTTGTGATATAGATTTTAACTTTTGTATGAAGATAACTTTAGGAATGGTCTCTTACTAGATTTCAAAACATCAAAGGAGGACATTAGTACAAAAGTTGTTTTTATATATCTGAGATGTTACAGTGATTAACCTCATTACTCAATCAGTGACCCCCTGTAGAGAGCAGAATTAGGTGTTCACATAGCACAGTAACAGTTCTGAAATATATGGAAAACTCTAATTCTGGCCAATAAGGAAGTTGAAATACTGTATTATTGTGTATAGGATTATGAAGCTATATTTCATTAGAGAAATCTCAGAATCCTGAATGCAGCTTAACCTAATTTTGATCTGCTATTTGAACCTTAACCTCATAAAGCTACCCATCAGAAAAAGTGAACTTTAGAGGAAGTGTACTGAATACACACAAAATATGTTTTTCTAGAGTGAATAAACAGCAACATTGTTATAAGGTTATTTTCATGCTTCCTTCTTATATGACTAATGATTTTTTTAAAATTATTGAATGGGGCTTTCATATTTCTCAAGATATTCAAGAACCTCCCACTCTCAGAGTCCCTAGAGATTTGCAGCCAGCCTTACTCAGAGGACATTCCAGACTTGTCACTGCACAGCTGCTCTTGGCAGTCAGCCCTCCATGCAAAGGCTTTGCCAAAGTGTTGCTTGGACCCCCCAACCACTCTGCTGAAACAATAGTTAGCATAATGACTTTTGTAGAACTGCTAAATATTTTTTGGCCTTAGAATTAATTTTATTTACTTCAGTTATAAAATGTGCTGTATCTTTGACATCACGGGATTTACTTCCCCAGCCTACCGCGTTAGCTGACTGACAGTCAGCCAGCCAAGGGAGGGGATTATCCCGCTCAACCCTGCACTGGCCTTGCCTCAAGTCCTGTGTACAGTTTTAGGTGCCAAGTACAAGAAAGACATTAGGCTATTAGAGTCCAAAGGAGGCAGCAAAGAGGACGGTGAAGTGTCTGAAGGGGAAGTCTTATGATATCTTGTATTCCAGATGTAGGCTGCTAGGTAGCACAGGCTTTAAAGTCTGGGTTGGTGGTAAACAAGATTCTTTACATTTGTTTCTCTGCATGCTTGCTTTTTCCACAGGGAGTTATCTACTTCAGAGAGTCTTCCCTTTCTAAATCTTCAAAGCACTTGCTTCAACTATCAATGATGTAAAGAAACAGAATAATAAACCTTACCTGAAAGAGGTTTCCTTTCCTCCCATATTGAATTGCACTGTGATGATTCTATATGTCTGGTCCCAAAGTATTTGATTCTAACCAGTGAAAGCAGAAAGGTGTGTATTTCTTTTTGTCCTCCTCTGGACTTCATAGAATAGTTTGAGTTGAAAGGGACCTTTAAAAACCATCCAATCCCATCCTTCTGTCATGGCAGGGACACCTTGCTCAAAGCCCTATCCAACCTGGCCTTGAATACTTAAACTTATAAACGGCTCATTCTGGTGAAGGCCAAGAAGTTTGATGCAGGTTCTCATAAGGCATTAAAAAAGAAACAAAACCAACAAGCCAAATTAGACTGAAAATTATCTTTGAAAAAGCTGTGCTAGGGGTTGGAGGTCTTGGGCATTTCCAACATCTGTTCTTTGTAATTTTTAACATCCTCTAGGCCTGGAGCATTTGGAACTAAAACACTAGGGATTCTTCCCATACAAGTAAAAAATGCCCTGTAAAAAAGGGGCAATAATGCTTAGAGAATTTTCAACATAGTTTAATTATAAAATCTATGATAGATTCTGCTTTTTTTAGTACAAAACAAATATTCTGGTTTGTTTGTTTATTTTTATTTGTTTTAATGTGTTCCAAGTGAAAAGAGAGACCAGAAAGACTTCAGAAATCTTTTCTGCCTCTAGCAAGAAGGCGATAACAGTGAAATCCTGCTCCCCACCAGTATTGGGTCGAGGGATTATATTTGGCCCTAACTGAGCAACATCCCTCAATGCACTATATTATTATATACAACACTAACTATGAGGACATGCCTAACTCATGGGAGGGAATCCGTGTCTGACTCTTTTTTCCTTGTTTCAGTTGTCTGTTTCTCTGCCATGGGTTTCATCCATGTCCTGTGTTCTACTCACACAGTAGTAGATTTTTTTTAAGGCCAAACTCAAGTTAACATTTTAGGAAAAGACCAGTTTTTATTTTGCAAGGATTTTTTTGCCAGTACTGATTTAAACACTTGTTCTTGTGGTTGTCTTAGATAATCATAGTGTGCAGTAAATGGTTTTAATGGCAATTACTGGAATATATGTGAGCTTCTGAAGCTGGAAACTGAAGTTCAAGTTCTTCACAACTGTTAAGAGGTTGCATTAGATCTTTTTCTCAATTTCTATGGTACCATTGTCTTATTTGTTCTTATTATCTTAGTATCTTGCATATGATTTTTTAGTTTCATGAACTAAGAAATGTAAACAAATTCTAAATCTGATGAATTCTTCAAACAAAATATACTATTTCATTGAATTTTTACTCTTAGGCATGGACCTAATGAGGCTTACTTTCCAGTAGTACTCTGGCTGTGTCATTTGGATATTACCTAATCAGCTTTTGAACTTCCCTGTTGTAGTAGTAAGATCAGAAACCTGGCATTAAGAAAGTGATTATTTTTATTTCCTTTGCTCAAATTGCAAGTGCTATAAGTTTATTCCCTAACTATCTCCATATTGTCAGCTTTAGTGCCAATCCAAATGGAAAACCATGATATGAAATATGAAAAGACAAACAATACCAGGTGCAAATTTCTCCAAAACAAATTTTAGTTCACTTAGAATGGGATGACTCAAACTTCCCTGATAGAAAATTTAGTGACTCTTTCACAGGGGAATCAGAAAATTCTCAGAATGTACTTTTATACCACCTCCTGTAAAGTAGGAGGCTTTTTTCCTTATACAGCTTGTCCTGTTTGTCACTCACAACTTCCAGCCCATGATTAAATATGCTTGTTTATTGACTCAGCCAGAAAGAAATTCACGGACCTGCTACGTAAGTGACCTTTTACAGCTGTGCTGATGTCTTTGTTGTTCTGACCTCAAGTCTGAAACACAACAGATGTGTACTGGAATTCCTCTTGTGCTTTTTGATATTATTATTATTACTACTATTATTATTATTATTATCATTATTATTATTATTATTATTACTACTATTATAACATTTATGTCTATGAAGACACCGAATGGAATAGCAATCTAAATCACAGAAGACTGGAGCCTTATCTGAAGTGTTGCAGACTACTTTTCATTTTTTATGGAGAAGAACACAAGACTAAGGCTATTTTTTCTATTCCAAGTCTTAAGTGGTTCCTTTAGGATTTCAGACAGGTGCAGTTGGTTTCTCTTTTAAATATAAAAAATCCATAAAATTCTAGGCATTATTGACACATTAGTTCTCACAATTTTTTAAAGAGCATTTTAGAGAGCTGACCCTGAATTTGTGTGGGATCTCCTGCTCCAGGTGGATCCCTACAAATCTATGGGGCTGGATCTGAGAATCCTCAAGGAGCTGGCTGATATCGTTGCAAAGCCTCTCTCAATGATTTTTTGACCATCGCCCCAGTTTTCAAGAAGGGCAAAGAAGGAGGACCCTGGAAACTAACAGGCCTGTCAGTCTCATTTCAGTGCTTGGTTAAGTCATGGAAAAGATTATTCTTGAAAGTATTGAAAAACACCCGGAGGACAATTCAGTCTTTGGTCACAGCCAGCACATTTCATGAGAGGAAATTCCTGCTTATCAAATCTGGTTTCCTTCTACAACAGGGTAACTCATCTCCTTGATCTAGGAAAGCCTGCAGATGTAACATTTTTGGACTTCAGCAAACCATTTCTTGCTTTTGGTGCTATCTCTCATAGTATCCTATCCAGCACACAGCTGGACAAGCACATCATTTGATGGGTGAGTGACCTTTTCTAGTGACCTGTCACAAGTGGGACTCCACAGAGCTCCATCCTCTGCCCTGTGCTCTTCAACATCTTCAACATCTTCCTGACCAGTTAGAAGCAGGACTTGAAGGATACTAAGTAAGTTAGCCAATGGCATTAAACTGAGAGGTGCTATCAACTCCATCAAAGGCAGAGAGACCCTGCAGAGAGACTTTGACAATTTAGAGGGATGGGCAATCATCAACCATATGAAGTTTAGCAAGTGATGGATTCTGGATGGGGCAACCCAGGATGTACAGACAGACTGGAGAATGAGAGGCTGGAGAGCAGCCCTTTGGAAAGGGATCTGGGGGTTCTGATCAATGGCAAGTTTAATATGGGTCAGCAGTCCCCTGGCAGCCAAGATGGCCAGCTGTGCTCTGGAGGGCAGGAGCATCACCAGGCAGCCAAGGGAGGGGATTATCCCACTCTACCCTGCACTGGCCTCACCTCGAGTCCTGTGTGCAGTTCTAGATGCCAAATATAAGAAAGATATTAGGCTATCAGAGTCCAAAGGAGAGCAGCAAAGAGGATGGTGAAAGGTCTGGAGGGGAAGTCTTATGAGGAGCAGATGAGGTCACTTGGTTTGTTCAGCTAGAACAGGTAGAAGAGGAGACTGAGGGGAGATCTCATTGTGGTCTTCAAAGTCCTGATGAGGGGAAGTAGAGGGGCAGGTAGAGCATATTCTGTGCTTCTATGATATTTTGGTTAGGCTGAAGTAATAGGGACTGTTGGAAGGAAATCTTCATATTAGCAGGACCGTATTAGTGACTTTGCTATCAGTAAAATATAGATGTAGCTACAACCAGTCTTCACCTACTAACAGGAAGAATTAATAGCAACTACAAACAGATACTTGATAAAAACCTTCAGGGGCCTCATGGCTAACAGAAAGTAATCATCCCTCAACTTTCCCATACAAAGTTTACTAGTTTATATATATCTATATGTGACCTGAACTGCTGTGGGCCTGCGCTGAAATGACCAATCAAGTGGGCTGGGGTAAAGTTAAAGCAAATAAAAGAAAAAAGTTAATTTGTATTAATCAATTACAAATTACAGTATGGGTAAGGTTGGAAGACATCACAGGAAGTCATCTGGTCCAATCTCCCTGTTCAAGCAGGGTCCCCCACAGCATGTTACTGAAGATGCTGTCCAGATGGCTTTTGAGTATCTCCAGTGAGGGAGACTCCACAAATTTCTGGGCAACTATTTCAGTGCTTTGTCACCCTCATGATTCCTGTTCAGGTGGAACTTCCTGTGCATCAGTTTTTGCCTTTTCCCTCTTGCAGTGCACCACTGAGAAGACCCTGGATCAATCCTCTTGACGCCTTCCCTTCAGATACTGATAGACATTGATGAGGTCCCCTCTCAAACACCTCTTCCTCTGGCTGAACAGTCCCACCTCTTTCACACTTTCCTCATGAGAGAGATGCTCCAGTCCCCTAATCATCTCCATAGCCCTCCATTGGACTGTCTCCATTAGTTCCTTGTCTTTTTTGTACTGAGCCCAGAACTGGACACAGCGCTCCAGGTGAAGCCTCACCAGGGCTGAGTAGAAGGACAGGATCCCCTCCCTCGACCTGCTGGCCATGCTCTTCCTAATGCAGCCCAGGATCCCATTGACCTTCTTGGCCACAGGACACTGCTGGCTCAGGGACAGTTTGTTGTCCACCAGCACCCCCAGGTCCTTCTCCACAGAGCTGCTTCCCAGCAGATCAGCCCCCAGTCTGTGCAGGTCCATGGGGTTATTCCTGCCCAGGTGTGGGACCCTGCACTTGCCTTTGTTGAATTTCAGACAGTTCTCCTCTGCCCATCTCCCCAGCCTGTTGAGGTTCCTCTGAAGGGCTGCACAGCACTCTGGGGTATCAGCCACTCCTCCCAGCTTTGTATCCTCAGTGAACTTGCTGAGGAGGCAGCTGCCCTTCCTCTAAGATATCAACGAATAAATTAAACAATACTGGGCCCAGTAGTGAACCTTGGGAGATACCACTAGTGGCAAGTGATCAGTGGATCACAACCCTCTGAGCTCTGCCGTTCAGCCAGTTCTCAAAAACACCTGACGGTCCTCTTATCCAGCCCACAGTTCCTGAGCTTGCCTGTGGGGATAACACAGGAGAGTGTCAAAAGTCTTCCTCAAGTCCAGGTAGACAATGCCCACTGCTCTCATCTATCCAGTTGTCCCATGTAGGAGTTAAACAGCTTAGTTAAACACCACAGATAAATCTCCAGGAAAAGAAGTCAAACATCTAGGCAAATGTAGGATGTGTTAGGAGAGGCACTTTCAAGGGAATGTATTTTTTTTTTCCACACAGCCTGAATTACATGTTCAAAATATAAAAAATGTGTACAGTTCTGCTCTCCCATGTTTGTGGAAACTTAGTTAACTGTAACAAAATTACACAGTTTATCAAATCTATGTAAACATAAGTAGAGAAGATGGACAGTTCTTTTCTTGAAATACAGCCAGAATAAGCATCTGTGAAGAGGAAAGAGACATACAACATGAAGAATATAACATGACTTTAGACTGGAACTTAAAAAGTTTCTTACTCCCAAAGAAGTGAGTTTCTGGAAGAACCAATGAGAACATAAGGAGAATAAATATGATGCAGCTGCCTTTACTGCAGTTACATAAATTTGCTGGGCTTTTTAACTTTGTATGTGTGGAATATAAATAGAAAGCAAGGAAAAGGTTAAAAATGAAAATTTTGCCGGAATGTGTCTCAGAATTTTTTAAACAAGCATGCCTTATTTCTTAGGAATGAGGAGTTACATGGAAAACCTTTATGTAAATATGCAGAGTTAAACACTAAGCCGGTAGCAGTTTCTTCACTGGAAACCTGAAAAACGGCAGAATTAACATAAATATTACCTGCAGGAAAAATGTATTAATTGAGATTTATACAGCACCCTTTATTTCAAAGGATTTTTTAAATATCTTTAGACCTTACTGAACTAAGGTCAGCTTGTGTGAAAACCTAACTATCCAAACTGAACTACACTCATACTTAGGAAAGGTTCTCATGAAGATCCTGGTTTATGTACTCATGAAGATAAAAACACTCCAAATGTGCAGTCTATAAACTTTAAAAAACAGTTTGTGTACTCTTTCCTTCTTTATTAGACTTCCTACAGTCCTGCAATCCAGTTTTTTTGAGATGGACTATGAAGATTTAATCAAAATGTGTAAGGCGAAGTTGTACCAATTCTTTAGACCATAGAGTTGACCATGAAGTTAAAGCTCTGAATGTGACTGCACAGACTTGCAGACTTACGATTTTTATTGCAATTTTATTTTTTCCCTTTCCTTTTCACTCCTTGTTTGTAAATGATACAAAATCAATTCTTGTTTGTCTTGGTATTCAGTTAAGCCACAAAAACTGGAAGGATTCCAACATGGACCAAGGTTCCCGGTCTATCTATAATACTCAATACAAAGTGTCTTAATGTTTCAGATTTCCAGTATGTTCTAAATTCTGATTTATATCTAACTAATAAGCATTTGAGTCTTTTAAGAAAAACTTTAAAAAATGGCAGCTTGTTTTTGACTCACAATTAAATATATGTATAGTATTTATTTATTTGTTTAGCCATGGGTTACCTATGCTGCAGTAGTCCCTGGGAACACTGGTCAGATGCTAGCCAATGTATGAAAGTAGAAAACAAGGACCCAAACACCTCAGAATTCAAGGGATGGGAAAAGAGAGGCTGTTGAAGAGAGATTACTGGAGAACTGAAGGAGATCTGTCAGCTAGTATCAGGACAATGGCTGTTGGCACAAAGTACCAGTACCTAAACAAGCGAGATGTGTTCCATGACAAATGAGTTGCCATGAGTGCAGAAGCACTCCTAGGCCAGACAAAGTAGCTGGAAAGGTAGGAGGTGGGAAGGTGGTAAGACAGTATGGAAATAGGAACAGAAATGGTGAACAAGGGAGGATGTGGGAGGAAAAGTGTGAAGTCAAGTAACGTGAGAAGATAATAAAAGAAGGGTATGGAAATGGGATCTGAATGTTTGCAGCTGGGAGAAGACAGGATGATTAAGACAAAAAAAGCAAGAAATCATCAGGCTTAAATTCCACAAAATATAGGGAGACAGGGAGGAGAGAGTGATGAATAAGAACAAATGGAATCAGTATGGGAAAGGAAGACAGAGGGAGTCTTTAAAAGACTGTCCAAGTAGCAACTGTGGGAAGTGTCAAAGGAATATGAGCACACTGTGAAAGTTTTAAAAACTGGACTGCACAGTGAAGACGCTCCTGTGCAGACCTGCTAGGAAGCTGTTTTTTCAAGCATAATTTTCCTGTCCATGACTGAATCATATTTTTCCAAGTTGAAGAGAAAAAACCTGAGATGTTTTCTTGAGACTCTAACTGATGACAACATATTTACTGAACTTCTCACAAAAATCATCACATAAATATTTGACTCTGATTGTGATTTCAGCAAGTTTATTTCCAAGAGTTTGATTTATAGATAAAATTTCATGTACTGAGACTCCAAGCAAAACAACAAAACTGAGATTATATGAGAGGCAAAGTTACTGGGCTTTGTTGTAACATTTTATTTGCTGCTACTATTTTTTTATTTTTAGGATATAAGTCACAGAAACTAAATGAAGCTTCAGAAGAACCTTTCCATTTTAGTAATTTGAATGTCAATATTAAATTCTTCTCCCCGATAAATTTCTTTCTGAAGTTTTTAGATACAAAGTTCTGCAAAGCAATGCAAAATCTGAATAGTGATGAATTTGTACATTTAAAGTAATCCAAGACTATTCAGGACAACATAAATGTAGAGTACCAGTTATAGTCTGATTTACGTGATTTCATAATGCTGAGACTTTGTTTATATCTGTGGAGTAAATTCCTGACTTATAAAGGAGGACTGATTCAATTGAAACATTTCTAACTTTTTCCACAGTCATATTTTTAGAGAATGAACTGTTGGCCATAATGAGGAAGGCAAGGAAATGAACAGGTTCCATCTTCCATCATTACAGAGCTGGGCTGCCTGCTTGACAGCTGAGGTCAGATTTTACTTGTCTGTGAGCCTGATGAAAATAAGTGTAAAATATATTAACTCTTTCATTTTCTACTTCTTTTGGATCAAAATCTCATTGCTTTGAAGTAGTGTTACTGAAACATTTTGAAATCACAAGCCTGTAATACTTGTGTCCTTGTTACTTGAAATCAGTTCTAATTCTAGCAGCAGCTGAAAGAAATGCAATTTCAGGACTGCGAATTGGTGCAGCTGAGATTATAAACTGGCACCATACATGTTCTCTCCAGTGCATGAAAGCCAGTGAAAGTTTTCTCTGGCTAAGGACATAGCCAACATGTCAGGACCTCACCCTGGCTTTGCTCTTTGTGCATTTTGCACATTCTTTTTATAAGGTGCCACAGAGCATGTGTGAGGACCCTGTTCTTTCTTAAGGACTGAAGAAACCTTTCAAACGCTGTTAGTAGGCTATATGTTTTCCTATTTCTTTCAGTCATCTAATTTTAATATAAAGAAAATTTCTTGTAACTTGTAGGAAATGAAAGGGGATGATCTGTAAGTTTTGCAGCCCTACCATATGGGACCAGTCAGTTAATATGAGAGATGAGAAGTTTTTACTCTGTTGCTAAATGAAAAACAAAGGCAGGGAAAGTCCTTGTCCAGACACTGGACTGAACAATATTTGGGAAGCAAGCTCTGCATAATGTAAATTGGATATACTAATGTACAAGCTTGGTAAAGGAATCCTAACTGTGTATATAAAATATTTCCTTGATGAATAGTCAGCAGCTCTGGTTTCTGTTTAAATTCCTCCCTCCACAGTCATGCATCTAGGAAACCAGATTGGAAAAGATTCATTTCTGGCATTACCGAATTTACTGGAACAAACAGAAATACATTTACTGTGAAGAAACTCTTTCTGAAAGAGGCACCAATGGTGTCATGTCAGATGGGGAAGATGCTGTTAGTCTGTGTCAGACCCTTCAAAGAAAGGGTGGCTGAAAAGGTCAGGATGCACTGAAGAAGCATGACGTTTTGTTTTCTGAGGAAAAACCACCTGCTTAACATGAAAAACACCAAGCTTGAACATCAGACATATGCAAGTGGCAATGCTTGATCATTTAGGCACAAACATCTGATATATGTGGCATGGAAATGTCCATAAGAGCTGTTCCTGCCTTGAATGCACCCAGAGGAACACTGCTCTCTACAGGGAAAATAAAGGCATAGAATGGCCTTGTCTGGTGTAACTACAGTATCCTGACATGTCTGTCTAATTTTGCCAACCTATTTTAAAAAATAAGCAACATGTCATCTGAAGAAACTGCTTTTGTATTTAAGAGACTTTTTTCTTCTTAATAACCAAACAAAGAGGATGAAGTTTTTAAGAAAGGTATCTGAACATAACCATGAATTATGAACATGCTCACTTTCTTGCTTTCAAGACAATAGACAACTGCTCATTGAATAAATTGAGTAAAAGGAAGGTTTAACTAGGAATTGCTTTCATGTGAAGCTGTAGTTGTGGTAGTGGAATAAAACAAATTCTCTGAACACACAAAAAAATAATTAGTCACTGGCATCTAAAGAAGAAAAAAATTAGTTAATTTATGGAAGGCCTTGTTAAATGCCACAGTTTATTATAAAAGATGTGATATAAAAAAGAAATGCGTTATATAAAAAAAAAAAAACAAGCTTCAAGAAACCACAGTAAAAGGGAGATAATAATTTCTTATATTACAAATTTCTGGAAGAGCTCAGCTTCTGCTTTTTGGGAGCAAGTATTTCCTTCTCCTTGTTTAAGCTTCTGGTAGGACAAAGGTACTGCAAAAATAAGTTAGATAAGCAGCATTAAAACAGTACACAGTTTCTTGACAAAACATAGGAGAAGAAAGAGAGGCAAGGTTGGAAGGAGACAACTCGGGAAGGCTACATGAATGTAACCTGCAGTCACTAGAATAACAGATGTTTTTGCTGTGCATACTTTCTCATAATTAAAATAATACAAATTTAGACAGACTAAACTAAAAACCTGGAGCTTTTTTGGATTTCCATATAATGTCAAATTTGAGAAACATTACTTCTTACCTAAGGTGAACAAAAGAGAACAGAAACTACCTCCTTCTGGAAGCTATGCTAAGGCACATGGAAAATAAGGAGGTGATTGGTGACAAACAAAATGGCTTAACTAAGAGAAAATTGTGCCTGACAAATTTAGTGGCTTTTTACAGGTGTGACAGTGTTGGTGGATATAGAAGATAATGATTTCATCTGCTTGGACTTGTTCAAAGCATTTTAAACTGCCCCACATGACATCCCTGTCTCCAAACTGCAGAGACATGCCTTTGATGGATGGACCAATCAGTGGATAAAAGGTCTGGATGGTCACACTCAAAGAGTTGTGGTCAATGGCTCTAAATCCAAATGGAGACCAGTGAGGAGTGGATGTTCCCCAGGGGTCTGTACTGGGACTGGGGCTTAACCTCTTTGTTGGTGACATGCACAGTGGGACTGAGAGCACCCTCAGCAAGCGTGCTGTTGACAATGAGCTGTGTGGTGCAGCCGACACACTGGAGGGAAGGGATACCATCCAGAAGAAGCTGGACAGGTACGAGAGGAAGGACTGTGAAAACCTCATGAAGTTCAATGGGGCCAAGTGCAAGGTCCTGCATCTGGATCAGGGCAATCCCAAACATGGGTACAGGCTGGGTGGAAAAAGGATTCAAAGAGGAGAAGGACTTGGTGGCATTGAGTGACGAGAAGTTCAACATGACCTGGCAGTGCCCATTTACAGCCCAGAGAGACAAACACATGCTGGCTACAGCAGAAGAACTGTAGCCAGCAGGTTGAGGGAGATGATTTTCCCATTCATCTGCTTTCATGAGACCCCACCTGGAGTAGCATGTCCCACTCTGGGGCTCTCAACAGAAAGGCAACACGGATTTGCTGGAGCATGTCCAGAGAAGGGCCCTGAAGATGACGAATACTGAATCACCTCTCATATAAAAACAGGCTGAGAGAGTTGGATTAATGCAGTCTGGAGAAGAGAAGGTTGAGGGGATACCTTATTGCTTCTTCCAATACCTGAAAAATTGTACAAAAAATCTGGAGTGGGACTTTTTACATTGGCATGTTTGGATAGGACAAAGGGGAATGGGTTTAAGCTGAAGGATGGCAGGTTTAGATTAGATACTAGACAGAAATTCCTTATTGTAAGGGTGGTGAGACACAGGCACAGGTTACCCAGAGACATTATGGCTACCCCATCCATGGAAGCGTTTGAGGCCAGTTTGGATGGTGCTTTGAGCAGTGTGGTCCAGTGGAAGGGGAGCTGGGAACTAGGTGACCTCTAAGATCCCTTCTGAACCAAACTTTTCTATGAGTATATGTATTTCATTTCTTCAGTATCAAGTGAATTTAGTAATGAATGGGACCAGCAGCTATTTGAAATCTACACAGAATAGTGGAGCCAATAAAAAAAATAAATCTATTTGTTTATTATATCTCAAAAATACCATTTTTATAGTCTTTATTTTCATATCATTTTTATCCTTCAATGAGTAATATGTTGGAGGTTATGTAAATGTCACTTCAATATTGAAATCAGATGTATGTATATAGATGTTTTTATTAGATGCTGGCTACCATATATTAATAGCAAGATCACTTACATTTCTGAGAAATAAAGGACAAGTGTATAGAAAACTCAACTCCTTTGACCTTGTAATTCTATTCATTGTAGCTTTTGAGCAGGTAGAAGAAAGTCTGACTAACCTTCAGCTCTGGGTAACTGGCAATTTCTGGAGTACAATCTCATATAAGAACAGATGCTTTGTAGTTATTTATTATCTTCTTGTAGTTTTATACCCAACAACTAGTTAAAGGCAATAGTCATTTTACTGATCTGTGTTCCAGACATTTTTGATTTTGTCTTTTATGACATGAAGAGAAGCAGCCAAATCTACAAAAGGCCTATTACAAACTACTATTCCATGCCACTGTCTAAGATCATCTGGATTTCTCCTATTATTAGTTATCTCAAACATTCCAAAACAATGAAAAAAGTTATTATTCTACCTCAAATCAGAGTAGATTATTTTAGTTCTCTCAGCTGGAGAATGGATAGAAGTATCTCAGAAGCTCTCAGTTTCTATACTGTAGAATGGATAGCTGTTCTAATACGTGTTCTGTTGAACAAATCAAAACATGCTTCGTCTGGTACATGTGGATGCTGACGCGGTTTGTCTGATGTTTTGTTTTTACCAAACAATAAGAACTTCTAGATTTATTACTGTTGGCTTGGATACCATTCCTGGGCACAAGCAAAATTTTTCAGCATTTCTTTACCTATTCACTATACTGTAGCTCAGAAGCAACATGACAGCAGTAGCAATTTCTCCTCATTAGTATTATAACACTTCAGTAATGATCCTGTGTTCTCTGGATCAGCTGACCAGGGGAAGATAGTTTACTCTTTAATACTATTTACACAACTGGTCTGATTTGTAAGTGCTCTTTAGATTTCAAGATGCCTTGCTGATGCTGCCAAAAACTACTGTACAGTGGGCCTGTTCTGAGTGCAATGGACTATATAAATTCCAGACATCCTTTCCAGACTATATAGTTTTGTGTCTCTATGTTCATCTTATAGTTACATGTATGAGTACTTACGGTGTGTGTAGTCCTATCTTCAAGAAACCCTTTGGAACTATTTTCAAACCTAGAACCATTTCCAGTGTTACTGTTCCTGTCATGCCACTTGTTTGCTGTCTCAATTACACTAAGAATATTTACCAATCCTACTGCACCTCTGGAGCAGCTGGAATCTGTTATCTTCTCTTTGTTGTATTGTCAACACAACTGACCCAACACATTGGGAGAGTGGGAGCTGGATGAATGTGTAGCAAAAGCAGCCCAACAAAAACACTGGCACCCTGTGCAATCATGCAGTTAGCATATGGGTGGATGCAAAAGCACAATCTCTTTTCCTTTGGCCTGCTCATCAATGCCTATGTGTATAGAGCAAAGAAGACCACGTATCTTGCCAATATACAGAATCAGTATCTGGCCTATGTAGATCAGTAGTCAGGAGCAGCTGATTGAGAAGAAGAGTACAAGAAAAATAAGGTGCTTGATACATGTGCATGTCAGCGGAGACCTGAAGAAGATGAACAGACAGCTCTTTCTCTTTCCAAATTATAGGAAGATGTTTAGATTTTCAACAGCAAACTATTGTACATATGGAAGTCACAACTTGCTCTCACAAGAAAATGCAAAATGAAGCAGCACTTCTCAAGCTGATTTCACTTTATTCAATAAAAATAGTATCTGGTGAGATCATTGAAATTGATCAAGAAGTAACAGAGATAGTGATGACACAATTTATTATTCAGTTACTTTGGTTTCCTACAGAGTTACCATGTTCCATTAAAGTTACCATACAGTTTCTGCAAAATAGCATGTGGTATTGTATGTTTTCAAATCATTACCTTGCATTCTTTTCTAGTACTCTGAAAGTGGAGACTATTGAAAGAAAGTGAATGTAAAGTGCTTAATTGGTTGTACTGTTATTTGGTAAAGGATGATGGCAGAGGTTGCTCTCCATTTCAAAGACATATCAGTTTTTTTAATTACATGCTAGTGGTAATATTTCTGTGAGTTTCTAAACCAGAAAATTAAAAACATGTGAGACTATTCTGCTGTAAAAGTGTGTGTGTTAACTCTTCACCATTCTATTAAGAAATTATAAACTACATGAATTTCTACCAATGAAAAGAGAGACAGCAAAGATGATGTAACCTGGTTTCTATTTCCATAATTCAGTAAATAAAAAATATCATCTCCCTAATGCCTCTTTTTGGTCTGTCAATCTAAACAGAATTTAACAATAAAGGAGTATTTGATTACTTCAGTTGTCTAGTTAGTGAAACTTAGGCCATTTGTGGCCTACTGTCCTACTTTCTCAGGGGAAGCCCAGTGTAATCAGAAATTGTGTATGAAAATCCAGCCTGTTGAAGATGAGTGTGAAATACATACTTTCATCCCAGGAGTAAGAATCGTTTTCCTCAACATATGGACCATGCAGAAATTGGAACTTAATCTCTACAGTCAATATATACATATGCTTGTGTTTATGTATATTGTATTTTAATACAGTGATGCTGACCAAAAGCCAGACATATTTTTTTCATTTGTATTTGGACCTATAAACACCCTTTGTCTAATGGGGAAAATGTCTGGCCTCTGGCCAATTTATGAGGAACTGACAGTGTAGCAGACCAGGTAAAACAAAGTTAATATCTAGGTATCTGAACACTCATTGAAGTTTTAACCCCAGCTCAGGTACTGGCTTGTAGTTTGTATAAGCAGAGAGTATTATGTAATTCTTCTGTGGCAAAGTAAAAGCATCTAAAATGTCATATATCTCCTTTCAGCTATACTCTATGCACAGAAAAGTAAAACCCACGTGTACACAGTCACAAACACACATCTATGTATAAATGTAGGAAATAAACTTATGTAAGTGTGTGCAAAATTTACATCTATATTGCCAGTTTCTTCCCTAGGCAAAATGTTTTTTTAGGATTTGAAGAAAACTGCTGTCCCATTACAACCCTTACTGCTCAACCATAAAAAGATTTGCTATGTTTGAACCTTCACTCGGCAAATGTGGGCTCTTTTTTGTGTTTGGTTTTTTTCTTGTGTGTGTGTCATTCAAAAGCAAGGGAGGAAACACCTGAATTTGACACAAACTTAGAAGTTGCAGAGCAAAGAAACAGAATCACGTTACTCTTCAACAGGCAGCTATGGTGGGAACCCACTTCAGTGAGTATGGCTCTGCACTGCTATCCTATGCATATATACCAGTTGTCAACTTCATAATTACATGTGCATTCATGCCGAGATGATGATGGAGTACTATGGTTTTTGTGGAGAATCTTTTCTTTTCAGGCTTAGGAATCTACTTACTAGACACTGAATACAAACTTCCTATCATGGTAAGAAACATTATTCTTGAAGTACATGCCCCATGAGATGAGAAAGGAGCAATGTGTGTGTGCCTTACTAACCACTGCCTTTGAGTATAATCTTAATTCACAAAAATCTCTCATATATCATGTCATCTCTGAAAGGACAGAAAAGCTTGGTTTTGCCAATAGTTCTCTCTGTGTCCTAGCTGTACACTAGCTGCTGCAAATGCTTGAACTTGCAAGGTGCCAAATCTTCAGAGAATTTTGCAGGTAGTTCATATTTACACACAATTAATACCATTGAAGTTATTAGATTGGTGCTGTGCTCAAGTGCACAGCATTTACAGTAACAAGCCCTGAGCAAGCCAGAGGAAGGCACTTTTGTAAGACACTGAAAATTTATTTGTATTTATTTGTTTGACCACTTTCCTAATGCAGCCGCTTAAGGACAGCCTCAAAATTTTACTTCTTTTGGTAACTTAATCTACCCATTTATCAATACAGACATTTATTCAAAAACCCCCAAACAAACCCCAAAGTTAAAGGCTTATGTTTCTTTTCTCACAGTCAAATCATATTCACATTCTGAATGGATTGTAACTGGGAATCAGAAGCAAATTTGTAGTCCTTCTTCACTATTGACTGTCACTTTGCATTTCCTTGCATAATTTATTACCTTCCTTGTTTTTAACAGCAAGCCAGTAAAATTTTGGTCTTTAAACCCGTGACTGCTTATCAATCTGATCTGCCATTCCACCTAGATCACCGTCAGAAGAAATTCTGGCTATTGCTAGACTCAAATATATCAAAATTATTTCAGAAATACATGTCAGCTACAGTGGGGCCAAAAGACAACATTAGCTTATATGCAAAAAGCAGACAGAAACAGATACGGAAAAGCTGATCTCTTATTTAGAGGATTTAATATAATTGAAACAAATAATCATTTACCCACGTAACTAAGAAGCCCACCTCTGCTCTGAACAGACCCAAATTTCTTTGTTAAGAAACTTCCGCAATTGCTGACGTGTGACTTTAGCCAATAGCTTCCTGCTGAATAAGTGCTGAGGGCATTCCTGAAATTCCTCGAGGGAGGTTCCTGGCCAAGCTTTGGCGGCTGTGTCCATCCCAGTTTTGTACTGAGTGCTGAGCTGCACCCACGCAGAAGCCGGCTGGTGTCAGCACACACTGGAATTTCCAGACATATATGGACAACACTCGTGTGAACAGGGTGTTCTTCACCCCCACGCACAAACTGGGACCAGGACATGCTGAGGTCTCACGTTATAGATTCCCAATGAAGCAATCACATGAATCCAGTGTTTTAATTTGATATCCACATCACCAAGGCAGAGTGGATGCCTTTTTCCTTTGTCTGGTTTTTTTTTTTTTTTGTTTGCTTTGTTTAGTTTCTGGGGGCATTTTTAAAAATTAAATAGTGTGGAATTTCTTTCAATAAGGTGGATCTTATTACAGAAATTTCAGTGTTTTATAATTTTTTCTAAGCTTTTGATAGAAGTATTCTGGATCTGCAAAAGAGTTTATTTTTTCTCACCAAATTGTCTAAAATTGTCACTCATTTAACAGATTATATCTTCTTCAAAATGCTTTACCTTTACAAGTCTAACTTAAATGGAATAAAAAAAATAAAATAAGCATTGATTTTACACCTTCATCTCACATGTCTGTGGAATGCTACAATTCTCACTAAATTCCTGAGTAATCATAAAGGTATATTTATGACTTCTTTCAGCTCAGAAAAGTGAACATTCCCATTCAGAGTCACTGGTAAATTTTCTTCAGAAGGCAGAAATATCAAATGTGCATGAAAAGCTCTTTATCAACAGACCATTTTTGGCAGCCAGTTATAAATGTGTTGACACCCTTTTCTTCAACAAGTACTGACTACCCATTTCTTTCATTCCTTCCCAAAAGTTCTGCCTACTCTGAAAGTGCATTCATGTTACTTTGAGTAAGGAAGGACTCAAATAACAAAATATGTCCCTCCTGCCCCTCTTTCACCTTTTGCCATCTCAGACCCACTGTTGTTTCCAGTCATGTTTTGTTTGTGTATAAGCCTTACATTGTTATTTATGCTTTTTCCCTACTCCGCACTAACAGTATTTGAGCTGAAGGTCACTGCCATTTCCTTGGTCTTCTTCCAGGGATTTAACTGTTTCTTAGTTCTTTTCAATAACAACTACCATTTGCATTCAAGCTAGAGTACATATATAAATTGCCACTCCTTTTTTTACATTGTCATGTGGTCCTTGGGACCTCTTGAATTATGTTGCATATATAATGGGACAGGCGTGACCCACAGGGTGGACTCTAATACTGAATGTTACAAGGATGGTTTGCTGCTGTAGTGATCCCAGTCAAAACATCAAGTAAAGAAAATAAAGTATTCCATCATGGACCCTTGTTAAATTGGAAGACATGATACAAATACTAATTTTTCTCAAAGGCATGTCCTGGCACTATTTGCTGGAAGCCATTACTTTCTATGCAGAAGCATCTAGCTGCATTTACATGTTAGCTAAAGGAGAATCAGGGGTTTTACATAGTATACAAAAATTTGTAAATTACCCATAAAAATGTACCAGCAACATGACCTATTTCTTTCTCTGAGTTCTTTATGAATGGCTCATAAAGCGAGTTTATTAGTTTTGGTAAGAAGTACAACAGAAATATAGCAATAAGGTGTATATAAAAGATGCTATGAGACATAGATAAAAGTTTTACAAATACCCAGAAATAATCCAAACGTCCTTGTTGAAATATGGCTTTAAAGCACTGAGCTTTTTGTTACATCATGAAGTATTTTAAAGCTATAATTTAAATTAAAAATCTGAAAAATCTACATACACAGTGGTGTAAAAATACCTTATTTTTTCTTATTATCTCATACAATAAATCCCAAATTTTTTTACTTTATCTGAACTTGCCCCAGCTCTAAATTCTGAGGCAGAGATCTTCTTCTTGCTATGTTTTTATTAGTACTTAGCATAATGGGCCAATGGCTAAGATCAGGAGTCCCCAGGAAGACTGGCAGTATAAAAAAAATTAGTATTTCAACTAAATAGGGAGAAGCAAATGAAATAATTCTTTCTTTTGTTATATTGGATTTTCTTTTATCAAGGATATCTATGCATGAGTCACTATAATGTCCAGCACAAATGTGTATAACAAAACACATACCAAGCTACTGAAAAAAGAAAGGCCTTTTCATTGAAGTGATCACTTGTCTAAGGTAGGACAATGTGGATATCTAAGAAAGAGAGTGAAAACAGGATAAAAATAAAACCCTTGGATTAACATGGTAACTGTAGAACATCCTTTGCTTATTTTTAGTCTGTATGTATTTCTGCTAAATGGGGTTGAAAAAGTCCAACCAGGGATTAATTGAAACCCAGCAGAATATCCAACAATTGCTTTTGAACTGCATACAGTTCTAAAAATTTGAAGCTTCCTTATTGGAAAATGTTAGGAATTATTCCAAATCAGCTAATATCCTGGTAATTGTATTTTTTGTTAAGATACCTCAGGTGACATTAAAAGTGATCTCTGGAGCCAGAAGCTGTAACTTGCTATTTAAGCATTTCAAAGTACTCTTAATTAAATAAAATTTCATCAAAATATCCTATTTCATCAGATCCAACTTTCAACATCAATCATTTTTTGTGACAACTTTGGCCTGAGGAAAAATGCCATCAGTGCTATCTTTCATTCCATTATCCAATACAACTGCTCTGCTGTTTGTAATCTGTTACTATTGTCACGGATGTTTCTAAACTGCCGTTTTACTAACATATATATTTCCCGTGTACATTTTCTGGTTCAGCCAGAGGAGTTTCTTTGAATCTTTAACACATTTTGATTTGTCTATACACTCCTGGCATGTTTGCTTGATGGGCATTCCTGTGAATATTTGCAGAATGTTGCAGAGAATTTCACAGTGTCAGAGAGATGGCATAGGCAGCAGGGAGAATCAGTGATTGTCAGGGAAGCAGAGTTAACACAATAAACAAACATGGTAGTACTTCCACTCTCTTTGTGGCCATAATCAATAAAGGATCAATAAACTTGGCATGCAAAAGTGGTTGTTGTGCTTTTCCTCTATGTTTTTCTGTAGAAACTCTATCAAGACATTAAGGAAGAAAAACCAATGAGCTTACACTTCAAGGGTTTCCAGCTGTTTGAAAACTTAAACAGTCCTGGAAGATGATGACACATGAGACTTTAAACAACAAAAAAATTAATGTGAAATGTTTTATCACCATATCAGTATGGTTTAATTCTGTTATCCTATATCCTTCTTAAAAACAATTTGTCCACAGTTTAGTAGGGTGTTACTGGTGCAAAACTAGGGCAAATTACATTTGGCAGCAAATGTCTTTCTCCCCAGCCCCCATTGCATTCTATGGGAAAGCTGACAATAGGTAACATGATGATGGGAAGGTCTTGCAGGGGGTACTGAAGGGTGAACAATGAAAAGTTCCTGCAGGAGGTACCTCTCAATAATGACATCCACAGAGTGGAAATCCTCTTGTGTGATGAGAAGAAACTTCAAAGTTTTTGAAATAGTGGGAATGATTTCACAAAACCTAATTCATGGATCCACATAATGCTTACGATGAATGACCAAAAAAAACCTCATACACACCTGAGAGTGCCTGTTCTTCTTAAGATACTGTTTTATATTTTTACCTCTATCCATCTGCAGGAATTTATTCCAATGCTTTTCTTTTGGACTCTTTTGTGGCTGTGTACAAACTTGTCAGGAAACATGGCTGCATGTCATCAGGCATATTTCCAGGCTGCAGTGTCTGCAGTGCCTGAGGCAGGCATACTAATAAGCTCATGATATATTATTTTATACTAACACCAGGCATTTTTACAGAGCAAGATGAAAATACTACTGCTAGATATGAGCTGTCTTTCTAATAGGATTTTGGACAAAATAAATAGGCATACTTCTTTTGCAAGAATTGCAATACAGACAGGAGAACTATAGTGTTTCTTGAAGGCAAAAAGATGTAGTAGTAAAACTTCAAGATGTGTAGCCAAAACCAGATTTGTATTTTTTAAGTACACTTATTCCCAAGATTGATGCAACTCTCATGTAAAAAAAAATCTTAGATCATATGAAGTTATTTATTTTCAGCTTTGGAAAGGTAAAAGAAAGAAGCTTGTTAGAAAAAAAAAAAATCAAATGGATCTGACTGCAATCCTAAATCAATCTGTTCCTCAGTTTGGCAGGTCACAGAGCAACTTAACAGTTGTATAAAATAAGTTTGACTCCAAATCCATGGAATGTGCAGAGTAGCCACTAATTTTTTAAACAAGTCTGAAGACAAGATGTTTAGACCTTGACATATCTTTCCCTGTCTCACTGATCCTTAAAAGTTGGTTTTTTTAATTATATGTATGCAGATAGGTGCATAGTAAAGTCTGTGAAAAAAATAAAATCCCCTAATTGATTCTAAATAATTACAATAATTGATTCTAAATAAACACAATCACCTATGTTTCATATAAAGCATACAGAAATTGCTTTCTTCCAGAAACATCTCTGATTATGATGAGGGTCACATATAAGTAGAGAAAAGATTTCTTTACACCACAGTTTCATTCCTCTGTCGCTGTCACAACATGGATGGGTAGAAAAACCGCACGAAGTCCAGGGTCAGGTATCAATGGTGGCAAGCCTGTTCAATGGTTTTTCCCCGATGCTTTTATATGTTAGTTTGAAAAAAGTGTGTTAAATGGCATAAGGTAATTGGTCCTCTGGCCATCCACCCCTTGAGGGGATTGGCCAAATTCTAAGACATCCATTTCTAAATATTTTGCTAGTTAGAGCCATAACAATCCAGCAAAACAATCTGCAAGTGCAAATGTTTACAAAAATGGTAACTTTGCTTTAGATAGCTTGAATGGGAAAGACAGAGCTCTCACAAAATGGTAGAGAGCTGAAGAAATTCACTGCTGAATCTTTTTCAGCATCCACATTCCTCAAGCCTTCATCTTCTGCAGATTGCTCTGTCTGTTGGACCAGATATTGCAGAGTGCCAAACAAGGGACAACTGTGTGAAGAGGGGATCTTTTTCATGCCATGACCTATTCTCACCAGCATTTACATTCAGCTAATGGAATGTGGAGAACCAGTTATGCCTAACACCTTGTTGAGACTTAAGGGCTCTTAACTTTAGTATTCCAAGGAATACAAAGGCCAAATGGCTGTCAACTGAAGCAAGGTTCAGCTTGGAAACAGGACAGAAATCCTTAACAGCAAACACAAATGGGAACAGTTCTAACCATCAGGTGGAGTCTTCTGTGTAAGATATATCTTGTGAAAGATAGGCTATGATTCAACTGCAGGTTTTGGGGCTTAATGCAGAAATGGCCGGGTGAAACTGTGTGGCCTGAGTTATGCAGGAGGTCAGACATCATGTCCAGAAGAGACTCTTCTGAGAAAGAAATTTATAAAAATAGTAACAGAAGTATGCAATCCAATTAGTGTATCAAGCATTTATTTATTATTTGGGTTCAAAATTCTAATGTTCTTTCCCCCCATGGATTCCTAGAGCCATTTATAACAGGCCAGCTTCCCATGACTACTTATATTTAGTTTTTCTTCCTGGTAGTCACTGGTCACATTTTTAGGCTTTGCATTGCATTTTAAATAACCTGAGTCATTTCATGTTCATGTTTACCACTCTATTCCTTATTTTATGGGATTTTTCCATGAGTCTGAAGTGATAAATGTCCTTTCCTCCTCTCTGCTGAAAAAGTCACAACCACAAGTCATCCATCACAGCTCAAATTTGTCCCTTAAAATTTTATCTTCTGCTCACAGAAGAAGTATTTCCAAACTAGAAGTTAAAACTCAATTTTTCTTTAATTCTCAGAGGAGATGAAAAGAGCTCTCCTTTCCTCCAAAAAGATTATTTCCACTTTTTTCTTCAAATTCTGCATAGAAAATTAACTAAATGAAAAATCCTTTCATTCTTGGCACCTCAAGCACTTGCAGTTCCTTTCAGGGTATTTGTATGCTTTTTATACTGGAAGAAAGAGAGCTGAGAGGGAAAAGGATAGGCTGCTGTTGTGTCCATCACCTCTGTCCCTCACATACAGTTCAATAGTTTCAAGCTTCAAAAAGTAAATACGTCATGCCCAAAGTGCAAGGAACAAATATCAGGCAGTGTGTCCAGACACTTTCTTTAAAGGACGCAGTACGTTCAGCTCTATGTTGTATATCATCTTGCATCTTACTCTGAATTTATGAGCAGTGTCAAATCTGACTGAGATGTGTCATCTAAAGCATCACTTGCCCCATGTGTGATAAACCTGCTTCTTTCAGCTTTCTGCAGATAGGAGCAGTCTAGCAGTGCTAGGCTGTTACATACATCCACAATGTCTGGCCAGCAGGAGGGTTCTGTGCTGGGGACCTCAGTGAGGCACACATGCCTCCAGCTTCCTGGTACTTTGGCAGTGCTGTGGCCCTCGCTTCCAACATGGTGAGTACATGAGTAAGGTTTGCAGTTCAGTCTTTTGGTTTCTAAATCTTCACATTTAGTTATTAGTTTTAAAGGCAACACACTGCAGAGGGAAAAATAATGTGATGTGTGGAGCTGGCAGTAGAGATTTTTCCCCAATGTTTGTGAGGATCCCATTTCCCACAGATGTCACTGCCAAGAAAAGCCTTTTTTTTTTTTTTTTTTTTAAGGAAATAAGGATTGTTAGCAATAATCTTCTGCCTAAAGTATTTCTCCATTCAAATGCTGACCCTACTGTAAAACAAGAAAGACTTATTCAAAAATACTTATTATTTTGAGTGGGAGAAGAAGGCAAAGAGGCCCAATATGTGGAACTGAAAAGATTAATCCAACAGCTGTAGAGGTAACTACAGAGCTATCTTGCAAAACACCTTGGAGAAGCAGAGGGAAGGAGAGAGGGCAGACACCTTCCCAAGGAAGTCTGTTGCCTTTAACATTCAGCTTCAATAGTGGGAAATTTTAAATCTGTGTGTGCAAGAGCAAAGCCTGAGCCTTTATTAAGCAGGGCAATCTAATATTAAATACTTGCTCTCAGAGACCCATAAATGGTTGTATCATGCCTACCCTGTTTTGTGTATTCTTTCATTGTCTTTTTAACTGATAGGCAGAAAAAGTGTTTCCTGAAGGAAAGATCAGGCAGGATGGTGAGTCATACACTTTTATTCCTCTGGCTGCTATTTAGTGCATTAATAAACAAGAACTGTAAATATCTATAGATGTCTGAGGAGGAAGTCCTCTGCTGCAGCCACTGATGAGAGCTGCTGATAGGGAAACCAATGCAGGGCACTGCACAGGCCCTGGCATTAGGAATAGGAGGGAAGAACTCAGCAGAGCCTGCTTCCAGTAGGTTGAAAGGACAAAGCAGGTTTCCTCCTGACTGAACAACTGTCAGTGATCACACAAAGTGAAAGGAAGTAAGAAACCAGAGCAGCATGACCTGTTGGGATTAACTACAAAAGCTAATTCAGAAGCCCCTGCTGCTGCCAAAATTATGAGGACAAAGAATTTGGCTTAAAGACACTTTCTTTCTCTTCCTTTGTAACTGAATAACTCCAAGGAGGTGTAGAATATAAACCTGATAGAAAAATATGGGAGCCTGAAGGTTGTTTTTCATAAACAGATCTGATACAATTACTGGTAGCAAAGAGGAAATTGAGCTAGAAACTATGAATCCCTAGGCAAACCTCCTGAAAATTTAGCGTGTGTTTGGGAGTGAAGGTTTTGGTTGGACTTTCCCCTAACAGGCAGACAGAATGTGCTAAGTCTGAGTCCAATTCCATGTTTTTCTTTGTTTTCATTGTTATGATAGTCATGGCTACTGCTGCAAAATTAGGCCATTAAAAAAAAGGCAAGCAGCCCATGCCAAATGGTTCCCATTTGAGCTAAACTCCTTGGGCTCAGCAATAGACAGAAAGGTACCTATTTAGGACATGTGTTTTCTGCTTATTTCTGCCCTTGACTTGTTTTGGATGATACAGTGAGTTGACAGATGAAATTTCCTTCCTAGGGAAAAAGGCTGATATTTTCCAAACTATTTTCATCCCAAATTGGCATTTTCAGAGACCAATATGTTTAGGAAAAAAATCAGTTCAGAAATGTCAAAATATTTTTTTTAAAATCAAACCCAAGTATTCAACGTTTCCCAAACTGTTTTAAGTTTTCTCACACATGAACTGGAGCCATGTTGCCTTCCCAGGGGGTGGCAAGGGCATTATACATACATTTATAACCACAAAGTAAATATCAGATTTTGAGCTAATGGAAAGCTGCTCAAAAACTAGAATCAGCATGGGAGACTTGCACCTGTGCTAAATATGCAAAGAACTGGCCAGAATATGTATCCTGGGCCAGCACTGATAGACCCTCACAATGTGATGATCCCAAAGCAACCTAGCTGTACTATCATGGCACAGAACCCACAAATGCTTGATGACTCTTCTCAACCAAACAGTGTAAAAATTCCCTGTGACTTTCATCTGTTGCTGTAGAGCACCTATGGTTCACAAGACAAAATCACAATCAAAAATTTAGCAGCTGGTCAACTTTAGCATAGACCTACTAATATAAGTTGCACCAGAGCTTGCACTGCTAAAGAGTAGGAACAAAATGGTCTCAGGATCTGTGGAAATGAGGGATGGTATTTTTCAGAGTTGGGGGGAAAGCAGAAACATTCAGGTCTTGTCTCCAGAAGAATTTATGGTATTTTCTATGAGTTTCACACTTGTCCTTTAGTCCGAGATGTGCTTTTAGGAGCATTAACTGTTATGTTTTGACTAAAACATGAAGAATGTTCCTTTCTTGCTCCTTTCCCCACCTTTTAAAAGACGTTATGTAAGTGCAGTGTTCTCATAAGACCATTTAAATGAGAAAGAAGTATAGCTATGTTGTCTTGCAGACTTCATTAAATTGTGCTTAGAACTCATTTGCTTTGTTGACTCAAATTATGGTATGAATTCTTGTTGTAGGGATTCTTTATATGTCCCAGAACATTCATAACCCACTGAGTTCAGCCATCTACAAGTGTTTAATTACAAACTGTCTGTTTCATGTAAAAAGATGTTTGCCAGCAGTCTTTTTGGCATAGTAAGGTATGAACTTGGTAGATCTGCTCATGAGCACCGGCAGCAGAAATGGGGAAAACTACTTCCCCAGAGTTTCTTGAAGATGTAAGTTTCTGGATCTTGGCATAATTAGGTATTTTATATAAAGCTTGCTGAAACTGTGCTACATTTTGCATTAAAATTTATTGTTTTGCCCACTTCTCCAGATATAAAATCTATGTACATTTAAGAATAGCATATGAAAATTAAACTCACAAGACATCATTGCCCAAGATGTGAGCCCAAACTTTGTCCAGAAAGAGAAAGAGCACCTTGGCTTTGAAAATACAGATCATTAATATGTTATTAAAGTGAAGATGCATCTCACAATTCATAGGCTAAAATCATAAAACTGTCCTGCATTATTTCATCCCTGAACTGACTATTTTGAATGTTTGAACTGACTGGAGGATGGAGGTTTCTTTACATCCATATTTCTAAATGGATTTTTTTCATCATAGATTTCTATGCAAAATCTTGTCTAGCAGTAAAATGCTGAATTTCTCTGATGAGCTAAACCTGAAGATTCGGGTTGAAGATGACAGATTTTTTTTTTTTTTTTTTAACATTTGGAAATGCCATTATCTTGATAACTGGGATTTTTATGTAATACCTTATCTCCCCTCTCTCTGCCTTTGAGGTTTATGGCTGCAGCTGTTGTGCAAAACAAAGCTTCCTTTGAATGTCCATTTCTGAAGAAAAATTTTGCTATTTTTAACTGCTGAGGTTTGAGACCCTGTATCAAGCCAGCATACCTTATTGCAACCTCAGCCTCCTCTACCTGAGGCAGCACTGCCTCATCTCAGCAAGGACCATGTGTAATCCTTTGTTGGCAGACATTAGATAGACCAAAATACGTCAGCACCTGCTTTGGAGAGTGATGTTGTCTCACCTCTGTCTGGAAGGCAGAATACAAAATTGAATCAGACAGGACTTAAAGAAAAAAAGCCAAGCTGTTCCAGTACCTGAGGACTAGGTGAGCAAGTTTTATGTACTGCAAGTGGAAGTTTATTTGAGAAGGTGAGGAGAAGGATTTCCCAAAGCTGCAAGGGCAAGCACAGTGAGTCTGAGTGAGGAACTGCCAAGAAGGTGTCATTTACACTATCTCTCTATTTCAGCACATCAACGTGGAATCAGTCTTCCATTTGCATTTTGGGCTCCCAGAGCCTGCTCCTTGCACCACGAGAGTCCATGTGATGCTTGTGAGGGATGTTGACAGGGAGGCCAAATGTCCAGGAGGCCCGGAGGCAGCAGGAGCTCTGGGGAAGGCCCTGCTTTGCTGCTGTGGGGGTGCCCCAGGGGAAGGGACAGCCCTGGGGCTCCTGGCATTCCCCCTCCAGCCTCTTCCAGCAGGTGGGTGCCCATGATGTGCCGGACTGGCCCAAAACCCTTGGGCGGCAGCGATCAGCCAGTGTGGGTGGCCCGTGCTGGGGGCACCGGGCCGAGGGACCCGCTGCCCCTCCAAGGCCCCCGCCAGAAAGGCAGGAAAGGCCTCCTAGCAAGCAGGCAGTTTTGCACTTTCACACCTCAGCCCTCAACCAAAAGTGTGGAAGTGGCATTTTCAGGCCCTTACCAGCCAAGCAGGTGGAAGGCCAAGGCTCATCTGTGAAAAAGGCTGAGGGTGAGCTACTCCCCTCTGGCAGCTCCCACTGTGGGCTCTGTTTGCTCCTCTCTAGGCCCTGGCTATGCTCCGAGGTACCTTGAGGTACACAAGTCCTTGCAGCGTGAGCTCATTTGTTGTCATTTCCACTTCTGGGAAAAAAGAGGTCATAAGAAAGGATCATTAAATGTGCAGTATTCATACAGCATGGCCTCTAACACAAGAGGCATGTTGCAGTGTTATCATATCCAGGAAAACAGCAACAGGCTGAGTAGCTTCAAAATACCACCCAGAAACTCTTGTTTGGAAAGGACAACTCAGAGCATCAAAGCCTAAATATATTTGCCAAACCATACTTTTAACTTACTGCCAGGACACCAAATGTATCCCCTTATTAGCAACAATCCACTAGGCAACATGGTGACTGCTTCTGCAAAGTGGCCGTGGGTTTGCTTCGTGGAGGTCAGGAATACAAAAAAAGCCCTATACCTATAAGTGTTTTGTGAGAAAGGTGGGAGGTGTTCCAAATGAAATCGGCCTGGGGACTATTTGTTAATAAGAAAGCCTCAAAGATAGAATACAACAAAATCAATACAATGGATAGTTTTAAGGTCAAAGGAAATTAATGAAAATTTTAAAGATTTAGATTAATAGTTTCAGAACAAAAATAAATTAGACATAAATGTCTAACAGAAACCTGATTGAGGGAACAAATTACAATGCAAGGTATATAACCATACTTTAAAAAACCGAAGGGAATGCCTTGGTTTCTACCTTGCTTTTTCATACTGTCCTCATCTGCAGTCGTTTATATGGCAGGGTATGTGGAATAACTTCCTTCTGTATCTGCAAAGAGGGAAAGGGAGGGAAGAGCTGTGACTCCCTCTTCTCTAACTGCTCCCCTGAGCCAGTCACAAAGCAAAGTCACCTCTTCACATCTGAAAGCCCTGAAACAAGGCACTCAGCATACTGAAACACAGCTCCCCAAGCCACATCAAACTGCTGACATGGCCTGCATCCAAGTCAGCTCCTGCCATAGCTGTAATCACGGTATCTACTGACACTCTGACTGTGTCCATGGCTGTGTGCATGCACAAGTCCTGAGGGAAAATTCTGAAGACTGCTATATGCCTGACATAGCCCTAAAACGAATGTGTGCATTGTGTTTGCCAGGAACTCTTCATGAGAGACAGAGGGACAAGTCATGGGAGCAGTTTGCTTTTGTAATGTTGTTTTTCTTTTTTTCTCTTTTCCCAGAAATACATTTTGTACTCTGCATGTATCTTTCAGTCCTCGTCCTTGAACTCCTGAAAACAAAAATCTAGAATGACAAAATTTGATAAGGGGTTTAAACAAACAAACAAAAAACCCTAACCACAAACTGTATGCAAAACAGACACTTCAAATATATATAATACATACATATTTTATACATGCACATTGTTATCTGCATATATGTCCCATATGCAAATATTCATGTACACATGAAGACTTGGCCTTTAAAATGTGCATACACACAGGCAAAAATCCTGCAGAGCCACACCAAACTGATAGTCTTGGTCAGAGAGGGACCAGATTGGTTTTGCCTTTTAATATTTTACCATCTGAACTCAGGAGATAACAGCAAGCAAAGGTAATTTTGGAGATTAGTCATCTCACACTTTTTTACAAGTACTGTGACTCTTGGTATCTATTGGGGAGCAAATGTCCATATAAATGTCTAGGAATTACATACCCGTGAGCTTGCACATGGAACCAGTCTCTTCTAAGTATAATTAAAAATGGTTTTACTGATCAGCAGGTCCTAAAGCAGAATGTTTTTTTCCCTTTGACTTCCTTTACTCTGATAGATCTTAAATACCATGTTCAGAGTCTGATAACCTGAAAGGGCATTGCTTAGCCTAAGGGTGAAATCAAGTTATTTGTGTTTTGATGGCTGTTACTGACTCTCATATGGGAGCAAAACATTCTCCGTAGAGAACTCATGAAATTTATGTCCCTTTGATTTATAGCCTGTTTGCTTGCAGGACATAGGATTCAGATTTATGAGGATCAGGAAGGAGAGGGTTGTAGTTGTCACTTCTATTCCTAGCCAGAAAGGAGGGTGCCTGCTGATTTAATGATGCTAACCAACCAAAGAATTTTTTTTCTAATATTTCTATATCTGTGCCCAAAAAGAGATAGTTACATTTTAAATCATTTTCAGATCTTAAACACATAGACTTAAGAAACTTATAACACTACAACTTTCTGAGTCCAGAAAGTCTTACAAATGCCTAATCACAGTTTCGTGTGCTCAGTAATGCAGAAAAGCCAAATTTAAGCTGTGGCAGTTGAAATGCTGCTATAGAAGGGGTTTCAGCAGTTATATGGCATAGAAATAATAAGGTGCAAGGACACCTGCAACTGGCACAGCATCGGCACTCTTTCTCCAAAATTCTGCACCCACATCAGTAGGCTGGGAGAGGATAACCAGGACAACTGACCCAAACTGACCAAAAGGATACTCCATACTATCTGACATCTGCTCAGATATAAAAAAAAAGGAGGAAGCATGGCCATTCATTATCTATGATATTTGTCTTCCATTGTAACCATTACTTCCTGGGACAGGACTGGAAATTGCTTGCTGATGGAAAGTAGAGAATAAAATACTTTGGTTTTTATCTTTGCTTGTGCACGGGCAACTTCTGCTTTTGCTTTTTTAAACTTCTTTTTTCTTGATCCATGAGGTGTTTCCATCTTATTTGCTCTCCCTCCCAGTCCTGTTGAGGAGCAGAGTGATATTGTGTCTTGGTAGGCAACTGGTTTCAAGCCAAGGTCAACCCATAACACGTGAACGTGGATAAGTTCCACCCTCCTGGAATGATAGCCATCCTTAGTGCAGTGTATAATACTACTTGTCAATGTATGCCATGGTACTGACAACTTCCTGGAAACCTTAGCAATGCAGAGGTTTGAAAGAAATGGAATAACCTGTAGTTCATAAACAACACAGGCTGAATAAGCTGCTTCTAAGGGCATCAGAAACTTTTGCTCATAGATTTATCCTTCACTTCTAAAACTAACAGTGCTAAAAAGTGGCATGACTAAAAAGGCAATGCAGCAATAAAAATTCCAGTTTGACTCTAGGGATAGCTTCAGAAACATTGTGGTTAGAATTTTCTCCATTATTTGCAACTTGCCAAAGAGGAATGTTCTTTATTCTGGATTGACTTTGGGAAACCTATTAAGATTTTTAATTGCATTCAAAAATATACTTATGTTTTGAAATCTAGTCCGCAGGAAGTTTAACCTTCATTAAGGTCTCTGAGTGTGGCTGAGACTTATGTATTAGGAGGTGCTTAGCTTGTCCCTGCCCAGTAAAAATACAAGGATTAATGCCAATTTGTGGAATGAATAGAACAGAAGGGAAGGGGGGAACACAAGTTATGAGCTGCTTTGGTCTTCATACTCAGGAAGTACTTACCAACTTCCATTGCCTCATCTCATCTCTTCTATTAGAAGGCCTTTATAAATTACAGGAATAAGTCACCCACTGCAAATAACTTCACAACAGAGAGCAACCAAAAGGGACTGAAGCAGGATAGGAAACTCCTTTCTCTCAGTGCAGAGAGTTCTGAGTTGCTTACATTTTTTCCTCTTGGGTAAGGATGAAAGCCAAAAATCTCAATAATTTCAACAAATTGAAAATCCAAAAAATGTGTGAACTGAGTGCAGATGGAGCACTTAATTTCAATAATTTTGTAATATCTTACTATGGTGCTGATCTTTCTTTAATAATTTTGTATCTAAATTTGCTAATATTTAAAATATTTTAGTTTTGTAAAAAATTTTGTCTTGAATGAAATAAAATCTTTCTAATTCAAGAAGTTGAAACCGGGCTATTTTTAATGTTTCTCATAAGAATGAATAATTAAAGAGCAAAGGAAAATGTAGGGATCCTTTTCTTAGCCATAAGTCTGAGTCATAACTCAAGGCTGTAACAAACTCTCCATATTTTGGTGTGATGGCTCTTTGGTGACTAAATGTCTTTCCTATCTGGTTGACCGCAGCAGCATTTGTATCAGGCCTAGAAAGATGGCTCTTAACTAAGCCAAAACTAGAAGAAGGCTTCACTCATGTGCTGATAAGTTGATGGAACATCAAAGAGAAATATTCTTTTTTTTAGCCAAGAACAGTGGAGCTGATCACAAATAGAGCGTATCCTTTGGCAATAAAAATTTTCCTCTAGTCAATTCCATGATTAAGCCAAAGCCACTGCTTTGTTCCTCCACCTGTCTCAGTGAGTCAGAAATGGTTTTCTCTTGTTTTCCCTCCAAATGGGATGCCAATGCCCTGCCTGGACTGTAGAAGCACAGGTGGTGTGCCCACATTTGTGAATTGCTTAGCCTTTGCAGTCTTGGCAGCCTGTCTGAGCTCTGGCAAGCTTTTTTACTGAATGAGATAACAAATAGAGGGGAAAATCCACTTTTCACACTGCTCATAGTTTTAACTATCAAAATCAGGAGTTTGAAAAATCTCATCAGCATAATTTGTAATCTGTTTAGAGCTGTGACTAACAAAAATTCTAAATTTTGTTAACAGAAGTAATGAAATGTTTTGGAGTTTAATTCTGTGGAATTCTAAAGGTTGGAAATGAGATATATATGTCTGAGCCAAATTTTCACATTCAATTTGTGTGGTACTGCAACTCCAATGACTTCACAAGCATAGGTAGATTTGTAGCTGTGCATTATGCTGCTGTAATAGAGACTTCTTTCATTTACTGTATATATTTTAGCTTATCTCATAACTGCACTTCACAGCAAATTCTCTCTATTGAAGCACTTAATTGATGGCTTTTGCCAAAGGTTCTTCCAGAGCCAATATGAGTACAAACAACATGAAGAGGTGCCACCTATACAAGTGTCATGTCAGCCTGGGCAGTGTGTTTCCCACCTAATCATGGTGGGAAAGAATCTGTGTGACTCAGAAGCAGGAAAAGGAAAATAAGCATCAGACCTCTGGACTGAGTAGTCAGCTTGCCAGGGAGGAGAGCTGTCAGAACCAGTGAATTCTCCTCTGCCTTATTAAATGGATTGTAGATCTGAGATTTCTCCCACTATAGCATCCTTCTCCTCCAAAGAAACAGAGTTATGTATGTGGTTATCATTGTTTCAGTGACAGCAACAGATTCAGACACTTTGAGGCATGGTGTTGCTAACACAGCCATCAGAACATCAGTAAACAAATCAACCTCAAAACCCAGAAGTGTATGCATGTGCCCACTGTGTGCGTGCACAAACTTCAGACCGACTCGTCTCATGCCATACTGATGAGCAATATATTCTGGCTGTTCTTTTCCCATGCAGGCTTAGCATGGCTGATTTGTGTACTCAGCACTGAAACCTACACTTTTCCCAGGACTCATCAGGTCAGATTGCCCATAACCTATTGCTGCTTTGATGGCTCTCATCCTGCTTTCAATTGATGTGGCAGTGCGTGAATACATATGACCAAAAGATTGATATAAAATTCATTTGTCTAAACACCACCTATTTATGTTTGATGGCCTGAACAATTATTAATCCTGATTGGAAATATAAGTCATTGTGTCTGCAGTATCCTGTCACAGCATCCCTGTTAGCTCCCCTGAGGCCAAATTCTCTGACAATGCACATAGTGTCCGGTTCTTTCTGCACACAGTACCATGCCCTAGATGAAATCCCAGGGAGGAAACCTCTTTTTCTGTATGCTCACTAGTGTGGATGATCCCCAGGAATTTTCCTGGTCTGCCAGAGTGTATCCAATAAGACAAGAGACAGACCCTGTATCACTGTGTGCAATAATTTCCACACTCTCAAAAATGTTCAAAAATGCCTTGGCACATGTACACCTCATCTACGATGGGCACAGCCTGAATTCTTCCTACTAGGGCATGAGCTTCAACACTAGTCCTACATCTGGTAGAGCCCTGGAGGAACTGGAGCTTCCTGTAACCTATAAAAAGAGTGGAAAGTTCCAGACCAGCAGGCAGGTCTGCTCTTTGTGTTGATAAAAGTGATACATTTCTCCTCACTTCCTGCTTTTCTCTGAATTCTCTCCCTTACATGAACACTCTGCTCCACCACTGCCAATGAAATACCAACTTCTAGGTTGTCAGATGACCAAATCTGCCTAGCAAAGAGTCACTTACACAACTCAGAACAGCACGCACCAACCATCCTGTTGTGCTGGTTGGCTGGCACCACACACCTTCACCCAATGCTATTTTGTCAGTAGTTATTCTACTCTGGCACCATGTGCCAGCCTGTGCACAGCACAGTGAAATACAGAGGTGGGCCTGGACCAGCCACTACCACTTACTGCTGGGGTAGAGCCAGTCCCTGCTGGCTTCCCAGTGCTGCATGGCCCTGTGGCTTCTCTCTCTCCCAGTGCCACCCATCCACAATGCTGGGATGCGGCAGGAATAACCACCCATGGCAAATAACCCTCCCAAAAACCACAGACACGTCTCTTTCCCAGGCCAGGAAATGGCTAACAAAACCAGGGGAAGCAGTTCAGATGCACACAGCTCAGCTATTGTGGAAAAGCATGGTTTGATTTCTGTTGACAAATATCTCAGGACTGTTGAGCATTTCCTTGATCTGATGTGGTGGAAGGCTTCTAGGCAGCCATGGACCTGCAAATGTTGGTCTGTGGGGACTGACACTGAGGGTTTTGCTTTCTGCATGCAAATGAGGAGAGCAAAACACTTACTTCACCTGTCACAGCATTTTTTGTGTGATTCTTGCAAGGAGTAGGTGTCTGGTTTTGACTTGTGTTTTGCCTCCCAGCACAGTGGGGAGGATCTCAGCTCCCACATTCTCATACATAAATGCACACTACAGGGTTCTCTCCTTCCAGATTTCCAGCAGGCTGAATTGTGCCACACCACTGCCGGTCTCCAGGATTCTTGACCATGTTCCTGACTGCATCCAGGGAGAGAGCATGCTGAGTGGAGAGGCATAAATGACACAGTCAAGTCAGGTAGGGCTAGAAATCTCTTCCTGGATGAATGGGTGGGGGAAGGACAGGAGAGAAGTGCAGAGCAGATACTGTCCAAAGGCACACTAGGCAGAATGCAGCATAGACAGTTCTGGATAACTTCAGAGGTGGCTAATGGATCTGCAAACTAAATTAAAACAGAGTGTTTCTCAGTTCTTTGTGGATCTTACTGGGGTAATTATTAGAAACACTTTACCAGAGAATTGCATTAATGCATACCAGAAACATTGATTTAGATGTTCAATCTGATAGAAGTGCATCATCTCAAGTATGTCCTTGTAACTTCATTTTGGCTTCAGAGAAGTATTCCATTTTCCATTAGATGACAACTTTGCCCTACACATAGAAACATTAAGGCTGGGGACAAGGGGGTGTTTTTATTTGGTTTTCTTTATTTTGTTTGCTCTGTTGTTTTGGGTTTTTTTTAAATGTTGAATGAATTAGAAAGCCACTGTATGACTGTAAATAATATGTTAGGTCTAGCAGTTAAAACTGCTGGATCTTAATCCAAAAGGGACTATAGGAACCATTTGGTCAGACCTTCTGCCTGAAAATTGGCACAGACTGGAATGACAGTGACACAGAACTGAGAACATGGAAGGTTAGTTGCATGGCAAACAAAGAAATATGCCATGAGTTGATGCTCTTGCCTTTCATATGCATTCTACAGCAATGCCACCTTTCCTCTACTTCCTGTGAATCAATAAAAGGACATAATCTTCTGTAAAGAATACAGCTATGGAGAATCCAGAATACCTTTTAGTCAAAGAGTAAGCTTAGTTTCCTTAAGGTCAGAATGGAAATGCCTACAGATTTTCTGTTCTTTTTCCCATAATGCATTATACACTCATTTGCTAATTTTGCTTACATTTCCTCTAAAGAAAATTAAAACAACTGGGTAAATTCCTAAAAGATAATAATGAATCAATCAGAAAAGCCACAAATATCTTTTTGACTCTCCCAGTTATTTTTTCAGTCTAGTGTTAAAAAAGTGGTAAAATATTATATCCAGAATATTCTGGATTTCCTACTCTGTGAAAGTTACTATTATTACCTAGAGCTGCACACTACATAAAATCAGAAAATTTTAAACTCCATTTATAGAGAGGTAGAAGATTGCCTTTGGGGTTTTTTTTTTTTTTTTTTTGTGATTTCTTCTGAGGTTTTGGTGTTTGGGTTTTTTCGTTGGTTTTGTTTTTCCCATTTCTGAAACAAAATATCCTTCTTGGTGAACTAGTTTGATGATGGAATTGCTCCTGAAAGTTATTTGTCAGTGAAAAGAGTAATGAGAACATAATAGCTAATCCCTGAAAAGTTCAGCTGGATTAAAAACTATTTGAATGCTTTTTTGGAACCAGAAATAAAGCTATTTGCAGATGGTCTTCATTAGAAATACTGGTGGCAAGAATTATTTCACAGCTCTAATAGAATGTCTAGTCAATATCCCCTGGGCCTTAATATTTTAAGTTTCAGAGATTAATATTTTTGTTGTAGTCATCTGCTTGCATTGAAGAAATATGCTCACCATACACACACATAGAGATATATATATACATATATACACAAACATATTATCCATTTAATGCAAGCAGATAACTATATATTAAAACATTTGCATATATTTATATTACAGGAAAAATAATTAAATAAATATGATACTGAGAAGCCTACTGCTTCAGATTAATTTTTCTTTTTTTGAAACTGAAACTGAAGCTAAGAAGGTTAGCAATTTATTTTATACTATACTGGCAATGTCAATAACACATTACTATTGCAAAACCAATTTCCTGCTATGGGGAAAACAGATGTACCCTAGAGAACATATCAGCCTCCATGTCACCCCACTGCCTTGACTTCTGCTATAGTACCACACACAGGCAGATAGTTAGATATATAGTTGTCCAACCTACATATATTATCTGATTGGCATGTTCACTTGCTCCTTGACTGCCATAAATGAGTGGCTGTGCAGGTGCCATTAGCACATGCATCTTTTTCTGAATGCACCATTGTAGGAGTAGCTGAAAAGCTGTTTGTACTACACAGTCAGAAAGTTGGCACAGGACTGGATGAAAAATGGCAAGTATGTTTCAAGAAAAATTCAAAAACCTTAATGTTAACTCTACACTTTTTAATCAAATACTTTTCAGGTTTTGATATTACAATTATTGCATTTTCTTCTTCTTACCATTTTTCCTTTGACTTTTTTTTTATTATTTTCAATTCCTGCCCTTCATTTTTAATGACTAAGTAGAAGAGAATGAAGATAAAGGAATAAAATGAATGAGAGGGAGGAGGAAACAATACCTCCATGAAACTGTAACACTTTTAGTAAGCTAGTTTAATAGAGATGTCTTTGTTTACCTGTCCTAAGATAATAAATGTGCCGGTAGGTGAAGCTCAATTTGATAAAAATTATTTGGCTTGCTCAGCTTGTTTCACTGGTTATAGATTTTGACCCTATCCATTTTCTCTCTTAAAAATGGAATAGTCCCTTGCTAGACAACACTGTAAAAAGTTACTGCCTCCTTTTGTTTCGTGGTTTGGGTGTTGGCAATTTATGACCTGAATCAGCAGATACATATGTTTCATGCATATGTATAACACTTTTGAAAAGTTGGCAAGAATAATCTTTGAGTTAGCAAGGAAAAGACATAAAAATTTTATGTTTACAAATCTGGGCTTAAGCTGTTCTTCCATCTCAAGATTCATGTGTTTGCTTTCCATTTCAGCAGCTGCTGGAAGCACTCTTCAATAGGAACCAAATAAATCCATACCACCTGTCTGTCTGAATTGGAGGCCAAATCATTCTGTTATTCTATCTCAACATTTAAGAAGTAATAAAGCATCTCAACCTCAATTCTCATGCCATGAAGAAAACAAACCAGAAGGGGAATAATAAGACCTTTGTTAGGCAATTTACAGGCATGTGACTTGGAATTACAGTAAAATCTTCATCATTGCTCCAAAAACTCTTTGCAATCTGAAGTGCAGTATCTTCCTCTCCAGACCTGGTGAATGCTGATATGTTATAGCTTGAATTTAATGCTGACCTATATCCATTTTACTTCAATTTTAGGCCTTTTGGTATTTAGCCTCTCCCCCTGTTATGTCTCATGGCAAAGTGGCTTTGAAGAAACTTACAGATTTGTGAGTATAGAAACAGTTATCTGAGAAAAACATCAGGATTCTTCCAGAAGCACATGGCACAATTATCCCTATAGTCTTGAAAGTTATTCTGCTCTAAACTCTGCAGGTCTCCCACACAATGTTCATAAATAAAAGCAAACTTTCAATCCCTGCCATTAGTCCTAAATCCCAAGGTAAGGATTGACTGGAATATGCTGGAACAGATCTTTAGGTTTGGACAAAATTCTAGTCTTAGGTCATCGCCATGCCTTTCAAGCACTCAAAAAAACTACTGTAATATGTTATTTTGGTACTGGGCCATGCAAATCTTGCCCAAATTTTGAGTGCACGAGCTGTCAGCAAAGAACTGTATAGTTGTAGGTAGGAGGTACTTCAGTGCACTTCAAATGAAACTTGTCCCCTCATTTCACTTCAAACCAGCTGATTAGGAAAAATGCATCATTGTGCCAAGATAAAAACAGATAAGTCAAACTACTAATTTTTTTTCCAGTGAGAGTTCCATACAGTTTGTTAAATAGACAGTCCAGAGCAGTAATCAACACATTCACTGGGGTGTTAATGGAGATATGGTAAAGCAGTGTATGACAGCCAAGGGACAAAGTGCACTTCTTACTCACTCTCTCCAGCCATGAAATCAGTAACTCAGATCATTTGTCTTAGTCATCTACTATTACTTTGGACTGAATCAGTGCACGGACGTTTAAGGACATCCCAAGCAAATTTGTTCATTTAACAGGGAAAAAAACAAAACAAAAATAACAACTGTTTTATTTGAAAGCCAAGACCAAGAGAGGTTCAGTTTAGCTAGAGCAGTATTTGACATTAGTTCAAGTTGGGCAGGAGTTCAGCCAGAAGTTATCATATGATTGGGTTTTGGGGTTTCTAGTTTTTTGGAAGTCTGTGTGAAATGATCTAGTAGTGGTCTGAGTCCGGATTCCAAAACAAAAGTGCCTCCCTTCCCTGCAAAACCCCACAATTTGCAACATTGTTAATAGTCTCTAAATAGAAGGAAAGAGACACAACCCCTAGTCTTCTCCAGGTCTGCTGTGCACATCTGAAATAAGGAGACTGGGGACACGAAATGACATCATTACCTTTGATCTCTTGACAATTCCTCATTAGGAAAAAAAATCACTGAGCAAAAAAAGAAAATAATTACTAACCACACCAACTACTCTGTTAAGGTTTTTGTCCTTATCCTATGGATCTCAGGAAGCCCTTTTTGGCATTGTCACACTGCCATTGACCCTGGCTAAGAGTCAGCAGGCTCTACACGGCGAAGATGAAACAATTTACTGTGACTTCTTTTAGAGTCGTTTGAAAAGCATGTACCCTAAAAGTTTTTCAAAGTTGACTTTTCAGTCATTTGCCTTCTAGGAAGCATAAAGTAAAATGTATTTACAAACACAGAGGGTAAGAAGAAAATATAATGAAAAACACTGGCATATTTCAAACATATGAAGTTTTCCACTTTTAAGGAATGTTTTCTTATGTCTATCACTCAAGGCTTCACTGCAACCAATAAAACACATTTAGCCTGCATTTAAAGTAAATATCCCCTGAAACAGTTTCAATAGTAAAGAAAATAGTTCAACATAAAGGAAAAGCTTTCACTAATGTCTCACATACAATGCAACCTTTAACTATGTCATTTTCCCATTCCTTGTAGAGTTTTTGAGAAGGTGTTTCTTAGAGGACTGTAATCAAAATTATTTTCTCAGTACTATTGTTGTTGGCCTCCTCAGTAAACCAATTGTATTTCTAAGAGTATATCATGGAAATTCAGTACTTAAAAACACATGCAAACTAGTCTCCACTAGTCTAAAAAGTAATGCAAAGTGCACAAATACATGGGATATTTTCTTTGTGAACATCAGTCATAACACGGCAACAATGATTATATACCATCTCCCCATCTGCTAGCTGCATTGTTTCATCTCTCTACTTGCTTCTACAACTCTCCTCTAACTTTCCAAATTAAGTTGTGGGAGAAGAAATTTAGGCTTGTCACTCAGGGTTTCAATTGAAAATGAAATTTCAAAGTTCAGAATACACCTTCAACTTGAGTACCATAAAAACAAGTGTTGAAGTCAAGAGCAATGTTCTGTAATGGTTCAGTTATATTTGCTCAAACTTTGGAGTAGCTTAGAATGTCTCCTATGCTGAATGAACTTTATCAAATCACACACAACCAGATATTGAAATGAAGACAAACTGAAAGTTGTTTTTTCTATGCAGTTTCATTTGACTTTTTCTCATTTTTGTACCATACTGAAAAGAACATATTGGGCTGTAAAGGTTTTAGTTGTATTCTATGTTTGTTCCATCGCAACATGCCATGAAGGCTATGTGGCTGCAGCCTAATTTTGATTCACATCAGTTAAACAGGAGAAGAATCAGGCCTATGTAATCATATGAATCAGGCCTGTGCAAGGATTGCAGGGATATGGTCTCTTGGCATTGATCACAACTGTTGGATAATGGCTCCCCTCAGAGGTAGTAGAGTAAGCATGCGCCAGTCCAGTGGGTCCCCTTGCTACTCCATGTCAGAAGGAAAGAGATTGTGCATTATATGTGAGCTTGTGCAAACACGTATTGCAAACTCCATCCTAAAATGCAATAGAATTTGCCATTTCAGTTATTTTCTTTTGTGGGAAATGGCTATAGCTAATGAATTCATCTCAGTTAATGATGGAAGTATACATAAGAAATTAAAAATGAAAATGTTGTCTCAAGGACTGAGATTCATTTTACAAAATATAGTGGGCTTTTAGGTTGTATTAGAAGCAAAAGAGAAGCTTCCTTGATTATTTCCTAAAATTTCAGCTTCACAAAACTAAAAAGAAGGCAAAATAATGAATAAAATATTTCTATTGATTTTGCAAGCTAGAAATGTGAATGTTTGTCCAAACAGATGTTTAGAGTGACTCTGTGCCAGGCTCAGTTGTGTTTGTGAGACTCCTCTTTCTCAGTAGTGTCTCTCATAGTGTCCCACAGTGTCCTTCAAAGCTTACAAGGAAATATTCTTGCCTTAAAGCTGTTAATTCAGGATAACACATCCCCATGCACTCTGTCCTATACCTCTTTGAGGGAATCTTTTAAGAAACATGGAGATGACTCCTTCCAATATTATTTCCTGCCACTTTTATGAGCTGCATAAAAATCTTACTAAACTGACTTTTAAAAAAGTCCTAAATCCTAAAATAGTTCTAAAAAATTGCTCACCATCAGATCATTGTGGAATGCATTAGCTTGACTTGTTTATTAAACAAGATATTAGAATAAAAGGATAATTTAATACATTTAACATATTTTTGAGGTCTACTCATTCTTCAGATTTCTCCAACACAAGAAATAGAGAATATCAAATGAAACTAGCATGCGGCACATTCAAAAATAGCCATGGGTGAGTGGTTCTTCACAAATGAGGGAAAAAACTCCAAGTATACAAAATCAGGATTTTCTGAGATGGCCACCATCAGAGGAAAAGTGACAGACTGGAAAAGCGTGGAAGCTGTAACTGATGTAAGAACTAGGAAAACATCAGTTCACTGCTCGGTAGCAGTTGAAGTAGAAAATAAAATCATAGGAATTATCAGGTAAGGAAAAATGACAGAGAAAGAAGAGAACAGAGCTTTTCCCCAGTGTAAAAACATGCTGCATCATGAATCCTACGTGCAGGTGGGTCCCTTGTCACCAAAATAGGTACAGTGCAGCTGGGAGAGGTACAGAGAGGGGCAGCAGTACCAATAGGATGTGCAGCAGCTGGCACACATGGAGCAGTTGGGTACCTGGGGCTCTCATGCCTGGAAAGGACTTAGCTGGGCAAAAATATGACAAAGCTTTATAAAATCATGAGTAACAAAATAAATAAAAGTGGATGGGGACTGACTGGTCACCGCCTCTCAAATATAGGAAGTATAGACCATGAATGAAACCTAATGGATGGCAAGTTCAAAGCAAGCAGTGGCAGATGTGTCTTGCCTGAAGGCACCAGTAAGGTATGGAACTACTACTGTGTGACAATTAAGTGAGATAAACAGGAGAATGGAGAAATTAGTGGCTGTTAAATATGTAGATTCCATGCCTAGCTCAGCAAAACCTTTAGTGACAAAGTGCAGAAGGGAGAGAGTATCTTATTTTAAAAGTTCATATTCTGTAGATAAAGGACAAGTCCAAGTCCATTTTTGATCTCTAAAGGAATTTCAGATTTAAATATAGTCCTTAATAGAAATAGGTATTTTATATTCTCTTGGAGATAATGAAATGGCAAGCATCACCTGGAAAACAGAAAACCAAGACTAAGGAATTTCTTTTCTGTCAGTCTTTGCATTGGTAGATCTTTAACACTTTTGCACACACTCATTTTTTCTCACACTGTTATAAAGTTGATCAGTAGCATTCTGCATTTGTTTTTAAAATGGATGAATAAGAAAAAGAATGACTGCAACACTCTGGATTTCAAAGCTTTGGTCCATCCCTATATGCCACTGAAAAGTAAACCTGTCACTATAGTTGTGTCCTGGTTCTGGCCAGGCCAGGGTTAGTTTTTGCAGTAGCCAGGAAAGGTACAGCCAGGACCCAGAGGTTATTCTGTACCACCTCGCATCATCTTCCAGGAATAGGGAAATGCCCGCTTCTGAGTTGTGGTCTGTTGTCATTGGTATTGTTACTGTTCTTTTTCTGATCTCATTGTCATTTCCAGTAAATTGTTCTTATCTCAGCCCATGCTCTTTACCTTTTGTGCCTCTGATTCTCCTCTCAGGCCACCGGCAAGGGGGAGGGGGAGAGGGAAGTGAGTGAGAGGCACGTAATTTCAGTGGAACACTAAATTGGAGAGTACCCTTCCTCAATCATGATAAGTTGTCAGGTTACAGTGGATGGCAAGGGGGGTGCAAAAGTCTTATTCAGTAGGTAGGTCTGAACATAAACCAATAAAGAAGGTGTGTGCAGTCCTAGCTAGAAAACGAACAACAAATAAAAATTCTGTTTTAACCCCAACACTCAGGAAAGGTTTTAATTTTTTTTTTTTTTCCAAATGTAAGTGATAAGATGTGTAAAATTTGATTTGTGCATCTTCTGTCATCTGAACAATACACTAATTAATTTTCTGGCCATAGAAGTTGAAATAACCTAATAATAATTAGTGCACTACAAATTTTAAGAGCCAAACACAAAACAGCAGGACAATATTTCACATTTCACTGAGAATACTACTGATAGAACATATGTAACAACTACTAAACTGTTTGGATGTTCTAAATGTCAGGATATTGATAACAGGATTATCTGAGATAATCAAGATATATCACTGTGGAGTCTGAGTTCAAGAAGGATGTTTAGCAATTCCTGAAAATCAGAATCCTCTAATGCTTTTCAAACAATGGGATATTAAGCCATAGCTCTGAAAATCCCCTCTCCTTTCAAAAGCCTTAATCTATGTTTTGAGTAGGTTCAAAATTCACAGAAGTTCCCTATACAACAATGCATCTCAATGGTAGAGTGATAGAATCTCACTCTCCAGGAGTGAAATATTGCTCACATGAATGAATGAACTAGTGCTATACAATCTTCTGTCATTCAGAGATCTATCCGGTATAAAGAGAATTAAGACCATTGTCCAGCAAATATTCTGACAGCATCATTTGCTCATCACTTTCTGTCACCTCTCAGTACATGACTAGTTTGGTTTCTATTTCTGTATAATTCAGAACATAAAACCTGTAGGAGGAAAAAAGTCTACCTGAGCAATTTTGCATTCTGTTCTATTCTATTCTATTCTATTCTATTCTATTCTATTCTATTCTATTCTATTCTATTCTATTCTGTTCCCACAGCTAAAATCCCACTATATACTATGGAGCAAGGGGAGAACCTGGAATGCAAATGAAGGCCATACTCTTTCAAAAGCATCTCCATGTTACTGACTGCTCCAAAGACATTTCTCTCACTGTGAGCATGGAGGTGACATGGAGAACTGGCCACACAACATATGTGGCTGTGTGCAAGCAAATTTATATTGAATGTGAGGTGCAATTTCTTCCCAGAAGTCAAGGGATGGAGAAATCCAGTACTGCTTCTTCTCTCCACTAAATGTTCTCAGATGGCTGTTGCTGAATATGGCCATTACTGGCTTGAGAAATAACAGCTTCATGTACCACGTTATAAAAATAGAAATTAGCCAATTTTCCAATTCAGCTGGCAATTTTTGTTTTTAATATTTTTATTACTGCAGACATCATCGTCCAGCCATCTGCTAAAGATGAGACAGACAATAACTGAGCAAAACTGGAATGAATTTTGCTGTATCTGCAGCTGGGCATTTCATTACTGTATTCTGATGGGGAATTGATGGGGGAGGCATTTTGTTCTTTTTTTAAAGGCAATCAAAATGTGATGCACAGCAACACTTCAGTGTGAAAAAAGATACTGTTTTTTACAGGAAGACTGGGAGACCCATACTGACCTTTGTTTACCACTCTCCCATTGCTGCTGTGACAGAAGCAGCAAGCCTGTCTCAGTTCCTCTTTCTGTCATTCCTAAGGATCATCTGATCACTGTATTATGAAGACTTTAGCAAAATTGAGAGAGGCTAATCCACCCCAGATGCCACAGCTCTCTTGTACCTTGCTCTAGCTGTTCATGCTTCCTTTCTCTCTCCTCCAGTTACCCTCCAAAGGAAAAACCTGACCATCCTCCACCACAGAAACTGGCAGTCAGCAGGCTCTTCCTTCCTTAAATCCAAAATTATTCCAGAATAGACAATTAGTATGAGTAGCTTTGGCCAGCTATAGACCATATTTTTTATCCAAAGGGCAGAACACCCACACTGAGGTAGGTGCATAATTTCTATATATCAAAAATCTCTAGGAAACCAGCTTTTTTAAAAAAAGTTTTGCAGAAGTCAAATAAAATAGTGCCTATTAGGGTTAATATTAAGTCCAAGGTGGTGGGTGGGGTGTGCCCTGAAAGCACAGCAGTAGCTTTCTGCATACAGAAGTTGAAAATGAAACCTTGAAGTCCCATGGCAGCTTTTATAATAAAAGTTTCTGGGGTTTGGTGGTCTTTAGCCAAAACTGTTCCTACACGGTTATCCTGTTGATCTATATCCCCTCATTACAAATAGTTCCTTTGCTTTGTTCCTTCTATAGGATTGTTAAATAACTGGAAAAACTCACTGGATTAAAAGATGCTTCTAAACATGGTATTTGCCATTTATCACTTGTGTAGAATTACAAAGAAATGCAAGAATTACCTCTATGAACTTCAACAAATTGCAGCATGAAAATACTGTAGAATAAAAGAATGGACAAACACAGCTAGAAGTAGGATAGAAATGAGCCCTGATCCACTGCCCATTGATGTCAGTGGAAAGACTTGCACTGACTTCACCAGATGAGGCCTGTTGTGAAGGTCTAAAAAATGCTAACAATATCTTTACAGAGGATACTTTCAAAACAAAATGGAAATGTCTTTTTTTTTATCAATAGATTTTTATTTTTTTTTTATAATATGGCATGGCTTTACAGAATATCTGTGTCCATAAGAAATTGTAGCAAGGAAAAGCAGAAGATGGAAAATCTTTTTAATTAGCCTTCAATTAGTCAGAAACTTATCTATGTCAAGAAAGAATACAACAGAGGAAAATATGCAGGAACATATTACAGCTGTTCATTTTGGAAGACACAAATAAAATAATTTAATTTAACTGTAGTCTTCTTACATTTTTACTTCCTCCCTCATACCATATTTCTCTTTAAGAAATCTCTCAGCACAGTTAAATTGGAACACTATGCAGGAATTCTTGCTCCTTTTTATTATTTTACCATATGAGGGTTTAGGCATGTTGTCAGGTCATTTGACCTCCTTAAGTGCATTGGCAGAACTCTGACATCCATGGCCAAAAAATTTTCCTTATTTCCTTCTCTCAAGGTTGTTTAAATGATAATTTTTATTAATTATAGAAACTGCATCCTTAATTAACTGAGAAGAGACTTGGTTTTTCCCAGGCATCTTTTACATTTTAGCTGATGAATCTAATGGTGAGAGAGATGGAAGCTGACTTTCAAGCTGTTATTTTGTCTTATTTATAAAAGATATGGTGGTGATGAAGCAAGAGGTAATCAGTACACAAAGAAAAGATCAGACATGCAATTGCAATTTGAGTCCAAGAATAGCCATGTTAATAGGAGAAGCTATGAGAGCAAGGTTCAAAATAAAGCTTTTATGGTGAAAAGTGATATAGAGGATCTTGATTTAGAAATTATTCTGCCTACTGTAATGACTAAAATAAACCCAAACCAAAATTAATGTCGATGACTGTTGCAAATGGAAATGCATCCAAACAGACCTCAGAATGTGCATTTTCTGTTATATTTATTCACACCAGAGGAAGGTTATATCAAATTAGTGCATATAAACCCAAAGAGAGAAGCCCCTTTATTACAGGAAGTGTGCTTCCAGGAACAACAGGATGTTATTAAATGTAAATGTGTATCAGTTGATTACCCAGATAATTCTTCAAGCTTATATACCTTTTTCAACAACACTGTTTAAAAAACTTTAGTGACAGAAATCAAGAACAAAGGGCATATTGCAAATAAAAAATACAAGCATTTTTACAAATCCAATCCAGAGCAAAGGCATATTTGAAGTCAGTTTTAGATAAAGTATTTACAGCCACTGAAGCAGTCAACCTTTTTTATTTGGCTTTAACCTCAAGATTTCTGGGTTTAATTTTTTTCTCACAATAATTTTTTTCTCCTTGGAAATGTTGGGTATATTTTCAAAAGGGCTTATGCTATTTAGGTAGTTTTCAGCATCTAAAGTTCTGAATTCATGGTAGAAATCTTAGAAAATTTAAAATGGAAAAGCATTCAATTTGCACATTGTGTAGCTCCCATAGAATAGCCTAATTCAAAGCACCGGTCTGACAAAGCACTTAAATCTGTTCTGAATTTCTCTATCAGCTATGATCTTCCCAGTTTCTCTAAGGCATTCACATGCTTTAAGTCAAGAACTAGTTTTAAAACTTTGCTGAAACAGAGTTGAAATGTTGCTTTATCCATCCAAAGTACCAGAGCAATTCAAGTATTCACCCCCTTTCCATAGGTTCTGTGCACTTTGCAGCCCTTGTGAGCTGCTATTCTGATATAATACTCCAGTGTTCTGGGATGCACCGTGTACAGACAGATGGTGTCTACCAACACTCCCCAGAGTGCCTTAACACTTCAAAGGAATAGCAATTTTCCAAGTCCAATATATATTGCACATTCAAATTATGAAAATAAATAAATTATTAAAAGATTTGTCACATGACTTATTGGAATGCATGAACTTGACCAATGCAAAGCCAAACCAGGATTTTAGAATAGATACACAGCTTTATTAGTAAGGCAAGCAAATTATCCAGACAGGGGTAAAAGTGGGGGAACGCAGGAGGGGAAGAGAGCATCTGCCCAACTCAGGTGAGAAAACTGCTCTAAGACATCTCGTGTGTTAGGTAAGGTTTCCCTTTTACACCTGTCAATACCTCACCTCTTCAGTTACCATCAGTGAATTACCATAAGTTTTGTTCACCAGAAGGTGGTGGTTGAACTGACAAATATCCAGAGATATAAAGGGCATGCATACATCCTGCCAGGGATGGGAAGCCTGGTAGAGAAAACTTGAGCATTATCTCCCAGAAACAATGAGTGTGGTATTCAACAAGGAGAAAATGGGCTGCAATTTACTACATATGGCACTTGGATCATTTCATCTGGCTTTTCACTAAGGTTAAGAACAGTTGTGTTTCCCTGGAAAAAGATGAGGAGACATCCAGGCACTGAGAGATAGAGCAGGAGGTTCACAAGAGCTACTCCCATAAGAAAATGATAGGCAACAATCCAGAAGCTCTCTAGGCTGGAATCACAAACCTTGTCAAAGGAAGATAAAGCCTGGGAAAGGGAAGCAGATTAAAAATATAAGCATTCTAAAGAACTATTCCTGTATTTCTTCTCTGGAGAGCTAATATTTCCTGATCAAACTGCCATTCCTCAATGGAATGTGAAGACCAGGAAGGGTCTGCATACACTAGTCACCCTAAAAAGTCTGAACACAAAAAGATATAAATCCTTAAAAGTGACAGAGGAAATCAGAGGGTGCTGTGTCATGTCAAATAATTTTAAACATTCAGGTGTGCACTGAGACTCTTCAAATGACAAGCTGAAGACAGAGTCCCTAGCACATCTCCCAGAATAGCACATGTGCTCCCTCTGTTATGATTTGAGGTATCTGGGTGTCATTTATGGAAAACAGTTTTTCACTGAACCCAAATCTTCAATTATTGCAAATGTGCTTCTTACAGTTAAATAAATATAAAAATAATTACAAACCTTCTTTGGTCCATTTTTATAACAGAACATCCTTGTATATCTGAAAGTCACACACTGTGAGCAGCTTTGTGTCTGAGTTTCAGAAGGAAGTTGAAATCATCAAAAATACCTAGAGATAAAAAAGTACAATATATTTTACAATGGTTACAGGGAAAAAAACCTGTGAACTAGGATTTTTTGGTTTTATTCCTGATTTTACCAGAAACTGTCTTAAGACATATCCACCTTAGGTGTTTCAACAGCTAAAAGATGCTTGGCCACAGAAAGATGATTCACAGCGCCAGTCAGGAACCTTTCTCCTTAGTCATTTACCGAAGAGATTTTTTTGGGGTATGTGTATGGCCAGGCTCCCAAAACAGTCAATGGAGACTGATAAGTTACTTTTAAGAATGAGTCAGAGCAAAAGCATTACAGAGTTATTCCTGTAATTGCACTCTGAAGGAGCCCATCTCTCACTGCTCACTACAGAAAAAGTGCCTAAGAAGTATCACTGAGTTTCTCGGCATCAGCTCAGTCCCAGCATAACCAATCCCTCCGTGTTCCATGTGAAAGCTCAGCCAGCTGAGGACATTGCCACCTCAGCCACAGCATCTGGCATGCCATTTGAGCCCCAGTCACCCTGATCACTCAGGTGGCCTCTCTTCTGGCTGAGGCTGATGTAGGCTTGGAAAGAAAAAGCTGCCTCTGCACACAGAACCACCTCACAACACCAGCCTGGACCTCAGTTACTTCTCCATGACTGATAGGAGTGTGCCTGACCTGGAACATTTGGCCCAGCCAGACCTATTCAAGCCTGGTTCCCACAGTGTGCAGGCTGGAACCGTGGAGACATAGAGACTAAACCAGAGAAAATTCTCTTTCAGGTTTTATGGCACTCAGTGGTAATAGAAAAATACTGAATTTCTGCTGGAGAAAGTTTCTGACATAAATATGGTTTTTTAAAACTGTTCACAAAAACAGAATCTAGCATTTCAAGATTAGATGGCCTTTCTTTGGTTCTGACATTTCTATTTCTAGGTAGTCACAAGTTTTTGAAAAAAAAAAATCATTGAATAAACAGCAGGACCTAATATAAAAGAACACTTAAATATCTGAGTTATTAGACTGCTTTTAAACTGTGATTTTAGTCTAGATTCCTTCTGATTCAGAATAATTTCTTCAAGCAGTGATACTTCTTCCTCTCCTTTTAGCTTGCTTCCTGCAGTTCTAAATATTCCAAAACAAAGATTTCAACCTCCCATCTCTTGTCTAAACTATGCACTTTAATTTCTCAACTACTGCTGTATGAGGGGGCTTGAAAAGCAGAATCACTGCAGCTGCATCCACAGGGGCCGAGCATTACCCAGTTGTGCTGCTCCCTGAGCTGTGCTGCCTGAGCTGCATCATTCCATGGCAGCTTAACAGCCTCTATTGCTGCACTGTCTTGCTTTCTCTGCATCTGGGTATCACAGAAGAATGTTTTATGGTGCCACATTTTTCATCTTCAAAAGCTACAGTGACTTGCATATAATATATTTTCAGTCCCTCTGTGTGAGGGACTTAATTCACTTGTTTTGGTTTTTAGAAGACACCATTTCACAGTCCTATGGATTTAAGCATTTAGGAATCTTTGGAATTCCATTTAATAAATCAGTAGTCTTTTCTTATTTTCGTATTTCAAGAACCATAGACGTACAAGAGATTTTTTCATTAATTCTCACCTTTTGCTGCTAAAAAGTTAAGGGTGAGTTACAAAACCAAAACCACTTTCTAAGTAGTGAATACATCCAGATTGTGCAGAACTGCGTTCATACCAACACAGCAGCACTGATATTGATATGTACGTAATGTATCTCCTGTGTAGTTAGACTACTGTCTGGAAAGTTCTCAATGTAGGCTTTTTCAAAGGTATCTGCAAAAAAGAATCCATTTTGAAAAATCCAATTAAGAAAAATACTTGGTTTTCAATAAATTAGAAAAAGAAAAAACCAGAACCAGTTAAGAGCATAAGCTACTCCTGAACTGCCTGAACTCTTGAATCTACCAATGAATTATGGAGAATCTGACAGACGAACCTAGGTAAAATGACATAATGTCATTTCTGCTTCTGTGGGGAGAAGAGGAAAGGGGGAAACTATTGTGGTTTTGAAATCACAACAGAATGAACTCACTCTCATTCTCTGACCTATTCATTTCTCAATACTTATTTTTATAGCTCATGTTACGAAGTTGTGTAATGATAATTTATAGGTCAGCTCGACAGAACCCGGCAGACAGTACTCAACAGGATCCTTACTGCTCCTGTCCACAAATACAACAGCCTATATTACTTCTCCTTTCCCTTAGACCGTTTGAACTTTCCTCACAGAGGTGTGTAATGAAAGGAAATACATGAACAAAAATATGGAACAAAGGGGAGAAAGGGCAGACTTTTATATAATTCATCCAAAAACATTTCTAAAAGCCCAAAGAGCTAGCAGCAAGCAAGGATGCCACATTCCAAAAGTAATTCAGAGAATGCCTACAGAACTGGTGCCCACAACACAGACAGATATCTATTTTTTCGGGGTTTATGTCTAAGACTCTGGGTTCAGCATTTCAGCAGTTCATCATAACACTTCCAGCGCAATGTGAGTGTGGCCTGCCATGAGTGCAGAACTGATAATTCATCCGTCACCAGAACTCGCATCCAAGCCTGCCCAGACATAAACACACACACCAGAGGCAAAATGTGGTTTCTATGTATAGGAAGTTCTATTTTCAGCTAAGAGGTTACCTAAAAATAAACTCTTAGTCAAAAGCAAGGGCTTCCTTCAGTCCATTTTATTAGTAGCATTAAAATACAAAGTACAGTTTTGGTTTGAAATAATGATTCCTACTTTAGCAGTGTCAGGTGGCTGGCTTCCAGTATTGTGTGAATATACTTTACATTTTTCAAAAGAAGTGAGCATTTTTCAAAGGGACAGAACTTTATATTTTGAAAAATAACCCTGAATGATTTTCTGCCAGCTGAAGTATCCAAAGTGTCTGCCCTCAAGAAAGATTCAGTGCTTTTGGCAACATTTGCAAGCTAGTCTGTTTTTTCCAATCCAGAAACATTTTCTTTGCCAGAAGAGTCATCTGAAATAATGTTCTTACACAGAAAGTACATGTTCGGTATGTTTTGCATTTATACACTGTAAAAGACAGGGAGTTTGGAGGTCCTAGAGGCTGGTACTGAATTGCAAGGGCAGTTACATTCAGATTGACAGTGAAGACACTGGAAGATGGCAAAGGAGGTAATAAAAAAGCACTGGGATTTATAAAACCATGACTAGAGCATTACTCCCAGGCCTGCAGGGTCATGGGGCCATGATGCTGAAGAGTAATATAAGGTTACCCAGTCGAGAAGGCTGTGATAAAAGGTCAGCCTCTCACTGAGAGGAGGGGAAAAGTTCCTGATATTCGGCCACGGGGCCCCGGCTGTGTAAGTGACACACACGCCCCAGGTATTTCCAAGGTGAAAGTGCTGGAGAAACGTGAACAGCACAGCAATTCTCTTGATGTGATAGAAAACTCCAAATTTGGATTACAAATGTTTTCCTCCCTGTTCTATGGGACTTACTGGAGTGAGGGTTTTTTTGTTATTTTTTGAACAATGAGCTATCCCAACAATACAAATAACAGATTATATTGTTTATTTTATGAACAGAAGTTCCCAAACAAAATAGGATGTGGAATCTCCCGTGATTTCAGATTTTGAGGGATCTGTGGGAACCTCTCACAAACCATACTCTGTCCCCATTAGAAAAAGGCACAAATTCAGAGAATTTAGGTATGTGAAAAGATTTTCAGATATGAAAACAGTTCACAGAATTCTAAAGGCTTGATCAAACACAGCTGGATATCAGACTATGCCTGACAAATGTAGCTGTTTCCCCAACTGCTTATTATGTTCTCCTGACAAAGGTCACAAACTCTCAGCAGAGCAGGACTGGCAAGCATTCCTTACTTGCTTCTCTGTAAATGTAAATATCTCATAGAACATAGACAGTAGGCAGAGGCCTAGGCTGCTCCTCTACCTCTTCTGCCCTTTATTCCAGAGGACATTCAAATGCAGGGCCCAACAACTTGCAGACCAATCTGTCTATAGTCTAAAACATCATCACATTAAAATTTATTAAGAATGTGTCAGCATTCAAACCATATGACAACTCTAATATTCTTCAGAACTAATATTTTTTCTGGAGCAGCCTTTCAAGTTTCATGATGACCTTGGTTTTCCCCTCCCTCTCTCTTTTGGGTAAAATAAATACAGTTTTCTGAGTACATGAAAACAAGCACTACAGAAATTAAATACCCATACTTCCCACTGACAGTCTTCTAGTGTTGTTTTTCTTTGTTTGTTTTGGTTTTGGTTTTGGTGCCCTTTTTTTTGTTTGTTTGGGATTTTTTTTTTTTTTTTTTGGTTTTTTGGGTTTGTTTTTTTTTTTTTGTATGAAAATATGGTCTCAGAGTTTAAAGGACTCATTAATCAAGCATGATGCCCAAATTCTCACAAATAGCCTGTACTTTTTTTTTTATCTGCTCTGAAGATATAGTAAAATTTTGACATAAATTGCCAATATGTATGGGTCAAGAAAATCACCTACTCACAGTTATTAAGAAACATATTTCTCTGTATATCTTTATGAAGCACATAAGCCTTTTGTTTTTCTTCTCTGAAATTATCTATGTGAAATGTCATGGCATATATTACCTACAAGAAGTAGAGGTGAGGTAGTCAAATGGTTTGTACAGAAGGCAGCTCACAGAAAGGAGGTGTTTTTAACCTATATTCACAAGAACCACTCAACATCTAAGTGTGGCCAACCTGCCATAACCAAGCCAAGGAGCAGATACAGAGCCTGTGCCAGTCCAGTTCCAACACACACAGTAACAAACAGCAGTCTCTGAGGTGATGGCAAACCATCAGCAAGCCCCTCCTGGGCCACTCAAATATATTTTTAATATCACAATGCAGACATAAAAGCCCAGCTTGCATTCAGCCTGCAGAGGCATCATACAAAGACGGGGGATGACAACAGGGGTCCCCATCCAGAGCTGCCCTGCTCCTTCAGAGCAGCTGCAGCACAGCCAGGACTCCCAGTCCCACAAGAAGCTGTGCTGCAAAGGCTGTGTGAGGATGGCTGCTGAGAGGGAATGTCGTGCTCTGCCTTGGACCAGGCAGAGTGTGTGTCCTGCTGTCTGGTCAGGCAACAGCCACAATCCCAAGGGCAGGATCCTTGTCCTGCTTAGCTGCTACAAGCTGAGGACAGCTCCTGACAGAAGGCTGGCTAGGAGGCACAGATCCCCTGGAAAAGGATGATGTGACAGTCCTGTGTGAGCACTACCCTGCTGTCAGTGCAGTTACGAGTACACAAAGTCACACTAACGACCCGTGGAACCCTTCCTAGGGAAACACTTTTTAGGCTCTTGCAGCCTACCCATCCATCTGTGCTTTTAGTCCAGTTTCCCATTTTACATGTCACCCTTTGAAAACATTGGCTATCACAGTTTCTATTCCTCAGATTTCACCTACTTGTCAAAATTTTAGCAAGTTTTCTCCAGTGTCTTCCTTGTGTAACACGTTTCTCCACCTCAGAGTTGTCCTTCCACTGCTTTTTCCATCAGTTTTTCAGTTTTTGCTCTCAGATTGCCCCAAGTAGAGTCTTAAAATAGCCCTGCTCATTTCTTTCTCTTTTACCAGTCATTAGATCTGAAAGAGTATTCTGGGAGCTCCAGACATTTTCTATCATCTGCTAAGCCCTCCCTCCCTTCCTGAGATCCTGCCAAAGGCAGCAGAGTGATCACTAAACTTAAAGGGTCAGTCACAATATACAAAGGTTTTGTTAAATAAATTTTCTTTAAAAATAGACTGCCCAGCTCTATTTGTGACAGTGCCCTGATATTTTTAGGATCTTGACTTAATAATAAGAAAAACAAAGCTCAGATAAATTCTCCTTTTGATTTTTAAACCAGCAGTCTGAAAGAGCATTTCCTTCTTTAGTGAGAGCTGAATGGAGCACTGACTTTTGCTTAAGTTCTCCTTTGGCTTCAATATTTGGATAATGCTTTGTGTTTTAAAGCTTGTTTACTAGGCAGCTTCTACAAACACTCATCACTATACTCTTTCTTTCAGTGGTATACACCTGAGATGGCAGATTTACTAACTAATCAGAATATTTGACATTAACAAGTAAAATATCCACTGTTTCTTTTTAACCAAAGAAATACGGGAAATAGCCTAGTGGCATTACTTACCCAAGAATTAATGGTAAAAAAAGGTTTAGTCCTTGGAACTTCATGTCAATAGCTGTGTGCTTCTGCATAGAAATCTATCCACTGGATTGCTTTACTGCAAAATAATAATGCTTCTTTGACATGCCACACAGCTGACAGTCTATAAAAAATATAATTTTGTTACAGAACTAATTCTTAATATGACAGACCTTGGTTGCTTAGTTCTCTAATACAATGTCACACAGAAGCTCCTACTGGTCAGATTTAATCACGTTTCTGTTGTGACTAGCCCTTGGGAGACCACAGCTAAGATTTTCTTCAGTCCATATAACCAAGTTTTTATGACTTTATTCATAAGTGTTGTTCAAAATTAGACAATCTGTCTTTCTCCACATGTTGGAATATTTTAGCAGTAATTCTAAACTGCCTCAAATATATGTTGTAAAATGTTCTGCATCTGTGTGGTTTTTATATTCCAAATTTTTGTTTCCATATTACAAATGTGCATGGCAGAATCTAATAAATCTAATGGTTACTGCAGTTTTGCCCATTAATATTGTGACTGTAAGTCTAGGCAACAGGCAATATTTTATTAATTTTGAGTGTCACATTATACACAACCATGATTGCAGGAAGAAATGTAGTGCAGCAGATCAGTAAATTAACTAGAGGGTGCTGTGAAATCTAGGCCCAAGCCTATGGGTAAAAGATACAGAAAAGAAAATACTAAACAAGCACAGAAAAGGGATCAAAATAAGAAGAGAAGCTTAAAAATATAAGGCCAACTTCACCACACAGTATTTCCTGAGACTCCAGGCTCACATATTTAATTCACACACATGAAATATGGATCTGACCAAGTCCCACAAAATACAATGCAGTTATTCAACTAAGTGCTTTAATGCTTAATGGAAAATTTCTAGGTCTAGGAAGCCACCTCAGAGTGTAGGATGGCAATTCTTCCATTCTTGAGAAGTAATTTGTGTACCCTGGAGATAATTTACAACTCCAGAAAAGCACATTTCAGTGTGAAAACGAAAAGAAATATTTTTAGTCAGTTCAACAAACCAAATCAAAACATTTTCCTTTGTCTGTATTGGAATATGTCATTTTAATTTAAAAATAAAAAACATGACAAGCTTTGGTTATTTTTGCATATCTATTTTGAAATATCTCATTGCAAACAAAAAGAAAAGTTGTATTTCACTTCCTTGCTCTGATAGGAATTTAAATCAAGCAATGAAATGTTGACATTTGCTACTGAGTGGACATTCAAATTTGTATTGAGTCTAGAAGACAAGTGTTTGTTTTTCAAGGAAACTTCTCATTCAGCTAAGCAAAGGTTATTGAGGCTATCATCTCTGACACAGAGATACTTAGAGGCAACTTGGTTTGTGAAAGAAGGAAATACTCTGAGTTTACATAAATCAGTGAAATGCAAATGCCAAAAACTTTGTTGTGCAATTATTCTTCTGTGCAAAAATAAAAGATTATTGGCTAGAATATTGGAAGACTTGTTATCTCAGTGTTTTGAAACACAAATACGCCACCCTTGAGCAGATAAAGCATGGCAGCAATCCCCACACCATTTGTCCACATGACACTGAATCATAAACATGTGGTTATTTACTTATCTTCTACTGAAATCTTTCATGTTTACTGCAGAATAAGGCCATGCAAACAAGCAGAACAGCTGAGACACAGTAATGTTTCCCAGTAGTGAATTTTTCAACAAGCAATAATTACACAAAAAAACTTTTTTTTTTTTTTTTTTTTTTTTCAGGTGCTGCTACCTCAAATTTCATAGCTAATGTGCATTCAATGACTGTTGAACACTTCCAAATGCTGGCAGCCCTAATAAACAAGAACATGATTTTGTTATTGTTTTGCATTGAGAAGAGCGTGACGAGGAAAATATTTGGAGACAAGTGAGAGTGCATCAAGATACAAAGGAGCTTCTAGGAGGTTTTATTTAACTTGTTTATAAAGACTGGAATTTAGCTCAGTACAAAACTTTCTGTGACTTTCTGGAAAAAGTTTTCAGTCAAATGTAGAACAGCTGTGCTCTCCTGCAGTTGCATTAAACAACATCTGTTACAGAGTACTAGCAAAAAGAGTTTATTCAATTGAATGCAGTTCTGGGGATAGCAGGAACATGCAGAATATATCTTAAAATGATGCCATGTTGGCATATTGTTAGTGAGTCAAGAAGGAACTTGTATCTCATTCCCCCCATGTATTCAAAAGACACTACTGCAGCCAGGATGAGGCTGCCCAGCTGCAGGAACTGAGAAATAAGCCAGTGTGAGTTTTCTTAGGCCATGAAGATGTGCTCCTGCTTGCACAGTGCAAAGCACAGAGGAATAGAACAGGCATGGTTAAATGAAACACTAGCAGAAGCTTTGGACTGAATCCCAGCCACATGCAACATTAGGCTTAATAGAACACATCCCAGGATGGTTTGAATGATAAGATGTGGAGCTACCTAATGTAGTCCTTCCCAGAAAATGACAGAACTTCTGTCCTTATTGGGAAAACAAGAATTCTGCAAAAGCACAAGGAGACTGGCATTGCTTGAATTTCTCAAATCAGCTTCTGTGATGTACAGTGGTTATACCAGCAGGTGATTAATTGTCCAATAGAGAAGCTCTTGTGAAGTCAAGATCTGAATCTGTTCAAAACTGCTTTAAATTAAGCATTTTGCTTCTAGCAATCTGTTGAAAAAGGTGCCATGATCAACATCATTTATTCTGCTTCTCTGCCAGGTCCTATCAGCATCCAAACAAAATAAACAAAGTTTATATGAATTCTGAAATTTCTCCTTATGGTGTTCATCACTGGTATCAAATTTTTACAGACCATACATAAGATGTTTTAATTCATAGTCTGTATGGAAGAAATTAACAGTTAAGCACAGTGACTAAACCCCCAGTCTGAGATATTAAAACCTAATCAGCTTTTATTTAATGCAGCACTACCCTCATCCCTCTCATCCAGGTAAATAGCTCAGAGTTTGCTCTTGCATCTGGAATTTAGAAATGCACAGTTGATCCTTTCTTTGCATGAACTGAATTAACTCCTTGAGCCTATTTCTCCTTGGTCCATGCGCACATTTTAACCAGGATAAACAGGTGAGCACTTTGGTTACAGCCATTGCACCTTATGATGAACTTGTCTGAAGCAGAGAATGAAGAACTGAGAATGACTGAGCAGTGCCTTACTGCCTTGCAAGTCGTGGATTCTTTCATAAGCCTTAAAGGGATAGGAAGGCTCAGAAAATGTGACATGATGATCTTAAAAGTCTCCTGTTCCTGGATTTTTTACAGTTTGTAATGCTGGATGTTTGAGGGGGATCTGCAGAGTCTTCAGGTTTACATTTGTGTATTTAAAATTTCAAAAAATACCTAAAACCAGGCTCTACTGATTTCTGTTACATGTATGAGCATGAACCTAGATAAACCACCACATTTTTTCTCCCCTTTCTTCTCCCCCACCAACCCCCTCCAAAAAAAAAAAAAAAAGTTATGAGAGAATTGATATGAGAGATAGGGACAATATAAAAATACAAGAGAAATGTGGAGAGAGACTGAGAGCAGCCTGATATCATAACAAAGGTGTACTTGGACACATAGAGTGATTATCTATATTTGAATAAAATTGTGACTGGAGGTCCTTCAGATATAAATATACTCAATAAAGATGCAAAATCTATCCAGTTACTTGAAACAGAGCTAAAAAATTTATATTAGAACTCAGATTCTTATTAAGCAATGATGATAAATACCTAGTAGATTACCTAAGGTTCTAGCAGATCTACTTTTACTGTATATTTCTGTTTATTTTCTTGTTTCTAAACTAAAGGCTGCAACTCAAATGAGGATTAGTTAAGATAGTACTTTGTTTATTTTTTTCACTGGAAAATTATATTCACAAGAGTCCCCGTAGTTTTGTAATTTGTTCATCAGTTAGATATGGCAAGGGCATTAGTAACTCATGCTCAGTAAATTTGTAAAGCATTTCAGAAATCAATCACAGTCCTCAATTTTATCACCCCTTTGTGTAGTTGATAGTTTGATTACATTAAGCACTGAATATGGTAGCTGTTATTCAGAGAATCCCAAGAAAAGTTCTTCTTAGACACAAGGAAATGCCAGCTGTTAATACAGTGGTGTTAGCAGTGTGCACTAGATGTTTTCATTCAAGAACAAGTCAGCATGGGAGAGATGTGAAGATAGTTTCCTACCACATCTCTAGTGTTACTATGCACAAAAGAAATGTCCGTTTTGGGTGACAGGGTGTTTCCCTGTAAGATATTTTTGGGGTTAGACAAATTCTTTGGGCACCAACACAAATGATGGAATCAATCCCAGCTCCTCTTTTCAAGCTACCTTCTGACCTAGTCAAAACAGTCATGGAACTGATCTAAAAATCAGAAACTGCAGCTTTAGTTAGTACTTTGAAAGAGACGGGATAGAGACACGAACCTACATTGGTTCTTTCCTGGATCCAGGCAGTGTTTCTTTTAGGGATAGCTGCTTGAATTTTTCCAAAGATAACCTTCCCCCTTTTCTTTTTTACCCCATCTTAGTTTTTCCTCCCTCTTCATAGTGTTTTGTTTAACCATATTCTTATGCATGCACACTTCAAACCTACGTGCTTTATACCATGGTCACTAAAACAGCCTATGTAACTTTCCAGTAACAGCACTGAAAGCAAAAAACAGGGGAAATGAGGACACACCATTAAAAGCAGGGTTCCTATAAAGCTCTGTCTTTCCCAGCTAGGTGTGATATTGTTTATGAAGCAGCAGGAGGATACTCATTTTCTGGCTTCCAACATTCTGTCCACCCTGAGAAATTTAATCTAGGTAACAGTAGGCAAAAATATTACACTTTGACCAGATTTCACATACCGTGAAGAGAAAAAGGGTTGGGACATATCTATTTTTAACCAAAAGGTTTCTAAAAATGATTCATTTTTGTTTTCCCTTTCAGTAAAGAAAATAAAAAAGCATTACTTTTTGTGGTAAACCACACAAATATAAAAATCTGTTGGGCTTTGATTGGACAGGAAAAACAACATGGCAATAATACACCCAGTAGCAGATCCAAAACATAATAAATCTTATTTTCTCTCTTTTATTTTCACTTTTTATTTTTGAACAGTAAGGAGTGTCAAATTCTAACCTTTTGCCTGAAGAAGCTCAATTGTCTTTCTCCCAAGTATTGACATGCCAAAGAAAAGAATTAGCAAACAGAATAAGGGCAGTTTGGTTTTACATTGCTTTACCTCCATCAGGTAAGAAACATTATAAAGATGCCTTTAGACCCCCAGGTTCTTTCTGGTTATCAGCAGGCTTATGTATGAAAGCAAGACACGGAATTTAAGCTACAGTTCACCTCATTCAGTGTATGACTGTTACCACAGAAGGGACTTCTAGAATTGCTACTGATTTAAGATTAGATTTACATGAGTGACTCTTGTTTATTATACTGATGTATCCTGTTTAGATGGGTTTGGTATGACACCTACCATGATGGCACTTTAGTGCCTGTGTGGCTGTCTGCACATTGCATCGTCTCTTGTACCTCCTAAAAAACAGAAAGCAAGTACCTTATTTCTATTGCTACTTGAATGCCTTCACAATATTTTCCTTGTATGATCAAACATTTAGAGGCAGAACAGCCTAATAGACTTAACAAAGAACTGAAAAAACAAGAACTCATGTTCAATTTATCACTAAAGGAATACTCAGCCCTTGGCAATAATAACACTTTGTGGATATTTCCCAGCTGTGTCAGACAGAGCTGTATCCAACAGTATTAATATTAAGATTACTTAATAGGTCTCATTTCCTTCTTCCTCATCTACATGGATTATTTAGATCAGACTACAATGCAATCCATTTGCTCATTGCATCTATATGCGATATAAATTAAAGCTTGATAAATTTGCATGAAAAAATGCAGATGCAAAGTTCTAGCTGCACTCCATGTATTTTAATGTCCTAAATAGGACTGTCTTTATTTGAAGCATGAGCAGAATTAGGCTTTAAGGTCAGAAACACAATGAATAATTTGGAAGCTTGCAAGCCACGATGGAGCTTCCTTGGCAACATATTCTATAATTGTGACATACCACTAAAAGTCCAAAGATCATGTAGCTTCTGTGCTAGATCCTACATCAAGTTATCCTTCCTGTCATCAAGAGATTTGTTTTCAAAATGAGGTGTTACACCATACTGTGGCATTTGTGACAGCAGCAAGAAAGGCATATTGTTTGTTCTTCTGATGTGGTATGTTACCGTACTTGTTCTATAAATATGTGTCTACAAAAATGAAGACTTAACCATAACCTATGAGACTTTAGTGGTTGTGTAACATTCAGCTACAGAAAGCAACAACAAAAAGGCAAAGTCTTCAACAGGAAAAAAAGTACAGTCCCTTTTTGTAATAGGCTACAGCAGATCTGCAGACAAAGAAGCAGAAACCCTATGTCTATCCTTATGAAGTTCCTACATTTATATAATCTGCCAGTAGCAGAAGACCTTCCAGAGCAGGAGGTAGGATGGCATTATGCATGACATTTCAAAATCTGATAACACAAATGTGTATTTTTAACAAAAATGATAAAATGAATCTGGGAACCTTACTTTTCCTACATGTTCTGCATATTCTAGTGACAAAAATATCCTGCTATACTTAGATTTCAGATATTTCTGATGTAGTGACTGCTAGTATGGCACAGTTTTTCAAAATAACTTTGGAAAAAATTATTTCTGCTTAATAGTAACTGATTTATAAATGCCTCCCTAAGACAAAAGAAACACTGCTATATTATACATTTAGAATGAGATTAGTTAATCCTCCTTTAGATTATTATATATCAGATTGAACACACAAAAACCATACATTTCCTGGCAAAGCCACCTATTTTTTGGTCACTTCCAGCTGTGTCTGATAAATGCCTATGATTTCCCAGTACCTTCCAAAATCAAGACCATGTTTTGTTCAGTTGATCCTAAAGTAGAACAACAATTATATATCAACAGAAGAGGAAGATAAAAGTGTAGGGTAACACCTGCATAAAAAAGCAAATTTACTTTTTTGGATACTTGAACAGTTCTTCACCTGATTACAGGTAAAGCACAGAATTTAGGAAAAGCAACACTTTGTTACAAACACAGATAGGCCTTCTGCCTTCTCTGTTATCTGTACTGGAAAACCCCCAAAATACTACAATCAGTATTATTCATATGTGCTGGCTACCAGATAGACAGATAGGGCCTCTGTTTAAAAGCAGAGACTGCTCAAATTTCTACCCTACCCTGTGCTTTGGATGTGACAGATATGACTAATAAAATATTGTGGTACTTGATTTACCATTCATTATTATTTAACCCAAATGAATCAAGACCCACAATTCAAATTTAAAATTATATTTGTTATCTACAAATCTATGCCCTTTTAATGGAAAACCTCAGAAGTTCCAAAACCTTAAAATATTTTTTAAATCCCTCTGTTTTTTTCCTTTATTCTAGTCTAGTTCTCTCTAGTTCTAGTCTTTAGCTCTTTACATCTGTTCTCAAGAAAGCCTCCTACTCTAGAGACAAAACCCCAAAATTTAATCCTTAGCTGTTTGCATGATAAGGTTTCACATTCCTCTGTAGGGCCAGACAAATAGTTACAGTCAGATGCATGAATGAGTTGAATTATTCTATGCCATAGAAATCCAAAGTCCAACCAACGTGCCTTTTACATGGGATGTGAGGCAATCTGCATCAGAATAGCTGGCAAAGTCTTGGTAATTATTGAAAATTACCATTTACTGAAATGTTACTGGAGGTTGAGAGAGATGAAGTTCACTCTGGCTCAGCTCAGCAGACCAAGATGCATTACAGTTGGAGTCATATCTGCAACTCCTGCCAAATCATTCATGGTATTATACAAAGCCCACTACTGTGCCTGACTGCATGGAAAGGGGTTATGACAGCTGGTTTTCTGCCTGACTCTGTGGGAGGGCCATTTTATGTTCTAGAGCATTAACAGTAGATGTAGTCTTATATATGTTAGATTTTCTTAGAGATATAGAGGCCTAAAGCTGACCTCTCAAGCACTATACACTGGAATGCATGAATTCCAGCTACTACCTGGATCAGCCAACTGAGTCAGATCTAGGCTGGATCTGGAAAACTAGAATTTTAAAAGGATGGGACTGCTAGGTTTCTCTTCATCTGTCCAAGGGGAAAGGCTGTATAAAATTTTATTTGGAAAAAAAATATTTTTGGGCAAGGCGTCTTTCTTTCCATTTTGCTTCACTAGCTCATGCAGTCCTGCTATTGAACATAAACCTAATTTTCCCTTCATTTATATATGTGCATGCTTTAACAGCAAGTACCCAGGCCCAGGTTGCCTCGGCTCGTTGTAAGTCAGTAGTGAATTTGGCCAAGTTCTTTTAATTCATAGAGACAACTGTCAATTATTGTAAACTTGACTGAGTTACTTGTGATTTTAGTTCTGGAATACCACAAAAATATTGCCTTCTAGCTCAAAGCAAATACAGCACAAGAAGTCTTGTAAATTATTTCAACAGGCCACTCAAACTCCGTCTGGCCAAGGAGCACAGCAGACCAAACTATACAGTTCAGGAAAACTTTGGTTTTACTGGCACTAGGGCAAAAGAGACAATGCAAGCTTTAACCTGTGAACTTTGAATCTGTCTGTATCATATTAAGCCCTTTTACATTTTTGAAATGAAAATAATAAAAGCTTGATCTTAAATTCCTTACTAAAGGGAAGTTTTACAAAGTCTGAGTAGGGAAAAAAAAAAGAGTGATGTGATTCTGGGTCTGGTCATTATCTTTCTTGGTGCATGTCATATTTCCACCAAATGCAAACTGACTTAAAACATTTCAGGATTTCAGAATTAAGGTTATTCATGAAAAATTACAATCATTACGAATAACTGGCTGTGATTTGATATCAAAACTCTCCTATTCTAAGCAACTTTATTCTGTATCTGTAAATTTTTCCCTTAATATGTTCTAATTTTATTAGAAAGACAACTAATAGGAAACCCAGTAAGGGAATAATATCAGGAATATAGACTTGTACCAGCCCGGTCACAACAGCTTAACAGAAAAACACAACTCTAGGCCTGGATGACATTGTGATGACACTCGGTCCATTTTCTGGCAGGAATGACACAAATCAAACATATTTGAGCTGTTCATGACTGAATCCTGAAGTAAAGCACGTAAATAAATTTGGACATTTCTATGGATGCTATGGGACTCTACAAAGAGCTTATTTCATAAAGCTCTCCCTGTTAATCATCTTGCATTTCCAGTGAAAGGGGTTTTGACAATGTTTTACAGCATGATTGGTGAAAGTAAGCCTAAAAAGTTTCCAAAAAGGATAAGAATAACTTATGCTAACACAAGCTTAAACCATCCTTTGTTTTTCCAACAAGCTTCTTTCTAAGTATTAACACTTTTCTGTTCAATGCACTCAGAGACAAACTCCCACTGGCAAAGGAAAGCAAGAGAGAGCTTTCCATACTATGTGAATAGGGAAAGTTTTCCCTACTACATGAATAAAACTCACCATGCATGATGTGGTTTGGCAAAAAATGAGGAAATTACTTGCCTCTAGAAAAAGACAACATATAAGAAAGTGGACATCAGGCAATATCAGTGACAAACAGCAAGTGGCTATTCTGTTCAGGTGCAAATATGTCACTTCATGACTGGGTCAGTTACAGATCTACACAGACATCCATGGCAGAAAGTGCATGATAGAAAGAGACATTACTCAGTCTCCTTTGTTGGAATCTACTTTACTGACTCAGAGGATCATTAGGGCCTGAAAGGCTTGAATAACATCCAGATACAAGATTTTGGCAGGGGCCTCTGAACATACACTTGGAGAACAGCTCCAGTTTTCAAGCCCTTCAGAGAAAGTTTACTGGACACATGCTGTTTCCCAGAAATATCCCACGTTTTCAATGGGAAATGGCATCCATGACATCAGACTGTCTCACAATCCTAAAAAAACCCATCTATTTCTCATTCTAAAAAACCATAATTTTTCAAACTAGAGGGTTTCTGGGGAGTTCCAGACTGAAACATGGATTCCCTATTTGTGAGGGTCAAGGTTCCATCCTGCTCACAGATTGTGTAAGAAAGAAGAAGTGCACTTAGAGCTCCAGACACACAACACTTCATCTTGGGAATTTAACTCTTCACATATGTAAAAAAAAATAGAGAGAAATAGGCAGAGGATGACTCTTCACAGCAATCTGAAAAAAAAATGGAGACAAAAGGCTAACTAAAATAGATGTACATATACATCCTTTTCTCTGCATTAGTTTTCCCACTAATCCAGATATATTTAGGCTCTAATCAGAATGAAGCTGCCTAGGATTCCTCTGCCCCTTTCTTGTACTTTTAGTTATGACTCTTTTATTCAGAGTTTACATGCTTAATTGACCTTCCTTGATTTCATAGTTAAACTTTCCTTCCTCCTGCCATTATAATTAATCTTCCCATGTCCAAGCTACCTTACGTTCCAAGACACATGCACACACATACTCTCCTAGAGTTTTAAAGACATGGATCAACATATTGCTCTTACAGTATTTCAGACTTTTCCACCTGAAAAGAAATTAAGGTTCTGTTCCTCACATCTTTAATCATTAATTAAAGATTAATGATAAAGATTAATTAATGATCTTTAATCATTACATTATCCCAACATAATGCTGTCAAAGCACTTCTCTGTTAAGATTTTGCCCATGATCCTTTCCTTCATCCAGCAGAGGTGTGCAGCAGCCAAAGTTAACAAATGACTGAAGCTAAATTTTCATATCCTTGAACTAGCCTATGTCAAAAAAGAGTGATTGACAGAACTACTATGACAGTCATCCCACCTGCTTTTTTCTAGGCAGATTTCTGTGGAGTGATCTCACCTCCTTTCAGTGCGGGCTGTTGTGAGGAGGAGAGAGATGGGTGCATTTCATGGTCACTTTAACTGCTTGTATCAGGTTTGCATGGCAAGGTTTTGGTAGTGGGAGGGCTGCAGTGGTGGCTTCTGTGAGAAGCTGCTAGAAACTTCCCCTATGACACAAAGAGCCAATGCCAAATGTCTCCAAGATGGACCTGCTGCTGAACCCATCAGAAATGGTGCTTGTGCCTCTGGGATAACATATTTAAGAAGGGGAGTCTGCTGGAAGAGGTGTTTGGAAGAAACTGTGAATCTGTTGGGAGAGGAGCTCAAGCTGCAGCAGAATTTCTGGCAGGACTCGTGACCCCTGTAGGGGATCCACACTGCAGCAGTTCTTGAGGAACTACAGCCTCCTGTTAAGCCCCATGGGAGGACTCCTGTTAAGTTCATGGAAGATTGTCTCCCATGGGAGGGACCCCACACTGGAGCAGGGTAAGAGTGTGAGGAGGAAGACAATGAATGATGAACTGGCCTCAATCCCCATAGTCTGTCCCTCTGTGCCACTGCAGGGGAGGTGGCATAGAAATTATGATTGAAGTTGAGCCCAGGAAGAAGGGAGGGGTGGAGGGAAGATGTGGAAGGAAAGAGTTTGAAATGTTGGCTTTTATTATCTCATTACTCTACTCTTGTTTGATTAGCAATAAATTAAATTAAATCTTCCCCTACCTGAGCCAGTTTTGCCTGTGACAATAACTGGTCAGTGATCTCTCGTTACCCTTATCTCAACCCAGAAGGCTTTTGCTATATTTTTCTCCCCTGTGCAGCTGATGAGGGGAGGGATAAGCTTTGGTGGGCACCTGGCATCTAGCCAGGGTCAATTTGTCTCATTCTCTTTTTTCTTTTTTACTGACATGAAGGGACAGTTAACTAACTTAAAGCAGTCAGAAATGGATTTCAGAGGGAAAATAAGCATAGCGTGATTTCTATTGTATTCTAGAGTCTATGATTTAAGAAGGAGAAATTAAAAAAAACAACCAAACAAAAATATTTCTTTAACTAACAAGCACCTTGGTCAAGAAATCCAAAAATATCTTCAGTAATCACTCAAAAAAAACAGTTTCAATACAGTAGGAATGATAGTAGCAGACTTCCCAAGAAATGAAGGGTGAAAGGGTAGAAATTGCCTTCCCACAAAGGTGAGAGACCATAGTTTTTTCTGAACAATATTTAAAGATTCAAGAAAGGTCCCACCCTGGTGCAGCACAATTTTTACTTTTAAGGACAGGACTGTGAACAGTGTTCACTGCTGCAGAATCCTTTATCTGAATATGATTGATTTGAACAAATAGAATAAAACGTCTTTTTCCGTTGATTACTGAAACTGAACAAAAATCAGAGCAGCTATAGCACTACAAAAAATTGTCTTCAGAAAAAGACTTGTAAGAAACATCTGACTGCTAATTTTTACTGATATTGATGGACTTGTTCCCAATTAAATCAGAATGCTCACTCAGGCTCTGCTCTTCTGATGGGAGAAGGATATGACCTTTCAGGTGAGTTCTTCTGTAAGTAAGGGAAAGAGAATTTTAAGAGAAAGTTTGGAATCCTACAAAATTCACATACATTAATAGCTGCAGGTTCCTTGTTAATGAAAATGCAAAGCAGGCTGATTTGTTGATTTTAATTTTATTCTTCACGAATCCATAATGGCTAGTGGTATTAAAGAAAAAATTTCTAAAAGGAAGTCATTTCCATGCTGGGAATTTATACTGATATCCAATTACAAACTCTTAACCTTTTTTAAATCTCTGAGCAAATGTTTCAAAAATGTTGTTCTAAAATTATAAATAGAATTCAGTGTCATAAAACTCATGAATAATATTGTGATAGTGAACCAGTCTGCATGAGCAATACAACAGAACAAATATTTGGTCCTGTATGTCTTTCTGTTCAAGGCATCCAGGAAGATTTTACAAAGAGACTGTACAAATTATTAGCATATTTTCTAAGTAGAATAGGAACTGTCAAGGAATTTCTCATAATATTTCTACTTATGCATTCCTGAGACACAAATAAAAATTCTTCTGCACATCACTCAATTCACTATGAATGTTTCCCGTTGAAGGCAGAGATAGTTTTGGCCTTTTATGGACAGATAAAAGCTGCACCTGCGTGATTCTGCTTTATGTCATAAAAGCACATTAAAACCTTTTTCTTGCAGTGAAACAGGAACAGCCCGTTTCTTAAGGGCTTGAATGACAACTAAAAGGCCAAGTCTGTCTTCTGTTTCTGTATTTGCTTTTTTGGCATTTGTTTTGTAAAGTAACCTACTACTAACAAAATACAGTAGCAAGTTTCTGTCTGTTAACCAAAAAAAGGGAAACTGTCTAAAGCAGTGATTGTCAGCTAAATCCATTTCATCTGTAAAAGTACTGCTGTTTCCACTAGTCAGTAGTCCCAGTTTTTTGCTCCCTTACGTCAGCTATGTCATTCAAGGAGGTTTTCTGAAGATCTGGCTTGAATCTCTGGTACGGTGTTATTCCTGTATAACATATTCCCAACAAATACTGTCAAAATATAATTTGCCACACTTGATGAAGACAGAAAGAAGACTGAGACCACCAAAGTCAAGACTTAGGAGAATAATATTTTTGTATCTAAATCAGTGCACCAAAGCAGCATGCTTCTACCACAGTAATTAACAGCACTCCATGTAAGAAAAAAGAAGCATTTCAGTATTTCCTAGAGGAAGGATTTTAATCTTGGATAATAGTAACAATAATAATACATTTTGGTTTGGGGTTTTACTGAAGATGACATTAAGTGAATAAGCCATCCTATCTACTCCTCTCTCCACAAAGAGGCATGGGAGGCAGCAAAGTCTGAAGGATACTCTCAATAACCCAGTGAGTTCTGAATGTTGTTCTTTGTCCTCCACTGCAGCTCAGACATCTGGCATACCTCAGGCGAAACTGCTCTGCTGCACAACTAATCCCTTCCATTGCCTCTTCAGTTGCTCAGTGTTTGCGGAAGGCCATAACACCCTCTCACATTGCTTTCATTAGCCTTTAACTTTAGCTTTAGCAGTCTCTTACTTTCTCCATTTACAGCTCTCAGTTCTTTAGACAAATCAGTCAGATTCTGGACACCATTAGTGCAGTAAGAGTGCTTTTGAAAACAGAGTGAACATAGTCAACTGGAAAAATGCACAGTTTGGCTGCATTGTTTGGAGACAAGATTTCCCAAAGAACTTAAAACTGCAGAAGTGCTGCTCTACCACCTATGCCTAAAACCACCAGTATATGGATATTTTTCTGGCTACATTAGATCACAGCACAACAAAATGTCTCTTTGCATTTGTGGCCCTGTACCAGACTGCAACAAGCAACAAGCTGTTTGGGCTATGTCCAGGTTTTGAAGGAGTGTGAGGCACATAGAGGTAGAATAGGATGAGCCTGTGTCAGTTTTAAACAGATAAGTGCCCTTCTGTATAAAGAGTTATGAAACAGCTGTGACCAACTTGTACACCCATACTTCCCTTCAGCAACAGAGGGCACTCTTCATTTGGACTAATTGGTTGAACACCAAGAATTTTCTCCCTTCTTCTTGGAAGAAATGAATGATCAGCCTACCAACATTCAAGCTACCCTAATTCACAGAAAAGCGAGCTGTACAAGATGCAGTTCAGGAAAGAAGGATCCCTGGGCTGGAGAAGAAAGTGAAGTACAGAGTCATGCTACCCAGGGATAAGAGGAAAATGAGAGAGACTGGAAGCATTAATTTCCATACTTCTGGTTCTGTGACTGCAATGGATCATCAGAGCAAAAGTAACTCTCAGAAAATCTGAAGTTTCAGGCTTCAACTTCCAGAGTTTTTTTCCAACTGAGAGAAGAATTATTATTTAATTTTCAACAAATATAATTTAATTTCTTTTTTCTGAACATCATACATACTGTAAGGTTGTACTAGCAAACTATTTGAGACACTTTTTATAAAAATGAGAGAGGCAAGTCCAAGTATAGTCAGCCAGTGTTTATAGGGTTATATTGTTTTAAATAATTTTTGGAAAATGTGTTATAGCCAGCATTTCAAACGAGTCTCATGCTCAGTGTAAAAGAGGCTTTCCTGTATTAATTCAAAGCATTCTGAAGCCCAGACACAACAGTCAGCAGCTCATAAATTTGTCAGTGGATGAATTTAGCTTAAGAAAAATAAGCTGCATGTATTATAGGTGTGGCAAGGAGCACCACCTATATTCTTCCAGTTGCTTTGACCCTTTCCAGTTGGTTGTGCCTTGTTACAACTTTGCCAAATTCTAACTTCCAGTTCAGTTTTTTTTTCTAATTATAGTTACAAGCCTTCCATGCAGTTATCTGCTATTTGAGCTATTTGGGGAATTTTCAGGCAAAATAGCTCAGCAATTTCTGAGGGCAAGTGAGGGGAGAAAATCAAGAAACTTTTTCACGTCCAAAGTGATAAAATTGTTTGCTATTTGAGATGCTGAAGGGTTGCCTTGTTTTGATGCAGGATGTCCCATTCCTAATTCTGTTCAAAATACATACCTTGTCCAAATGACAAAAATTTCAGAGGTCACAATTAGTACATGAAACTGAAGTAGATAGAAGCTGGTTAGAAAATGTTTCCTAAAAGCTCTGCCTACACTGAATGTGCAGCAGCTGTGGACTGAAAAAATATTAGCCTTTTAAATGGGGTTCCCATGACACTCCTATGGGGAGATCAGTGCTGCTGGGGTGCAGTGGGGTCCAGCAGCTCCATGGGGGCAGGAGCTGGGGGTGCTGGGGTTCCCCAAGGCACAGTCAAGGCAGGGCTGGGTGCAGGGTGGTCTCAGCTCTAGCACAGGGCACTTCTCTGGGGCGATGCCAGCACGTGGGGCTGTGCATGGGCACAGCTCAGGGCCCATGGCCAGGCAGAACAGCACCGTGGGGAGCTGGAGACCAGCCCTGCTGTGGCATCGTTGTGGCAGGGTCTGATGAGTGATGGATGGGCTGACATGGGGCCCTGGGCCATGGGCAGGGACAGCAGGGCCTGCTGGTGCCATCAGGGCTGGCAACGCAGTGATGAGGAAGGGCAGCCTCACCTGTACACCCAGGCTACAGCTGGAGTAGGTGTGAGCTGATCAGAAAGGAGAGACTTTATATGGAAAAGACACAGGAAACTGTCAAGGATGAGGGTGAGAAGGATAAGCATGAGGAAAATAGCTGAGTCAGAGTAAGGAAAACGGGGAAGTGGGACAATAAGCTGGAGGCAGAGATGGGTCACAACCTGCTGGATAGGCAGGATACAAGACAGCTCAGCTAGCTCATGTTCCTTCACAAGAAAACAGAAAAAACAAAAAATTGCTGAACCTAAAGATGTTTTGACTCCCAATAAGCATCTGGAGCATTCACACCTCAACTGTACAACTGCAATGATATCCTAGTACTTCAATCAGGCACTCATTATTTGAGTGGAGGAGTTCTACATAGTGAATCTAAATCCTCCATCCTGACAGCAATCAGGAAGTCTCAGGATGATACCACATGAAAAGTTTCTGGCTGTTTCAGTGTCCCCTTTCAAATGCCTGGTATTAGTGTAGCAGGGTAGGAGACCTTCCGTTTGTGTGGTCCTGGATTCCTTCAAAGCCCTCTGCTCATTCTGCGTACAATAAGCTCACCTTGGGATTCAAACAAAGCTTTTGTCTGTGCTGCTAATAGACTTCAGCAGATTATACATTTTGCAGATTACTCACATCAATTTAAAAATGCCATTCTGTCAAAGTCATACTGAGAAGTTTAGTATTAGTAACTGAGGACTGGCCACCATAGTAATAGCTGGAAATGTGGCTCTGAAAATGAATGGCCAATGAAAGGAAATAAAGCCACAACGAAATTCTGAGGTATATGATCCAAAGTCATTAACAGCAATGAACTTAATGAAAAAAACAACTGAATATTGGAATCAAATATGTAATAGGTTCTTCAGAAATTGCTAGATAATAAAAAGACAGCTGTATTTGGGCCTTTTTTGAGCACTCAGAAATTCAGTCAACAATAATTTTAAATTGGTTTATTTTTCTTTTATTGCTATGTCTATGCGGGGCTGTAATTCACAAAGACTCAGAAGTATTTTGAAGTGATGAAATTCAGTTTCACCTGAAATACTGCCACTTTTGGCACAAAAAGACCCTCCCAAATAGGTTTTCCACAACAGAGATTCTGTAATTAAATTAAAAAGGAAGTGTAGAATAACTTTTGCCAATTGAAAACATGTAAGTAATTTAGTTGGACTAAATGCAATGACCAGAACTGGAATTTTTAAGGCAAACAAAGATTAAACGCTATGCTGCTACCAAACATTCCTTGGATTCTTTTGGAGCCACAAGGGACAGATCGTCAGTTTTCCATCTCCTCTGTTTTACTGGGTCATGTCTACGAGGGACTTGTTGCCTCCATGACAGGAAGGACCCAAAAGCTTAACCACCTTTTTCAACTATAAATGACAGTAGTTTGGTTCTCAGTTATTTGCCAGCATTTCTTCCTTTGGCACCTATGATTTTCTGGATGTCTCTTCTCCATCATTCTCAATAATCCACTCTGAGAGTATGCCTCACACTTTCAGACTTATCATCAGTTTACTGCCATTTATTCACTCTGTTCGAAATACAAGGATCTCTCTTAGTGAATCAGCCCTTCAGATCTCATAAACAGAGTTAGACTGATTTACTAGAGAAGAGAGATAACTTTTGACCTCACTCATTCAAATGGGAAAAATGTCTCCGGATTTTGGGCAATGCACCTGAACTGAAACCTCTCACTTACATGTCACTAAGTTTTAAGTTTAAGAAAAGTCAAACATTCTGAGGTCAGAATATTAAAATTTCTAAGAAAACTATTACAGGAACATAATAATAGATAGAATTCCATATTTTGCAACTGAAAAATATAAACATGCAAATATTTGCATCATAAGACAATGGTCCAGTTTTATGAATTGTGTAGAAATGGAAAACTGGTAAGAAGAAGTTGCCCATCAGTTGGTATGGTCAAATATGTTCTTCCATTAAGCTACACTGCACAGTGTGATACTCTCTTCTTTCTTGCATTGCCTGATTGTTAAATGATGTTTTTCATAGCAGCTCTTACTCCTTTTTCCCAGGATTTCTGATCTGTAATGTTCAAAGTAGCTCACCAGTTGCAGTGATTCATAGATGAATGAATACGATTATTGTCTGAGTAGCTTGGTTATACCCAAACTGTCCATGTAGTTCTCAATTAGTTTTTGGTGCCACTTGAAGGTTTTACCAATTAGTTTTTGATGCCACTTAAAGGTTTTACTCCTGTAAAATCAATGAGCAGGAAAAGCATCAAGGCAAAATGTGGGAATTCAAGTATAATTAACAGAAAGAGTGCAACAATATCAGATTTTCCCAGACATATTGTGCATCTTAATGTCCAGTAGAGGTTCCTATTGCTTCTGCTGGTACTGGCTCCTGATTATTCCTCATACCATTCATCTGATTCATGGAGCAAATTTTTCAGAACTCATTTTTCATCTGAGTGCTACCATTTCTCTTTCCCCATTCACAACTGAACAACTAAAATTTTCAGTTAGGGAAAATGGAAGGAACAAAGTGTTTCATGGAAGTTAGAACAAATAAGATCCTAACACTCAGACCTCCTGATCATTATCACACAATTTTGTGACACTAAACTGAATAAAATCTGTAGGCAGAATGGAATTTTCAAATTAAAAAAAAAAAAAGAAATATTGTCCTAGAAAGCTAAAGATATCTACATGTATATGTGGTGAAGAGCTATGATTCCTATATTCTGAATGTTACATTGAATACAAATGAAGTGAAACATTTGTATGAAGCATCTGAGAGGTCCACATGTTAATATCTGTTAATAAAATTCTCCCACAGTTGCTTTTTTAGAAACAGAAAATCAAAATTGCCCATATGCTTCCATACATGTATGCATTTAAGACTGTGAACTGGTCACAAAAATAGGATATACCCTCATATATATACAAACGTGTGTATTATGTATAAGCTGCATGCATTCATTATATTTTTGGTTGGATTTTTTACGCATATGATAGCAAAAACATTCCTTCAGGCTGTACTGCTATGCTAGTAGGCACTGTGTCAAAACCATACAAAGAGCCAGTTTAGTAGGTTTGCTCTATAAGCTGGAGTGTACAGAAGTTTCCTCATTTTCCTCCACAGGTGAATTTTGTAGATCTACCCTCCCTCTGTGTTCTGTGGGTCCTTATTAGTTACAGAATTGAGGACTCTCTCTTAAATGATTGCCATTTTACCCTAGGAGATCATGGAAAACTGGCAGTGAGAGGCTTGGCTAGCAGCGCCATAGAGAAAACATACTACTGGGTTTTAGAAACTCAGAGTTATAATACAGCAACTCTATCATAGGGCTTTTTTCACATCTTTCCAAATTCTACACTGTGTTTAACATTGGCGTGATAAATATGTCTGAAAAGGCAAGGTTTGAAAAATCCCTTCCTGGTGCCAACTTACTGTTTGAAGGATGCACAGACCACCTCAGAAGGGATAGAAACACTTAATGCCCTCCATTTTTGCCCCTTTCATTCAGCAAATGGATGTCCCTCTACTCAGTAATAGTTCAGAAACTGTTTCAGATGCATTCAGCCAAAAACATGTTCAAGAATGTCTTGACCAGGATTTGATCAGGTAGCAAGGTCATGTCTTCAGACATGCAGTCCTCTAGAGACAGCTCTTGGAATAGCAATATGCTTCCATCCTATGTTTCACAGAATAATTATAATGACATATCCTAAAAGAAATTTCAGAGATGGTTCCACAGTGCTGACTACCATACTTTATGACTACTTATTCTTCTTGGTCTTTCTGCTTGAGTGTAAAATAATCTTTTCATTTTGTTGTTAGGCAGAACAGGAACTGGACCTGTCTGGGGGACTGTCTGGCTAGAACACATGAATAGTTGCCATTCTCCATATACTGTCCACTCACTGAACAAATACTTAATCTGCTTACTATTTTCATTAATATTTAACTGACCAAAGTTCAAGTAAGATACTTGAAATTGTAAAGTGATTGTTTCATCTGTCAGTCTATCTAATCATTTATAAGTAACATATTAGAAATTGTCTTTCATATGTTCCTATTTTGCTGGGTTTGGACTAGTCCTGTGTTACATTCCTCCAAAGCCTCTTTGCTGTAAATGTTGGTGGGTATTTTCCTTGTTTAGGCAGCAGTATACAGAGAGGAGGCTGTTGAGTAGTTGCTGGTTTTTTTAGTACAGCCACTTCCTCTTTCACAGACACAAAGTAGCCCTGTTTGTAGCAGGGCATTTCTGGTGGACCAGATGATGGCTCTAACAGACTTAGCTTTTGGCAGTAAGAGAACATTATTCCTAATACCTGCTCTTCTTTCAAATGGCAATCATACATATAAATATGTATGTATTTCAAAAAGAATTTCTATATGCAGACTAAGCTCTTGGGGGATTTATTTTAAATATCTAAATAAAGCATATTTTAAAGTGCAAATATCTTGCTTTAAAATCTAAATTTCAGAGAACTCCACAAAGCTGTCAAAGTAATTTAATATTCATTTCAAAATCCAGTGTCTAAGCCATAATCTTCTCCAAAATCAGAGTCTTTAACTTTTATTTATGCATGAGATATCAACGCAAATGATTCAGGTACAGTTGAATCTGAAGGTCTACTTCAGTACAACATTTGAGTGCTTGTGTTGAGCAGGATACTTAAAAACATGACTAACTGTGAGGTTTAGAGTTAGCCAGGTGCTTACGCCCGTTATTAAAGAAAAATGCTTTGCTTTTTGAGCGACATCTCAGAATGCTCAATTCAGCTGGTATAAAATAAACTGAGCTGTGTTGGTTCCTGTTGGAATTGTAAATTGTTTGTGACAGAGGATCTTTTTTCTATATCTATTTCTTTTATCTATAAAGCAATTAAAACATTATTAATTCTCTAAAAAGAGGGACTGTCATACTTATGAACAATCATAGTGCCAATTTTTATAAATATGTTATCAGAACATGTTCAGTAGAAATCACCACTGAGCATGTATGTGCTTAAAGTTTTGCTAAATAGTCTCTGAAAATTTCCTCAACAGCACTTACCCTCATATATTCTGAACACTGATTATTTTTGTCCAAGGTTCAGACATTTTTGGTTTCTGGGACATCTTAAGCTCCCATTAAACCTGATCCTTATTGAAATTGAAAGAATACAATTAACATTAACAATGCTTTTCTTGATATATTCCTGCTGAGATCTGAAAGGGAGATGACAAACCACATGCAACAGAAATTATTCCCATGCTGCTGGAAGTACAGTTTTACTGCCATGCTGTTTAATGCACATTTTCTTGGTCTCCTGTAATCCCATAACAGAAACTTCACAACACAAAACCAAAGGAGACTTGTGCACCACTGGTGCTGGCCACACACAACAACAGACAATTTGTAATATTTAACTAGAAAAGGCACATACTGGAGCAATGACTTTTAAAAATTACTAGTAGTAGTAGCAGTAGCAGTAGTAGTAGTCTTCATACTGTTAGTATTAGGATCACAGATTGAAAGGCCAGCTAATTTCTACTTCAGTAACTTACTTTTACAGAGAGACCAGCTGGCATAACTAGGACCCTACTCTGCCTGCAGTAAAAGAGGCAGGGCTGACCACAGTTTCCTAGGCTAACTGATGTCAGGAAATCAATTATTTATCTGCATGCATGAGAAAGACTGAGTTTGGTTTGTTAAATCCATATACAGCTATGAGGGTGCATGTGATCATATTTTCTTAAGGGCTGCTATTTGTTTTCTTATTATTAAAGGTAAAATGTTGGACAGCAAAAAGAAGCCCAATAGCAAAGGGGAAATTAAAGAAATCTGTGCAGAATACTCAGCCCTGCCCAGGACAAGTTGCTGAAAGCATTTGTTTTCAATCTTATACCAGTAGTGTTCTGTTTGGCTTTTTAAGTGTTTTCTCCATAGTTGTGTACATCCCTGCTCTGTTCAGAGCTAAAGTTATTTTTGCCATTTGTTTCACTTATCTTTAATAGATGCTACTCTTACGTGATTAAATTGTGAGCGTGAGAAATGGAATGGTTCAGAAAGGAATCAGTTTTATAACTTGAGATTTCCTGACATTTTAGTCCCTCTGTTAGTCAGGAATTGTAAACATGAAATTCATGTTAATACTTCTATTTTGAGATGGTGCTCAATATTTCCAAGTAAATTTAAAATGAGGACTGCAAGAGAATTCTTATTGCAATTTTTTTCTTTTTTTCCCTAGATACTGTCACTGCTTTCATATGTCTATGTCACTATACTAGAATGGTTTTCTTGTTCATAGCAAAATGCTCCATCTTCATAGCAAAGTGTATTCATTGAATTGCTTATTGTAATTTTATATACCTCGTTGAAAAGGAAGAAGAAAAGGAAAAACAAAGTCTTTTGTAACTTTAAATAAACCTATGCTGTATTGCAGATGTTATCATTAGTACTTAATGATGCACAGATCAGAGGTTCAGTATTAAAGCATAAAAGTTCAAAAGAATTTTGGAGAATAGTCAATAATTTCCAAAATATTTTTTCCTAGACAAAGGTAGCCCTCCAGAAAAATCTAAAAAAAATCAACTTGAACTACAACACAGGGGTTATTTACAAATTTATCTTCTGCATTTTAAAAAGAGAAGTAAAAAAATTCTACAAATTTTATCTGGTCTTTTCTACAGTTTTAACTAAACAATAATGAAAAAAATGTCCACCTCTATAATTGTGGCTATGTAATGCCTGTAGAGTTAAAAAGAAAACATATACCAAATCTAACAAGAAACAAGACAACCAGGTTTTTCTTGCTTCCTCAGTGCCTATCCCTAGCCTTATTTTTGTGTTGAATTTTCTTCAATTAATAGCTAAATTAGACAGTAAACCTTTAGAAGAAGTCATAATTTAGTTCACTGATGAAGTTTCCAGAATGATTTGTAGTCCTGCAGCAACAATAAAGCATGGGGATAACTTTTGTTTCCTCAAATGTTGTGTGGAACATGTGGAAATTTACGGAAAGAATCCTTTCTGACATTTCTGGAATTCTAAGTTTTAACCAGTGACAGTTATTTTCTATTCAATTTTTTTTTTTTTTTGGTCGCTGCTGTTTAATAAAAAGAAAGAAAAAAAAATAAAGCAGATGAATGAAAATTCTGTAGAGAGCCAAAGTAACCAAGATGTCAGGTTTTTTTATGGACTGTGCTTGAGTTTTGCATTGTTTCAGCTTTCTAAATTTTTTCTTACCACTGTGTTTGTAATTACTGGTAAAAAGGAGCCATAGTACTGTTTATATACAAGTATTGGATACATGCCAACAAATTCCATATGCTTGCTTTTCAACACTTATTGTGTATGTTCTAGTTTTGGACCATATATATTTGTATCCCCCTGGGATGAGTTTTCGCAAAATCAAACTGCACTGTCAAATCAGGTTTTATTTGAGTATGCCAAATTTTCATCTAAATTCAAAAAATTCCAACTTTACCACCAAACCACTTTTGACTCAGTTCAGGTTCCTAGAAATTTGTGAAATATACCTAAAACATATAAGAACTTGTTCCATTTCTGCAAATTAAGAAATAACCTTGACTTTGGGCTTTCCTGTTAAAAAAACCCTGCCTTACAGCTTTCTAATTTCAGTCAGTTTTAAACTGGAACCACACTTAGATCAAATTTACAGGTCTTAGTGACTGAGAATACTAACTTTCAGGTTTATGATCTGGCTCAAAAACACAAAAACATAGTCAAGAAGAGAAGGATGTGTTGTATGCTCCATCTTCTGTGAAAATGTTCTTATTACTGCATTATATTTTCCAGAGCTTTATGGAAGTTCTTTTTAAATTACTCAGACAATATGCTTCCTGTTTTCCTCTTGGGAAGCTGTCCCACAGTCTAATATATTGCTGCAATTAAGTGATGTTTTCCTGATAAGCAGTCTAAATTTGTTTGCTCTGCTTCATCAAGTAACACTGGCTACTTGCCCTGTGAATATACACGCGAATATATCAGCTACAAGGTCATTATTAAATGTAACCATTCCTCCTGCCAGTTTACCACAAAGTGTGTCCACATGCCAAGAATGCCACATACTACAAATAATTAATAGAACAATAGCTGACATTCCCTACATATGAACCTGTGTTGTATGTTCCCACATTATTCTCACAGAAAGCCTTAGCTATAAGTTTTTACTGATGAAAGACAAGGGATTTAGTTCTTCACCTCAGTAATTTTGAAAACAAAACAGACCAAAACAAGCAACCAAAACCAAAACCAAAACAAAACAATAAGAAGCAATCTGTCATGTTTCAGAGTGAGGAATTAGACCAGACCTGCTGCTTTTACAGCTTCCCACAGAACTGTGTAGAGTGCAACCACTTATCACACTTAATTCTCTGTGGCCTATAGCAGCCCTTAAATCAAAGGTGCAGGTTACTTCTGGAACAGGGCTTTTCATCAGACTGCTGTTTATATGGATGGAGCCCAAGGGTGCTCCAGAAGATGACATTAGATCATTTTAAGAAGTTACTCTCTCCAATTTTTCAGTGTTACTCTCCTGTGCAACCTCTTCCCTATAAAGCAACTGACTTTTTAACCAATTTCAGTATGTCCTTATTTAAAGTACTGCTATCTGACATCACAGCTGGTTCCAGTCAGGTCAACAAATGGTTTATAAATACATGAGACTTTGGTTAAAGGAAAATTTTATGCATGCAAAAAGCAGACTCCAAACAAATACTCTGTCAATATTTGGGAGCAAGTAACACGTCTTGCTAGAGATGCATCCTAGAATTAAATATAGGAGGACTCAGGGGCTAGAATTCTTGACAGTTCAGGTTTGTTGACTATTTAGTATTTACACACATCTCTCACATTAACAGAGAATTCTACAGAGAAATATTGCAGTATATTCATCAGCTTTGTCTAACCTGGTTCTGTGTTACTTCTGTGGAAACATTTTTGTCCTTCCACGATGGAAGGTGTAGGTCAGGAGCAAAGGTGTAGCTGTATCAACACATTAAAAGCCTAGGATGCATAGTGAAGACTAATCTAGTGAAACAGTCTTCACTGAGAGTTAGTCTGGCCCCAAGCAATGAATAAGTACCTCAATAAGTACATTTAATAAATATCTTATTATTGTAGTGAGACAATAAATACAAATCTCTTTTTTTATAAACAGTATTTTTCTCCCCTAGTGCAGTTTATTTTGCCCAGCATACTTGCAAGCAAAAATGAGTGGGTGCAGGTCTATGATTACATGCAGTGTGAAAAGGTGATTGTCCCTTTATCTCTTTGGAAGTTTCCAAGGGACACTTCATTTTGCAGTGGCCATATTCAGTTAGCTCCAATAAATTGTTTCAGAGTCAGACACACAACTGAAGGATAATAATGAAACAATGAAACAGGGGCAAGGAAGGAGCTGCTGACACATTGCAGCATCATTTGTTCAAATTTTGATCCTGGGGATTTGATGAAACTATTAAGGCATCATTCCTATACCCTTTGTGAAGAAGACTCATTCCTTAGACAAGCCCTCTGACTGGTGGAATGTTTTCATCCAGCTCTCAGAAGGCTGAATGGCACCTGCCAATGTCAGCTCAGTGGACAGGAGATGTTTCTCAAGGGAAAAGGCTTGAGCACCCTAGAAATGATAATATTTGTGCAGTTGTTCCTCACCAGAAAGAGTTAACACATATCACAACTCTTTTCTTACACTTCAGATACAATTGAAGGAATAAATAGGTACAAGAGCAAAGCTGAAGCAGTTGCTTGTGACTCATTCTAGCATTTCCTTTTTGTCTGGTTCACTTCAATGGATTTGAAGAGTGTGTCCCTTCATGATAAGCAACAAAATTGTGTCAGACCAGGAAACAAACATACTAAATGTGATAAATTTCAATTCAGTATGCAGACAATCATTTCTCACATGTGAAAGTTCACCTAAGGCTAAGCACAGAGGGAAGGTCCCTTGGAAAGAACATGCTGAAGGCCTTGTACTTGGATTGGTTGACTGCATTACAAAAGCTTTGCTGCTCCCATAGTCAGCAGCAGCATGTGGAAACAGAGATGCTAAACTTCCTGCACTATGGCACAGTCGTACGAGGCATAGGCTGGGAATTGTGTCACATTGTAGCTGTTGGTCCACAGAGGACATATAAATTCCTGCCTATTTCACCTTAATGAAGGCAATAATTACAAAGTTTCTGAGATACCTGCCTTCAAATTTCTCTTTGACTGGCATCAAACATGGCATGTGCCCATGCAAAGAAGACATACCACAAGTACTGCCCATGATCCGTGAGAAATCCATGAAGCTATCCTGGCCATATGTTCACTTGAAAAGATGGAAATTAGCTCATTAAGATGCTGGGCCAGAATTGTTAACACATATAACTGCAAAAACTGGCAAGTACTATGTCACACAGAAAGCCTAGGCAGAAGATTGAACGAGTGAAGGAAAGAGAAAAAACAGAGAAGGGTAAATATTTCTCATGGCATAACAGCAAAATATTTAGTTACAGGCTTGAGCCATCGATTGGCCTGAATTTTAAAGAAATATCTCCGCCAGCTGAATACTGGCCAAATGGCAAGTGGCAACCTCTCCACAGCCTGATATACACGCAAATGAAAAGGTTTTGGGTGCCAGACACCAGGAAGCCAGTGCTTTTAACACTACCACCCTGTAATTTATAGCATCTTGGTTTGTGCTACTGCAGTTAAGGGTCTGTTAATGTTTGTCTTCTGAATCCTAATTCTCAAGGGCTTATAATTTGGCCATTAACATGCTCTCAGTATCAAAACCTCGGCACACATAATGGCTAGCCAAGAACAGTTTTTAGGTAACTTTTTTAGGAAGAATGTTAGTTGGTTTCCAAAATATGAGAAAGGAAGGAAAGAAGGCAGGAAAGAATGACTAGTTAAAATAGTTAAAGATTATAATTTTGTGCGCTCAGTGACTTGAAATGGCTTGCATTTTAAAAGATGAGTTATTGCTATGAGGTGATATTATTTTTCTTGCTTTAAAAATCTTTTAAAATGAAGTCTTTTGCAGCAACCTAACATTTCAAGTGATTTTTGAATGACAATTATTTATAAGAATCTCAGCCACTCAAAGGGCCACGGAGTCACAAGGATGAAGAAGTACCTTACTGAATCCCACCACTATAATTTTAAAGATGAAATTAGTAGGAACAAGAGAGGAAAATACATACTTGGGAGTGGTTTGTATCCATTTACAGTCCACACTATTAAAGCACTTTTAGTTCCAAAGAACATACTTCCTATGAATCCTTTTGTGGCTGGATTAAATAAAGGAGTTTTAGCATAGACTGTTCCTGTTCACCTACAAGGAAATCGCATCCTTCCTCTTTTTGAGTAAGATACAGAACAAAGAACATCTTTGGATACCCAGGAGTGCCATGGCAGCCTGTGCAACCTACTCTTTTGCCTCACCATATTGTAAGGGATGCAGATGGGAAGTGAGAAATAGAAATCCTAAGCTAAAATTCAAACAAAACCTACAGTTGTTCTTTATTTTTTACTTGAGCAAAAAAAAACCTGCAGGAATAATTTCAACTTCTTGCAATTAGCTTCAAGATGCTACGTCTTGATTAGCCATACATTTTAGCAAAAGTTCTGGTTAGGACAACCCTTAATATTTCTCAGAATGAAGTCCATACTCCTGAAATCTGAAGTTGTTATTGTCCTTTGAAACAAGGACATTCTGTTTACTTCCTTTTTAATTCTACCATGTCTACCTATTACATTGCCTGCCATAAGGTGCATAGAGCTCCCTAATAAAACTATATTACATAAATATATACAAGTACTATGTTGTAAACATCAAGTATTTAAAAATTTCCTATGTAAGGTAATAACTTATTAGTCTCTAACTGAAGGTTTACACCACTGAACAGAACAAATGAGCACAATAGTTTGCATTTTCTAGCATTACCTGTTAAGTACGTCTCAAGGTACAAGTCTAGTTATGGTACAAAATGCTTAAAATTCCATTAAATGAGACTAAATTTACAGATACACCTGTCAAAAATTCAGGTTTGACCCTCCAAATTTTTGGGGAATTTCAAGCCAAAAGCTGAATTTGGCTTTTCATTCAGAGTCATTAGAGAGACTATAGTGAATGGGCAGTGATTAGAAAACTAGAAGCAATTACAGAATCACAAAATCCTATAAATTCACAGAATGATTTTTTTAGGAAGGGACCTCTAGAAATCATCTGATCATTTAAGGCAAATGGTAAAACAAGGTATTCCAAGAGTGGTGACTGTGAAATCTTTATAATTGTTCTGCATCCAGATCACACAAAATTTGCAGATAGACATAATATCTTTTGACAGATAGCTAGAAAATATGGACAAACTTGTGTCTCTCTAGCCTGAAGAAGATTTTATATGCTTGAAAGCCTGTTTGCTTTACCCAGCTATAACATTTAATCTAGTAAAACATTTTACTTTTATCTTCAAACCTGGATCAACCAGCATTCATTGACCATGAACACAAACAAGACAGCACCACACCACTGGCTCTCCAGGAGAGGTCCCAGAGAACCCAAAAGAAAGCACTGTGCCCCATAGAAGCTGTGTGAGACATTCACCAGCAAGGACTCAGAAGAAGTCTCTTCCAGTGGCTCATGATTATGTGCAAGAAGGTAAAGAGAGGATGACTGAATCTAGAAGTTTTCTTTGAACAGCCAAAGGTGGGACATAGCTCCAACTATATTTGTCAGGTTATACTCAGTTGTATTGCAGAGTCCACGGGCCGTGGGCTGCTGTTTAGCTTCACACCAAGTGAAAAATACTGATTTAAGGTGTGTAAAGAAATATTCAGAAAGTCAGGCAGAAGATGTGAATAGAAAAAGACTCAAAATGTGTGTTTCAATTTAAACAAGAAGGTTATGTATTCTTCATGAGACTAACCACAAGTTTTGACGAAATGTCTTTCTCAGACTGCCTTTCAAGGCAGCAGTCATTCTGGTTACATCAAACTACTCCTAAGTGAATGCCCAGATGTATGTTTGTCATTTTAATTCAAAACCAGACTTCCTTGAAAATGAAAAGATAGTTTTATAGTTAGCTATTTTTTCTGACCAAACATTGGTAGTAAAGTTTTAAATGAGTTTTAAAGGGAAAAAAAGATAATAAAACAATTTACTCAAAGTTTTGATTGCAACACTTTTACTTTTGGAAGGTACATCTGAATTCTCTGCAAACTACCATTTTTATAAAGGTTTTATAAAACTTAATTGAAACTCTTTAGGGAAGGTGATTAGCTGGCAAAACAACTGCATGAGGCATCCACAAAATGCAAAGACTACTGAACACAACATGCCAGAGGACTACCATGGTCCAACTCAGTTCTAGTCAGGACTTTACTGGAGAGCAGATATCTGAAACTTCCAGCCAAAAAGGATGAACATTATTCTGCTTTAGCATTGAGAAGTGGAAACTTAGAACTTTAGTTTCTGTTTACAGCAAGGACTGTGCAGAAACAGCTGGCCTACATGTGAGTTTCTCTCCACAGTATGGATCTCTGATGCACAGGGCTGCTCAGAGAGAGGGAATCTTCTCTTATTGTAGACAACCAGTATTAAGGCCTTGAAGTAGTTTTTGCTCTGCAGTCCACTTTTCTGGGCTAAGTACCAAGGTTTGTCCTTTCACATTCAAGCAATACTCTGAAATTATTTTCAAAAATAGCGAAAATAAGGATACTTTTAAAGATTATTTAAAGTTATTTATTATGACTTTTAAAAATTAGTAGCTTGTTCTCTATCACTGCAGTGATGTCATAATTAGATTTCTATTTAGCAAGCCTGTGCAAACTTTTAAAAAATTCAATATGCTTTTATATTCTACTGATATCTTCACAATGTTTTACAAGGAAATATGTATTTTTCAGTCATATTTATTAAAAGAAATCTATCTATCCATCTGAAATCATGCAGAGGGGGTTTTTTTAGGTTTATTTTGTTTTAAAATATTTTATTTATTATTTAAATATATAAGTCAAGCCCACAGAACGGAATAAATTCAGTGCAATATTAGGATGAGAAATAAATGGGACACCTGCCATTCTTTCATGTTTTTGTTGTGTTGACTTGACAGTGCTCATAGCTGCTACACTAGAAAAGTAAATCTCACTCTTTCCACAGGTTATTCAGAGAGCAGACATATTTTTATTTATTTATGTTCATTATAGTGAGGCCATCTTCTTTTAAATCCTTCTTGTACCTGGTCTAAAATTTCTCAAAGAGAAGGCTGAGAAGACATGTCAAACGGAACAGAGGTATCTTGCTGTGGATTTTACATATGGAGAGAGATTTGTGTGAAGTCTGCTATGTGCCTTCATACTTCACGTTGTTATGATGTCTTTCAGCAACAATATTTAAGAGGCTAATTTCATCCTATTTCCAATGTATTCAAAGGCACAGTTAAATATATTTGCTCTGATGTAAGTGTAATGTGTGCAAGGAATCTTCTCTGGAGTATGGCCCGCAAACAATTACCAAAGGAGAGTCTAGACATTCCCAATTTGCCCCAGGGGTGATGATACTGACATTTATACTGAGAAAAAATTGTATCCAAGATATTGAAACATAGATTCAGATCGTGTGATGCTTTTACAAAGCTATTTTTTAAGGTTAAAACAAGACTTTAAAACAAAAGACTTCTCCTTTGTGTTGAGTTTCCCAGAAGGAATACAAATTCTGAGTAGCAGTATACATGGGTGGGACATCCATGCTTAATTGAAAGCTATATGAAACTAATGATGCCCCTGTGGCTAATCTCCAGTAAAAGCAATGGAACACTGTGAAATAATTCAGCAAACCTGTAGAGACACAGGGTGCCACTTTGTTGAACGTACAGATTGCATTCCTTGGCACTAGAGTTACAGGAGTGGTTATTTCATTCCTATGTATTTTATCCTGCTGGGAGATAAATAGAAATCTACACCGTGCAAGAATAATAAATCTATTGGTGAAAACAAATCTGATGTTTTAAAGCAGTTAAAGTTCATTATTGGTTTGAACAAAAGCTGTCTCAAGGACCTACATCCAGTGAAGGTCTGCCAAATAACATTAATCATGAAACTTAACTCCTATGGGTTCCAGGCTATTTTCATTTAATTTTTCTATAATAAACTGCAACCACCTCAAGAAACAGACTCTAGTGCACATCCTCAGGAGATGACAATCACAGACAGTCATAGCTGGGTATTAATCCTTCTTCTGTGTACTTTGTTCGTCTGTTCTTATACACCTACCAAGTGACTGAACTTTAGCAAGAGCCAACACTTCACAACATTAGCTAGTAAAATTGTCAGACTCCTTTCAAAGTTATTTCAGCCATAAAGATTTCCTGGAGTGGCACCTATTTTAAAAATCCTTTGGGTGAGATCTAAAAACGTCTGACGGAACAGTTCAGTACAAGACAGCACTCCCAAGCAGAGCACAGTGCTGGGAGGGTCTATGTGCATACTTGGTACAGCTTCAGCACCCCACCTTGTTATGCCTTGTGCTCTTCAGAGCACATCTCTTGGTAATAACAGGAGAATCTAGTGTGACAAGTGTCACTTTATAAATCTGTGTTGCTCCCTCAACAGAAGCACAGTATCCAACTAAGTATACAGGATCTGTGTAGTAGATTCAGTACTGTAATACTGAATTCAACGGTGATCAAGTACTTTGGACCCACAGAGGAATCTGTATCTAAACATTTCTTTTCTTTTTATGAAGGTTCAGTACATTTTTCACATATGAACATTACCATTATGTGGTAATTTTTTGCCATGTAATTATGCATTTTGCTCTTTACACACTTTTACATGATATTAAGCTACATTTCAGAGTAAAATTGTGGATTAAAAATTTTTCTTGTAATTGGTGTGACTTATCCTGAAAATTTGGTACAGTGTATCTTGTTAAGTTGGTACTGATGGGAAACAAAATTTAGAGTAACCTGAAACCACTTGAAATCATGTGAGATAAGAAGAATATGGAACTGTTGAATTGTTTGAGACTGAATGAAGCTTTACGCACCCCGTGGACTTAACATTTTTTCCTGTTTTTTCATCTGTACCTATTTCTGGGACATCAGGAGATGAAAACATCAGAAACCTCTTTTCATTACAACATGAGCTGTTTTTCATTTCCTTATGAAAGTGTAACCTGGAAAGAGCAGCTCATTGCCTAAAGCAATATTTTGAGTCAAAGAAATTAATTCAGAGAAAAGAGCTGCTTCTCATGATAAATGCAGACACTAAGGACACAAATCTTTGCTAAAAGCACCTAAAACCTTGTGGTTAACTGCAGTGGGACAGTCACTCCCTGTGGTGAAGTAGGGGTAGCACACTCATCAGGTATTGAGTATTCCTTTGCTGGACCTACTTGACACACTTTTATCAAAATTTACAATTATTACAATTTAGATTAATAATTTACAATTATTACAATTTAGATTTATTACAATGTGTATGACTCCTGGAAGTATCTCTTGGGATTACAGAGTGTGTGATTTTTCCACCAACGTTTATCAAAATTCATCTTCTAGTTTTGAGGTGCTTGGATATATCTATTTCTGTTTTGCAAAATAGAAGCTGAAGTGAATAACTAAGAAAAAAAATGTCCTCACCTCTGTGTTTTTGCAAGTCATGTGCTAAAAGTACAGGTTAGATTTTTGGGATGATTTTTTATTCCAATCATACTTTGAGCATTGTTCCTGGTTTCGTTTTGTTTCTTCCAACAAGTGTGTCCAAGTACTGTGGAAATCATAAACGAAGAGCATTCTCATTGGTTACCACAAAATTATCACCAATACATGTCCCATTCTAATTGCAGGGGAAACAGTCATGATCTCAGATGTTTCATGTGGTAACTGCTGGCAAATGGGAATGTATAATGGTAACCATAGTATATTTATTTCAAGTCACTTGCCTAAGTATAATGTGTTCTGTGCAGATAAGTTTTGAAGTGAAATTCCAGCTACAAGCTCTTTTAGTATGTAATTTAAATGTATTTTCAGTAAATACTACTTTTGCCTTGCAAACAGAGGCAATGTTTTTCTTCCTGTGTTAAAATCTTACTTTTTGTTTGATTTGTAAATTATTTGGTTAATGCTGCAAAATCTAACAGAGAAGTAAGAGATGTTTTCTGTGTTTAAACAACATATAGGAGTCAAACTCCTCAGAGGAATCCAGATCTTACCTGAATTAATACTCTTGTATTTAAAAACATCTGAGATAACATTTTGCTAGTATAATTAATTGTTATGGGGCTTTGGGGTTCCGTGATATATTATTATTTTGAATATGCCCAATTATTCACTTGTAAAATGGAGCATTACTTTCACCCTAATGATTTCACTTGTCCTACACTATGTTTTCTGGTCTTCGAAAAGTTTGAGCAATTACTGAATGATATAATCTGTATCAAAACTACAATTTGCATGTTACATTGGAAGGAAAAATGAAATTTACTTACTATTTTGAAAAAAACAGCATGCTAAAAACACTACCAAAAATTTTGTTATAGATACACATTGAAATATGTGGCAGATATAACAGATTCAGTGTGAATTACTTGAATGTATCCTTGAATGTACATATAAAATTTTGTTGCATATTCATCCAAGTTGTTCTATGGAAATAGAGTAAATGCATCACATGGAGCTGATGATTGTAATTCACTATGCACTAATGTTAAGATGGCTCGCTCTCTCTAAATATAACCTACAGATAGTGTCTTGACAACTGCTCCAAAATAAAACTAGCAAGCTAAAAGCTGCAGCCCCAAACCATGGGCAGAATGAGGTGTGAAGAATATTGCGTCTTTTTCAAATAAACATGGAGGGGAAGTTTATGAACACAGAATTAGTTTTTCTTGATTAGCTTTCAGGCAATGTATTGAGGTTAAGAATCATTTATTTTCAAAAACTAACCACCAGATCTTTATTTGTTCCCACTGATAAAGATATTCACTGTTGCCTCTGTATAAATGCAAACCTGCTTGTAGAGTCTCTTCCTGATGTGGTCTGCTGGAATATTGGCTTACATTTATTTAGAGGAAAGAGTGCTTGATGCTGAATTACCCAAAATTTACCTTAGCAACATAGTGTTCAATGGAAGTCTCTCCTATATCCTCATGTATCTCCATTAGACCTCTCTCAACTTCTTTGCACCATTTCATGAAGACCACAGAATGAGGAATGAATTGTTGCTGGTACAGACAAAACTGACCTTCCTAGGTGCAAAGCAGCTGCTCTGAAAAGCTGAACCTTACTTTCCATCAACTTCTCTGGAGGAAGGCAGGGATATGCATTCACTACACACTGAGACCGTGCCCTAACTTCTCTTTAACCTTTCACTTTTCTCCTAACAGTCTTTCAGGAGATGATAAAAACAAGCTGAGAGACAGAGTCTAATAATCACGTAAAGTTACATGGAATTTCCTCTTGGACAACCACAAGGTTATACTATCCAGGGACCTAGCTGTATTTATGGAATACAAGAAACCTGTATCTCCTTTCCTTCAGGTTTTAAAAATAAACAGTCTTACATAAAAATACACAACTGCCACACTGTGTCTCACACCATTTTAAGGCACCTTACCTTGTGGTGTATGCAGCCAAAGACGTTAGCTATGAGGAAGGGAGCCTTCTGTTTCCATTAATGTACCTCAGGCACTGTCACCTATGGAGCACAGAAGAATTCTGTATGTATGAAGTGCTGAGTGCTGGATGGTGAGACTTTCAGCAATATACAGAGGTTGACTTATCATTTCACAGATTTATTTCATAGAAGAAATTTACAAACTACATAACCCTTTTCAGTAACAAGCTCATATGCTTTTTAAAGAGAAATGAAAAGTATCTGAACTAATTCTGGTATAGGTCAGAAGTTACAGGTCAATTCATTTCAGTGGAAAAAAAAATTAAAAAGGATTCTATAAGTCTTATTTTTCTGGAGGTGGAATGCCTCTAAGGGACTGCTTACTCCATTTTTTTTCAGGAGTCAGGAGGTTAAGAGATTATATCAGGACAATTTTGCTTGCATCTGTGAGTGGGAACTAGAATAGGCCTAACTTCATGAACATGCAATCCAAACAGTCTTAGTTTTAAATATCAAACATAAATAATGAACTACTAGAAATCAAGCTAAATTCTATTATTATTTCAAAATCATATTTGATTATTTGCTTTATGAGAATTGCAAACTGTTCACTGAAAATATAAAAATGATTAATATTATAGTGCATCTACAAGTTATTTAAATCATAAAAAGAAACAGTTTGGAAAAAAACTTACTGTTACTACAGATTTCAAACAGGGTGGTCTTCCAGTTACATACCTACCAACATTTCATCTGAGGCATCTTCTGAGACTGCCAGTTATTATTAAACATAATAGATGCTTCCAATAATAATAAGAAGAATATCTGTGTCCATTAGGAAATAGGTGATAATTACCACACAGTTTAATGGTCTGCTAAACAGTTGAAATACCATAATGCTAAATATTTTGTCCCCAAATAGATGCCTGCCTACAATGGTTAGAAGTCCATTTACACTTCTTAGAATGATTCCAATGCATTCACTGGTGCAGGGCCACACAATGCCTTGGATGCAACATCTGAAGCTAACAGTAAAACAGCAGCAATGAACTTAGGTTTTTTCTTTCTTGACATTTACAGAAAGCAATGTCCTCATAGTTTAGGGACACAAATGAAAACCAAAGACTAAATTCAGGCTGCAGTTTTAGCACCACCCTGACCACTATGTGGTTCTTTCAAAACCTTTAACTCACAGGAGGCCACATGATCCTGGGAAAGGTTTAGCTTCCAAGAGGTAAGCAAGAATTTCTGACATTCATTGAAAACTGTGCTGACTTTTCCAAAACCAAACACCATCACTTGGTATTCTTCAGCCAAAACAGTAAACCTGAAATATCATGACAGACCTGAGGATGATGGATAATGTGCCTTCAGCTGCTGTGGCAATGGGGAAGGCCACATCTACATTACCTACTCCTTCCAATAACAGGGTGGGAATGTGCAGCAGCAGGACTGCTTTACTGATTTTCCTAGGAGCATTCTCTCATTACCATTACACTGTATTTTCTCCTGCTGGCCACCATGATCTGACCTTCATATCAAGCCATGAACCATGGAGTTTTAATCCAGATCTGAAACAGAACCTGCCTGGAATTTGAATAGGGATAGCTTCACTGTTTGGCCCTTTCTATACACGTAGATGTGTTTTTCTGTATGCAAAACCTACTTCCTTTGCTAAGTGTTTTAACTGAGGAAGCACACAGGAAAATAAATTCCATATCCCAAATAGTTTACAGTAAACCTGTATGTAAGTTGCAATGAGTCCACATGCAAGGAATGATAAAGGAAAGAAGTGAGGTGGAGCATAAAAATATAGTCAAAGTATAAAACATCCCTTCACTGCTCACAATGGTGCTTGGCTTCTCTTGAGATCCTAATAATCACATTTCCATAGCATTCTGCCCATTTTTTCCTGCTCTCTATTCCTCATTCCCTTTTTCTATGGTTTTGTGCAAAACAAAGTTTTTAATTCTATTCCTATTTTGACCATAGATTACTTAAGTGCTATTGCTTGACAGAAAAAGTAAATAAAAAGGAATCAAATTATTGTTTTATGCTTCAGCACAAAGACATTCCAAAACACTATTTAGGGGCAGTACATTAAAGACAATAACAGATTAATTTGATGGAGTCACGGTCCCACTATAGCGTTCTTTACGCTTGCATACAGTGTCAAATGTAACAGGGACAGTGTTTGTTACCTTGAAAAACAGCCTTTTTGATAAGAAAGACTATCGTGAGTAAGTAAATTCACCAAAATACTCTATTTTTCCATTTCTTGATATTTCTACACATACAGTCTTTAAATCCTGGAGCTGAATATTCCCCTGTAAAAGAAGCTTTTTGTTCTCTGTCTGTAAAAACAAATGAAATGCAATGAAAACATAAGCCTAATCTATTCAGTATGTTTTTGAAACATATTCTTGTTTTTCTTCCTCAGTCATGGTTAGAGAGGTGTCCTTTCAGCCTAAACTCTCCCCTCCAACCAGATGTGCAAACATGCCTCTTAGAAAGCAAAATTGCTGGAATGGAAAGGGAGAAGGTTAAAAACCATCCATTTTCTGTATCTCATCACTTCCTCTTCAATTTCAGACATTTGGGGATGTATTTGTGTATACAGCCTGTGTATTTAGTAAACCCCCATTCTCCCACTTTAATGAAATTCCCTTTTAACCAAAGTCTCCAGAATAAATCACTTCCTCAGTTGTTTATCATTTGTCCAAACTTCTTTGCAGTTCCTGCAATAACTTAAGAATTTATGGCCATTTTTGAGCACATGCACAATACTTTCATATTAATACACAGGTAGTCAGACATGGTTTTTCCCCAGCCTTTTTCAAGGTAAGAAGCATCTTAGTATCATACTTTTGGTCTGCATGAACAATGTTGAGAAACACATTTTTTTCCTATTGCATTTTTAATATAAATACCTCACAGTTATTTAGTGCTATTTTTTATCAGCAAAATCAAAGAGAAATGGGAGACTGAAATTGCTCACAGTCAATGTTTCTGATTTATAATAAACTTAATAATTTTGATTAATCTGAGCATAAGTGTATTTTAGCCTGCAAAATAATTAATTATTAGTAATTTGAATATGTAGAATGAGGATAATAAGAAGACGTGCTGCATCTCCATTTTGTAATAACTTAAGCCTGTTCGTAATATGGGAATGGGCTCTGGACCCAAATAGGTGCTCCATGACTCTTTTTTTTCCAGTATTGCCTTGAAGCTGCTAAAATAAATATAAAAATGAAATAGATGCCATATAAAGGAAGACTTTGGTATCAAAGCAAACAGGATAAGGATTAGTAGTCTTATTCCAAAGCTCTAAAATCAATGGAAATTTGGCCACTGGAATGGAAGCGCCTACCCTCCAAGAAGGACAATTTCAGTGATGGCAGAATAAAGTTGTTTTATAGATTTAAAGTAATTAATTTTCAAAGTCAATTTACTTTAAATATAATCTCAGTGTCTTCTATGCACTATAAAAGTCTCTTTTATCAGGGTTCCTTGAAGCTAGACCAATGTCATCGTAGCAGAGGCAAATGCTGGAGGAGATTTCACAAGAGAATTATGCAGAAACTAAAAGGTGGTTCACTGAAACCTTTAATTATTTTCCTGTCCTTCTATCTGAGCAACATCAACAATGGGCAAGGTCAAAATAGATCTTTTCTGTCTGCAGATCCCACCTCCCCAAATACTGAAGTCAAACAGCACCTTTAGACTGTACAAGACCTTCAGATTTGGCCTGTCTTTGACCACCAGTCTCTGATCTCCCCTGAAACAAGAAACAGGGATGCACACCATTTCCAGCAGATATTATCCTTTCCACATTATTGTTACCTGAAGTGACAGGGAAACTTGACTTAGCTCATGTGTCATTAAAAACTTTTGTTGTCTCCATGCTGTGTTAACTTTATGCTGTGTTACTGAAGGTAAAGGCTCTACATTCCCCCAAGAAACATCACACAGCGACCCTTTGCAGTCTAAAAACCTCAGAATTCATAGGGCAACCTTAAAAACCTAGGAAATCTACTACATAAATCACAAACCCAGGACACAGAGATCCGGTGAAATCCAATGGTTACAAATTTATTGCAAGGCTGATTAAGGACTATTCACAGGTGACATTTCTGTGCTTCACATTCCCCTGATTTCAGTGAGACTATCTCATGAGAGCAAGAAGATATTACAGGATTCTCTTATTAGTGATTTATGCAATTAATATAATTTATAACTTTATAAAAACTTTATAATTTCTAACAATTTTCTAAAAGCATCCATTTTATTAGATGTAGCAGAATTACCAAAGCACAACAGTTGTGCATATATTAAGATTTATAAAACAAGTCTTATATAAAACAGCAGTTACCTCAGCAGTTCAAACTATGTGCAACTATGATCAACCTTCAGTTGTCTGATATAAAAGTCCAAAATACATGTTACCACTAATGTATGATACATTAAATAACCCAAGAGTAAGCAGAGATGTACCAAAGATGCAAATGGCAGGACCACTGGACAGCTGGAAACAGGTTCATCCTTTCAACAAGACTGCATTTCCAAGCACATAAATTGGGCTCCATGTTTATCTGGTGTTTCGAGGTATCTAGGAGCATTGCTATGGACTCTCTTGTAATCAGTCCAGAACTAAAATCCACAGTCATTCTCTGCTAGAAAGAAATTGAAGAGACAGCATCCCCTTCTGGTGGGGAGCTTCAGGACAGTGTATAAGTAAAATCCCTCACTATTTGAAAAAAATCATTTAATAAAATCATAATTTTAAATACATATTTTAAATTATTTTGCATCATTCACCTGTGGTTTTGATACTTTCTGTATGTACCTTTATAGAATTTGTAAGATAAAATGATGCATGTTTTTTCAAAGAAACTTCATGGCTGGTAAAATGTCTAAAGTAAATGTTTTTCTATATTAACTAGTTTAACAAAGGCAGTGACTTCTCTCTAGAGATCTATATCTAGATCTATATCTGTATCTCTCTAGATATCTATATATTTTTATCAATAGAGACTCACTGTGACAGCAATGGTTTGACTACTTGTCTCAAAACAAGGATACAAGATTCATTTACAGAAATTATCATCTAATTAAACAAATGAATGCATTTCTCTATTTCATCATGAAACATATCTCGTAAAGTTCATCTGGTGATCAGGCTATGCTTTTTGAAAATGGTGTACATTTTTGCATACAGAAGAGAAATTAGTGTAAATTGCTAGAAGGATTCTACAATAAAAGCATAATTTCTGTTCTGCTGATCTAAATTTTAATACTCATGCAAATAACCTTGTACATGAATGAGCTGACTTGAAGGAAAAAAAAAGGCCACCAAGAAACTCGGGACAAACTGCATTGTCTCAGACTGTCTTAATTAAAGATGCGGAACTAAGAGATGCCAGCCTCAAACACCTCAAGCGTGTGGCCTCACCTTGAATAATGTCTTCAGTTTTGTTAACAATAGTATAAGAAAGATATTAAAGTATTAGAGAACATCCAAAAAAGGGACAAAAAGATGGTCGAGGGCCTTGGGGAAAAGTTGTGTGAGGAGTGCCTGGGGTCACTTGGTCTGTTCAGCCTGGAGAAGAGGAGATTGAGGGGAGGCTTCATCACAGTCTACAACAGCCTCATGAGGGAAAGAGGAGGGGCTGGCACCAACCTCCTTTCTGTGGTAACCATTGACAGGACCCGAGGGAATGTCCTGAGGTTTTGACAGTGTGTGTGGTTTAGGTTGGATATTGGGAAATGGTTCTTCATCCGGAGGGTGGTTGGGCACTGGAACAGGCTCCCCAGGAAAGTGGTGACAGCATCAGCCTGACAGAGTTCAAGAAGTGCTTGGATAATGTTTAGGCTCATGATGTGACTCTTGGACTGTCCTGTGAAGCGCCAGGAGTTGGACTCAATTGTCCTTATGGGTGTCTTTCAACTCACCATACTCTGTGATTCAGCAATTTATCTTCAATGATTGGAAGGCAATACTTTTTCCAAAATGGGACCAGGAGACTCAGTACTTATATAATGTCATAACAAAAACACTAATTCAAACATTTCCTGTGGAATATATTCAGATCATATATACTCCTACAGAGCACTCAAAATACTTGGGAGGTCAGGCACAAGCAGCATTAACTGGTTCAGAGTGATTTCATTCGCCTGTGACCACAGCATCACTGACACATGCTCCTCACAGCCCCAGCCAAAGGCAGCAGGCAATCCACCTGCTCAGTCTCCATCATAATGAAACCACAGCATAAGAATTAATGAAACTAAATACAATATCTGTACAAAATGTTCTTACACGTAAAACAGGCAGATATGGGTCCCTGTTGAAATCAGTGACTCATCTGTATTTCTAGTTTGCTGTGAAATATTCTTAGATAATACCACAAACTCAGAAAATAAATGATAGATGGGAACACATTTACTTCTCTGTAAATATGAATCAGGAAATGAGGACATAGTTGAGGAATTTTTTGGCTAGCAAATCCAAGTTGAAATAGAAGGAAAGAGAGAGATTGTGGTGCTTTCCTTGGTTAAAAAATAAACAAACAAACAAACATAAATAAGTGAATAAATAAATGCTTAGTGTTAGGAAAATGCAATTCTGTGGTTATTGTTGTACAGAGGCTGTGTTATTCTCACACATTTTAAAAAACATCAGACTCCATTCATGGAGAGGGATGGATGACTTCATAAAGTCTCATCCTTATTTCTTGAGTTCTTCAATTTTCATTGCACTGCACTGCAAAAAGGTCACCACAAATGAAATAAACGACTCAAGTCACTCACCAGCATTTTTCTTACTACTTGGCAGAATTCATATCCCAAAGCTGAATCCCTGCATGGACCTGTGGAAGAAATGGGTGCCTCCAGGCAGCACAGGCGAAACCATTGTGCTGGGATGGGTCACTGGGAGATAACCAGTCCCTCTGCAAAGGGACTGAAGTCCCTGACCCACGTAACCAGAATATATTCCAGCACTGCCAGAACCTACAGGGCTCTGCAGCAGACACAGCCACTGGAAATGCTGTATTGGTAGAAATGTAACTGCTGGGGAAAATTATGCTCCTCTGATCCTAAGCAGCAGCTGCTTGATAGTTTTGTGACTAAAAAAGGTACCTTACTGCTAAATTTACACTCATACATGTTCTTATGGGTCCAGCTCCTGATGGTTAAATTTTCAGCCTTTTGGCCTTGAAGTAATTTTTTAATATCAGTGTTGCCAACACAATCCTTCTGGAACTAGTGAATTATACATTTTAAGTAAATTCAATTAAACTAAAGCTCCTTTATACCTAACAAGAAATAGCCAAGTTCTTGAATAACTGACTGAAGTGGACACTTGAACTAATAGTTCTCTCAGTCAATGGGATCATGTGTATATTTTGTTTCACACAATCTACTTTGGCTTCCAAGAAAAGACAAACTACATGCTAAGAAATCCCTTAATTAGGTTAGTGATAGAGAAAACAGCCCCAGTGCATTGCTCTAAGCAGCAATGTGTGAATTTTCTATTCAACACAGCAACAGTAGGCTATTTATTCGACTTATGTGCATAATTAGTAGTAAAATTACAGGGATTTTTTTCTTTTAGCATACAGTAGTTATTCTTTATGGGTCTGGATTCTGAACAAAAATATTTCCTTTAGACTTTGAGTAACGCTTTCTTCAGGTGAGCTCTGGCAAATGCCATTAAAAAATATAAATCTGGAAACCTAGGAAGTATAGAAAGCGGAAGGAAATTACTTCAGCTTGGCATGAGGTACAATATTACTTTCTTTAAATAAAATGTATCCTCTGTCCTTAGGAACCCCTTACAGGTTAATTTAACATTTCATTGTACTCTGTCACTTGCCCTTGGCTTGCCAGAAACACACCAGGCAGCTGATATTACAGTATCTGGAGTTACAAAGAGCTGATGTTTACATACACTATTTTTCACTTCTTTCCAAATACATGGTTGACTGGGACTTTTCTGATTTATTCATAAATGATTCTTTTTTTACTGACTAAAGAAAAATAGCACATAGTGGCATGTGCCTTACTAACAAGACTATAGGCAAATTTTGAGGGTATAATACACTTATCACCAAAACTACAGTTTAACTGGCTGCATCACCATGTTGGCTACTTTTTGTTTGCACTCAGCTACTCTTGTCTAAGCAAGCAAAAAAACAATTTCATAAAAAAAATTTCTGTGTGAACTGAAGCCCTTGAAAGAGATGTGTACTTGATACATGTGACATTTTTAAAAGTGCGTTTTAATATACGATAGGAGCCATATAGGTAAAAAGTGTCAAAGATAGTAGCACTGTTAATGCCATTACTATAACTCTACCTGAAACAGAACATAAACTACATGCTGTGAGAAACTGCTAGTTTGATATAATATGTAAATCTTCTAGGAGGAATACAGAATCAATAACACACATGTTTAATCAATTAAAATACACTTAACTAATTGTTCTCAGATTGCATTCATTCTCCAGTATATATATTTCTAAGATTCTGAATGGGGATAGACCCTTGTCAAATACTGTTTCATAAACTATCTGAACAAAAGAAAAAATTATGTCCATCAATATAAAGAAAGATACAATATAAAGAAATAAAGATACAAAGACTAAATAATTGCTAAGTGCAAAGATAAGAGAATGCTTACAGGGAGTAATCTTCCTGGTTTTCTCAACTTACCTTATGGGAACTGCATATTTTCAAACACAGCCAAATGGAAGCACACAGCAGTAGTAAAGAAGGAACAGCCTCACAGAACAGGGACTGTGACCTGGAACTCATGCTGAAATGGTCATTCTAGATAGCATGACCATGGGGAAACAGCTGAATCTTCTCATGTGTATAACAGACATCCAAGCAGGGCCTGATAGAACACACAATATGCCAGGGATACAGCTGTTAGCAGCTATCAAATCAAAGCTGCCATATTTTTGCATAAATAATGAAATATATGGCAATAGAAGAATTACTCTTAAGTTTAGTTATTAGGACCCTCTCTGACTTTTCCAAGCGGATAATTCAGATGGATTCCCATGCTTAGGCACCTCAGAGCTCATGTGCTGTGAAAGGCTCGGGACAACTCATCTGAGACTAAGTAATCTTAAAAGTGTCTGTTTTAAAGACCTCTCCTTTACTGGCAGAACATCAACACATCAATTTTATATTAAGCTTGTATCTATTACTCTTTAAGAAGATCCAGAAGCTATCTTTAAATTAGGATGGAAACAAATTAACTATTCCCATTCTTCTAATTATGGTCACACTCCCTAGTAATATTTTGCATGCCTAAGTTTCCTAAGAAAGAGTCACCTTTCTCTGAACTCCTCACTTCTCTATGCGAGTAACAAATTGTCAAAAACACTCAAGTGTAAAGTTGATCTGACAAACTCTGTTGAGAATACGTGTGGTTTAATTTCACTGAATCCTCAGTGCAGGACAGAGAGCTGGCTAAACCCAAAGGTTTATCAAAACATGGTGATAAATCCCAGATGCAATCTCAGCTTTTCATGATTTCTATTTTGTTAAGGTCTTGAAAACCACTCATGGGATTTTTGTTGGGTGTTTTCTTTTTTCCCTCCCTTCCACAAATTCAAAGTAAATTTGTCTGGCTTCTGGTACCTGGCACAGTGGCACACTTCCTCTTAACAACTGTAAGCCTGTCTGAAAAACAGAACAACATCTTTGAGATGGGGTGTTTATATGGGCATCATTCAGCCTCTGTAGTGAACGCGACCCCACCTTCAAAGAAACTCCTGAGCACTGCTCACCTGATGAAAGCATAAACTGTTTTTCGTTGACTTGATTTACGTCGAAGCAGACAGTTCATTAGCTGAGCTGAACCTGAAGAAGTAAATAGAAGTAAATGTAATGCACATGCAGATATTTTCCTAGCTACTTGATATCAATGCTGCTGCAGCTTTCCTCAGCTTAAGAGTACAAAGACAGCAGTGATAAGGCTTTGCAGAATCTCCCAGCAGCTTAAGGTGAGCAAGCTGTTGAACAGATTTTTATCAGGGATACTTAGGTCAAAGAAGTTAAATTAATGCAGCCAAATCTAAGTAGTTAATATATGGGATGATACTACGCACTGCATGCAGGACTGCACTATACACTTATTCCACAGAAGCAATAATTTAATATGACCAAGGGGTAAATGGAGGGCCTGGCACTCACATACCAATCCCTAAGAAATCTACACTTTTTAGAAAGTCTATTAGGTTTCCAAGCTTTAACTAAAATTATACCGAATTATTTATATAATTAAAGCATCTCCTCTAGTAGTAGTCTTTTAGACTTTAAACTTGGATAAGCTCAATTTCTCTGGTCACTAAAAAATGGGTCCTTCCTGCTCAGTTTTTCAGACATTGTTCTTTCCTTGAGTAAGAAGGTTTAAAATAATAGTCTAATGAATATACAAAAAGGTGTTCACAGTATGCAAAAAAAATATTTCAAGCACAAAAATAAAATAGATAAACTTTAATGAGCAATATGGAAAATGTTTCATACTCATCAGTTCTTAAATGTCAAAGCTACTTTCTGCTGTCTTTCACTCACAATCCTAATTAAAATTACACCTCAACATCATTTCTCAGCTAGAAAGCCCAATAGTAGCTCCCTATTATGCTTGCTTTTCTTGGCTTGTTATCAAATCCTCACCACAGTCATAACAGCTAGAGATTAATCAACCTGCTTTTCTTCAGTTCATTAATTTAGCTACTTTGCTCATATAATCCATCTGTGTGGAATCTGAGGGTCTTTTATTCCTATTGCCAGAGATCCTGTAATTTGATCCTTAGTTCAGGATACGTTAAGAGTAGGAGTCTTCACAGACTGTGTGTAACAGAATGCCTCAGTTATCACTTAACTTTTGCTTCTTACACTCTCACAGTCTTTGTGGGATTATTTTTTTTTCCTAATGAAAAATTTGTCTCATATATTTGGACAGTGAAAATATCCACCTTCTTTGTTCTTCTCCTTGGCATCCATCTAAACACCTTTTTGTCTCTCTCATAGATTAGTATTATGTTTATCTCAGATTTTTAAATCAATTTTCCCATCATTGTACTTTAAATTGATTTAGAAGACAATAAATTGTACAAGAAATTAAGTGAAAAAGGCAATGTGAATGGTATTTGTGTATGCTTAAGTATATATATTAATACCCATGTACAAAAATCAATGGCTTCTCCTTCTGTCTGGAAAGCCTTATAGGCTTGTTTTCTTATAAAGCTGGACAGTGAGAAAGAATTTTGCTTGCAAAATTCATCACTTTGCAGAAAAATTTCTATCTATGAATATCCAGCATTAACAAAACAAAAATCAGAATGCATAGATGGTTAAAGAAGGAGATAGCAATCTTGATAAAACAAAGAACAGAGCACATCTGTGATTTTGGTGGGCAATGAATTCCCAAAGGCCTTGTTTTCCCACTGTACAGACAAGCAGTTTTTCAAACCTCAATGTTGGTTATTCATTTCCAGTGACAGAAGAATACGGTGCCCAGGTAAAAAACAATTTAGACCCCAAATTTCAGTTCCCAAATTGGCTATTCAACTGTAGCCTTGTAACCACTTTTCAGATATTACATTCACATCTAGTCAGTGAGCTGATGGTCATAATAGGCTACTGTGCAGCCCTGTGTGAGAAACCATATGCTTTTCCCTGACCAATGCTCTTCCAGTCCTGGATGCTCAATGTAAGAATTTCACATTATCAAAGAAAGAAAATTTCATTTTTCAGTGTTCATATATGGTAACTGTGATATGTCTCTTAGCACCCTGAACATGCAATTCTGGATGACGGATTATTCAGGGTCTAACCTATGCAGATATATTCTTTGATTTTTGAAAAATAAGTCAATGCATATAGCAAGGTGATTAATCTTTCCATGAGTTACTTATTCCAGGCAGTAGTAAGAAATACCCATGTCTTCACTTTCACATTCCAGCTTCAGTTTGTAAGCACACGATTTAATGACCTGTGACAATGTGTCATGGAATCTTTTTACCTGGGATCTATAAAGTGAAACCAAAAATAATTCATAACTCAGGTTATAGTGATCATTATCTTTTGATGCTGTGTCTCACAGTACCCTTCTGGATAAAATGTCCAGCCCACAAGTGGATAAAAACATCCTGTGATGGGTGAGCAACCGGCTCACATGTTGGGCACAAAGGGTTATAGTGAATGGGGTGACATCAGTCTGATGAGTGGTCACTAGTGGGGCTCCCAGGGCTCCATCTTCATCCCTGTGCTTGTCAGTGTCTTCATAAATTACTTGGATGAAGAACTTGAAGGTGTATTAGGTAAACTTGATGATATTAAATTAGGAGGAACTGTGGACTCCCTCCAAAGCAGGGAGGCCCTGCAGAAAAACCTTGACAAATCAGAGGGCTGTGCAATCACCAGCCACATGAGCTTCATCAAGGGAAAGTGCAAGGGAATTCTGCACCTGGGATGGGGCAACCCTGGATGTTTGGACAGACTGGGGAAAGAGGGGCTGGAAAGCAGCACTGTGGAAAGGGACCTGGAGGCCCTGGTTGACGGTAAGTTGAAGATGAGTCAGCAGTGAAGAATATTAAATCTATTATTCTAAATGTTAATTTATTTGCAGAGTTAGTTAAGTCTCTTCCATGTTGGTCCCCCATATCTTATGTCTATTTAACTATTCATGCAAACTAAAAACAAAAAACCAGCTGTATCCTTAATTTACTTGTTTTTCTGTCATATCAGCATTTATCAGCTCAATCTACCACATTTCACTATACATTTGTAAAATAACATTCCAAATTAAGTAATTAGCACAAAGTCAGTTTTTACAAATGTTATTTTGTTGGCTAGTCTAACAGCTGGGAGTGAAACATTTATGATTAAAGATTTTTCTAAATACATACTTTTCTATTCATTCTTCTTTCTTTTAAGTTGAGGAAAGGAAAGAGTTGGAAAACTTCAAGAAATGAAGGGAGAATATCAGTTAAGAATAACGTGTTTTCCTCCATGAAGAGTCTGAATATCTGGGTATGTTGAAAAACCATATTGAAGAAGCTGTGTGTTAAACAGGCTGATCCAGAAAATCTGGAGTATCCTGATTTTCCCTTCCTTACTCACTTTTCTGTGATGTAACAGTATCACTGGTCTCTTCTGATTTAAAACTATGAATCAAATGTAATTTGTCATGATACTATGCTCAAATATTTAAGATCCCATCTGCAAAAAAATACTTGCAAAAAAAATCAGGATGGAAAATTATTTTCCATGGTAAAAAATCATGATTTCATCCAGAAAATCACTGGAAAAAGGCAATAAATTTCAAATGAACAAGTGTTACAAAACTACAAACCCAAACCTCTGCTCTAATTCTGATTCCCAATATAATCACATTAATTTTATCTATTTACAGAACTGGATCTAGCACTCATTCGTTATCCTGCAAAACAAGGAAAATCCTAGCATTAGTTAGAAACCTTCAACCCTGCTTTACTGAAGGATGTATTTGTAATCACAGTAACAACTCTGAGACTGACATGCTGGTGAGATAATAAATTTTTATATTTAAATGCACAAATAATTCTTTTCTAATTCAAATGATGCCAAAAATTTCCCGTCTGCTAAATGCCATGGAAAATTAATATGCAACTGAAAGTAGACTATATAATCACTCTAACCCTTAATTCATTTTCTCCATCATCCCACTTATGTCCTTTCTCATTCACTTCTTATCACTTTACTCACTACTCTAAAGCATTTCATGTCTTCACCCTTTCACTCTCACCTTTTTTTCCTCCTTGAATTTGGACTGGGATCTTGCTTAACACATATAAGTAGTTTAAAATTTCCTTTTTTTTTTTTTTTTTTT